>JAMBLF010000204.1:0-360635 GCA_030578115.1 Leucoptera coffeella
ACACTACTCATGCATCCATCCTATCTATCTATCTATCTACATTATTGATAGAAAACATCTTTTAGTGTAGTCCTGTGCTAGACTGGGTCGTAACAGAATGCTAACTAGCTGCCTTTCTTCCTGGCATGTCATAGATAAGGACTAGGGGTAGAAACCTCTTGCCAATGTGATTATGACATCACAACTATTCATATCACATTCATGCTAAAAAGTGATGTAGGATATATTATATCTCCAAAGTACTGTCCACACCGAAAGGGATTACAGTATGTGAATGTATATAATGTATCTTTCGCAAATGATAATTAGAGACATAAATTTAATCTCACACTTTTATCATTAACTTTTTTCTAATGACCATCAAACGCGTGACTTGGATACCCAAATTAGATAACCGTACTAACATAGATAAGTGACAAATGCCTCTTTCATAAGGCAAAGGTCATGCACACTGTATCAGACATTACAAACAATATGCCCTTATCAATGGAAGCTTTTTCGCCACATTTTTATGCCCTAAAGGAAGTGATAACATATACATACATATATTCACAACTCTAATACCAAAAGGTGTAGGCAGAGACTATTGATGGGTTGAATTATACTGATGATTGGTGAAGATTGTATAAGTGATGAGGTATATCTATTATAATTATATATGTAATATATGTTTAGTCTGGATAATGAAAATAATGCTAACTAGCTGCTGTTTTTCCTGGCATGACAAAAAAGTTTGATATGAATGCTCCAACAATATTAATGCTTAAAGTGACCAAGGATTAAATGTCACTGAGGTTCATAAAGGTATATGTATGTAGTATACAAGTACAAACAATATTAACTCTCACTATTAAATAGAAAACTAAAACTAAAGAGTAGTGAATCTTTTTATTGCATTTAGTTCTTTGGTAAAGATTTAAGAGACAGAAAAATATCTGGAAATGTGAATAAAAGTACTATAGAAAAACCTCAATGTCTTTGTCACATCTTACATTACACCAGGGAGTAAGTTCTATTCTATAGTATAGTATAAGTGTCATATAATAATTAATTATTCATATAACTGTGCACATTTTACTCTTCAACTTAGTTTATATTTTTAACCAGTATTAAGCTTGAATACATACATGTCTTATAATTGTTAAGAATTTAAATATAATTGTTGTTGCTCTCAAATTTTTCTGTTTACTTAAAGGCAGTTCCTAGAATCATTATAGTAACATCAAATAATGCTGATGAGTAATTCTTGAAATGAACCTATTTAACTCATATTGTAACCAATATAAAACTACAAACTTAGACTTATGAATTTAGCACTTCAGAATTAAAATCTATGTGGTATAATATAGTTTCTAGATAGTTCTGCACCAAATTACTAGTTGATAGTAATTTGTACCAGTCATGTTTTATGATTACTTACCACTCCATTATATTTACGTAGTTCTCTCAAAGCGAAATGAGCTCGTTGGCATTTTTCTCTGAATTTTAAGCTTCTCTTCAAATGGGCATAGCATTCTACGCACAGAGACGAAGGCATAACATCACTCTTCATGGTCTAAAAAAAGAAACATGTGTAAATAAAAAGTGCAAACGTTACGAGAAACTTCCTCAAAATCGTGCTTCAACGATTATTTACAGAAACAGTAGGAGATATGCTTCATGTATGTAGGAGTTATTTAACCACATGCTTACCTTTAAACCAGAAATTAAATTGTATTCTTTTCGGAGGCCCCATGAATCTATGTCGTATAGTTTTACGTCTGTTCTGAAACAGGCGACGCAAGCTTTCACAAGCCACATTTTGAAAACTTATAATTTCTCAAGAGAGCTCTCTAAAGTTTAAATGAGAAACGATATTAAAATGATTTTCATTGTTAAAACGACGAAAATAAACACCAAAAAACACGGCAGCCTTCATGCAACAACAACCATAACAAAGTTTTTTTATATTTTATTTTTAGTAGGTATGTGAATAGTGATGGGATGGCCAATAAAATCTAAACATTTATTACTGGAATGAATTCCATTTGATTGAAATGACGTATCTTTTTATCAGTTCTCATTATTTTTTCATGATTCCTTATAAATAATAAGTTTGTGTGTATCTAATAATAAAAATATTCAATATAATTTCATTTCGACTCTTACATGTAGTACAGCAGACAGCTAGTTAGCAGTAATCTACAATGTATAATGTATTTACGGGAAGGTAAATACAATATTTACTGACTGCCTTTTATTCAGGATTGTCTTGTCTTGAATCTTTTAAGCAATAGGGCAGCAATCTCACCACCACCAGTTTCTAAGTCTATAATATCACAACCCACCAATTTAGCTAATAGTGATCAAGGCGATAATATATCTCCGATGTTCTGGCCACCCTTAAAGGGATTGAGTAATGTGAAAGAAATTAAATTAGGAATATTACTAACATATCACTTCCATTATTTTTGTGGGGATGTCAGTTTCATGGTGTAATAATTTTTTTAAGATATTAAATATTGATACATTCACGATTCGTCCTGATATGAAAGTGATATTTTTTTATATGTACCAATGAAAGTGATATTTTTTATGTACATATTCGCAATAAAAATACATTTGCGCAATTTACCGAATACTAAGGTGAAGGAAAACATTGTTCGGAACCCTACTTGTTCCACATACAGGCAATAGTCAGTGCTTGTAAATGGCGACACGGCTTACCACCCGTTACATTGAGTACTGTTTATCTAGTCAACATCTGGGATCCAGGTGGCCATAGAATTACTACCAACGCAATTGCGGAGATAGACACCTGAATCTCTGACTACCACAAAAAACTTAATGGTCATGAAGGTGGTGTTCACGTACAGGAACACATTATTACTTTTTATTAGATGATTTATTTATTTGAAGATGATTAACTATATTGTACAGAAAAGGCAGATTTCTAGGGAAATAAATAAAACTTTTCATATCACATACATTTATTTCTTAGATTTACTCTTGTGTTGTTCAAGGAACGCTTCTGAACACCTCACGCATTGCTCGTAGCATTTCTCAAAGCCTTTACTGTCTGCATCCTGTAATGAAACATAAACATTGACTGTTTTTGCTTTCAGGGTAGGTAGAGTTGTGAATCACTACCTATGCTTTCACCTTGGAACATAATCAATTCATTAATATCAGGGTTCTCATGGCAATACTACAAAACATAGTAGATAGGTTGCTAACCCAACCTTCAATAGGATCTTCTGTTACCATCCTTATATTCTATTATATTCACTATGTGCTTATTTGCAAGTAATACATATTACACAAACGAAACTGCCCTTTCACTTCACCCTAATACCGAAAATATAAATTAAAGTAGTGACCCGCTCCGGCTTCGCACGGATATAAAATATATAGCCTACTCCACTATTTAATTGATGTTATTATACATATAAACCTTCCTCTTGAATCACTCTATCTATTAAAAAAAACCGCATAAAAATCTGTTGCCTAATTTCAAAGATTTAAGCATACAAAGGGACATAGGGACAGAGAAAGCGACTTTGTTTTATACTATGTAGTGATTCAAACACTGCTTACATAGTAAGGATCCCTAATAATCCTGTCCCCTTGAGGATCGAAATCACCCAAGAGCAATATCTCCGCTTTGGAACCGGCAGGCGCCTTCCGTTTCAACTCCTTTATGTTCTGTTCGTCCATTCCAAAAATGTAGTCATAGTACTTGAAATCATCTGATGTTATCTGAAAAGACAATTGATAACTTAGTAGTTAAATAAGTTATAATAAAAAACAATTAGGAAATTCATCAACTGCATAAAGGATAAACTTTTTGAGGAAACCTATTATAGGAAGATTGGGTAATTGGGTGCTTGTAATGGCAAAATGGTTCACTACTTGTCACATTAGGTACTGATGTTAACACAGGGGTTCAAAGTGGCCATAGAAGCGCTAACTCTATAACTATTGGGGTAGGAAGATTCTTGAGTGGAGATCAAACTTTGCTAATGATATTGTGGGTCTCCTCCCTACTAAATTGCAGAACAGATGAGTCAGCATTGTATGGATAAGCACAGCCATTGGCAGGAAGAAGTGGTGTGTTAAGGGTAAATGTATAATGCAAGGCTATTTTATGACAGAGGTAACCTCCATGGAGTTGAATGTTTTATTAAAAAAAAACATTTGCATTTACCTGTCTCGCAGTGTTATTATAAGGTACGTTATGCTTCTTCATAGTGTCTAGAGCGCGATAATCAGGTGGGTTTCCAACATGCCACCCTCCTAGTGCTGCGCTATCTATTTCCCAGTTATCCTCACTATCTTTCTCTTTCACTGTCTTCATGAAGACACCTTCGGCAATGGGTGAGCGACAGATGTTGCCTGTAAGAGCAGAGGGATGGATTACAGTACAGATTTAACTAAGGGAGGTAGGATAGGTGGTCACTTCTACATATTGAAGATATCCTTCGCAAAGCGGGTGTATGAAGCATGAAGAACAGAAGAGCATGTATGAGAAGGTTAATGGATATGAGTGAAGCAAGAGAGATTTGTCAGGAACATTCCAGGTTGGGACCTGTACCGGTATCTGGACGGTGTACCAGTATCTGTTCATCCTGTAAGGGACGTAGAAGTGAGAATATAATATGTTTGGATGTATATAACCCTAAATCTGTATGTAAATAACAATAGCAAGAACCACTACATCACTATCATCATCAGGTGTATTGAAATGTGTATTTCGTGTATTTATCAGGTGTATTAAAAGTTGAAAATTGATAAACACAGCTCGTGAATATCATTGTTTAATTGTAACTGGAGTAATCCAGAAGATGATTGAATGGATGTAAGTTTGAGGTAGCTAGAGATCGCGCCACATACGGTGGCAGTTGGAGGCGTCGCCACAGTCGCGTAATTCAGTGTTACCAGTAAACACGCCAAAACTAGCACTCACTGTGCCATACGGCTCGAAACATTATAGGTTTCATTTGTAACGATCTTTGGTTGCAGAGCTATAAACTCAAATAAAACAAATTAATATATCAAAGTCAAAATATGTTTATTATACTATTTCAAACATGATTAATAATTAACGGGACTTATCCTTCTTATTATATATTACATATATTATGTGTTCCTTCACTCTGTCCGCAATAGACCGTTTAGTCTGTTCGACATAGGATTTCCCACAGCTGCAATCAATCTTATACACACCCTTATATCTTATATCATGAGTATAAATCGCGAATCTCTTAAAACTATTATTTCAAACATGGCACTGAGCATTGTCTTTACATATTTTTTACCGAGGTTAGATCAGCGGAGACCCTAGCTTGGAGAAGAACTAACAAGAAACTCCGGAAATCAATTTATTATAATCACCCTTAACAAACATAAAAATTACAAAGAGTGGGCAAAAAACACAACGCTGGTAATACTAAATTTACTTTTCATACAAAATAACACGCAATGGCGGAAACGTCAAATTTAGTTCCAAGTTTGGCTACTGCCACCGTATGTGGCGGGTACTCTAACTAACTACTTTGAAGATATATCCCCTATATATAAATAGATATATCACCTATATAGAAATCAATGAATACAGAGACTTAAAAAATTAATTCACCGAAATGACCTTGTGAAGTCTGTAAACATAGGTTAGTGATAAGAAACACAAAACTTAAACGTACTTTATAAAGACAAATTAGGAATTACAGAAACACAAGAAAACAATTTTCATTCATAAATAGTGTAGATGTTTTGTTCTTACCTAGGCAAATAAATAATACTTTCGTCTTTTGAGCCATGATTTGTTATTATAATTTTGTATTAATAATTTTGTACCGCTTCACACAGAATGTTCTACTATAATACGTAAAGTATTAATTACGTAACGAAATATTCAAGTTACAATTTTATTGCTAAGTTAAAGTCATGAATATATATAAATAAACAATATACTCCAATTTTATTTTCGTATTCAATTAAACGTTATTCTATTGACAGTTGTGCCAAAATCTCAGCAATACTTCATGAAGTGGAAATATTAAACCATTAACTCGTATGACATAAGTTTGTAAGAAGTTAGCTAAAAAGAATATTATCTAGTACTCTTTACATCCTTTCGTTTCAGTTTACATCCCTCTTCTTTAATTTTAATAATACATCATCACTTTGAAATGTGGTTGCCTATAGAGAGAACGACATCGCATCGTAATTTTTTCCCAATAATCCAATTTGAGTGTACTAATACAAATGATTTAATAAGGCTTATATTGGATTCTCGACCAATAATTTGAAAGGTCGTAAATAAATAATACGCATGTAGATAGATAGAAGACATTTGCGAAATACACCACCAGCTATTTGTTCTAATTCCATCCAAGTATGATTGAGTGCTGAAACCTCATTGAAGGCACTGCTTATGTAAGCCTGTAACTACCCCAATGGGTTTAACATTATAACCATATACCATTTGAGAAATGAGACATCTTTTATTTCTTGAGACAGGGATTAGTAAAACATAAAAATTAAGAAAATGTCTTTATTAGTTTCAAGGCTAGGTTGGACTTATTCTACAGTACAAAATAACTAAGGCATCATTCATTTGATACTTTTTGTAATCATGCCAATGATTATTAAAATACAATAATATCAATTAGTAGTTAATAAATAAAATCGGTCCACGGTTATAAAAATATTGTTGAATTTTGAATATCATTTCATATTTTGTTGTGGTGCAATAAATATTTTTTCTTTTTACTTACTACTCCACTACAAAAATTCAAATATACACAAATATGTTATTTTTTATGACAATAACCTGAAACTATAAATAATACCAATAAATAAGACTATGCATGTAATATCAAAAACGATTACAGAGTTAAACATACCACAAACTAAAATATACAATTTTGAGGCCTGAACTAAAACACCTATTGGAACTAACTAATAAAGATATTTCTTTTATTGTGCTTAAATGTGCTATCTCAAACATTCCACACTCACAGTGGCCTCACATACACAACAAACATGGTACATACAAACAACTACACACATTGCACTATTGGTAAGTATAAAATAGATTATGTTACGGTATCTTACCACCCATACAAATGTAACAATATTTAAGAGAGAACTTTAATTGTAACTAATTGAAAAGTGGTTAATATTGAGTTGTTCTGTTATTCAAATAAATTTATATAATTATAATATTAAAGATGCAAATGTAGCCCAGTAATTATTGATCTTTAAAAGTCTGGAACCGTTATTAATTTGGTGCACTGGCAACTCAATCTGCTACCTATTAAATACAGCAACTTAATCCGCTACCTATTACAATACAGTTTATTTTTCTAAGTTTAAAATAATTGTGACATTAATGATTATATTACCTATACAAAACATGTTTCTGAAAAAAAGTTCACCTGTAGATATGTTTACAATATTTTATATTCTTGTAGACTATTATAGTCACTCATGTTGAAACAATCTGTTCAACTAAAGTATATTATTATATTTTTGCAGTTTAATGTACTAAATTGGTAGCAATGGACTTATATTAGTAGTTGAAAGTCCAGTTCAATTTATTTTAAATCAGAGAATATTAAATTAAGTAACTTAGGTAGTAAAAGTTTACTGGAAGTATTGCATGGAAGGTGTGATACTCATCATTCAATCTGGTATAAAATTAGTACTTCATTGTGACTCAGGACGGATAGATTGAGACCCACAACTATACTAGACAAATTATTACTTTACAAGCTTATTACACATAGTTATTTCTACATATTTATTCTTATTATAGTTTAAATATACCAAATTGATAAATAAATACATAACATACATTACTAGAAGCTGCTGAAATGCAATTAGGATAAGTTTTATATATACATAAGAATCATATATTAATTAGACTTGGTAACATAAATGCAAACTTCACATTCTCATATGGACAACTTTTTAGCTTGAGAACTTTGATTACAGAATCATAGTTGCATTGGTTTCGTTCAGTGTTTGTTTAAATAACTAGCACAGCAATTCAAACACACAAAGCATAAACTATTACTCTTTAATGCTATTGTTTTGTGATATGCCATACAACATACATACACAGAATCCAAAACAAACAGAATTCAAATAGTGATTACAAATATTATTTGTACATAGTATCTTCGAATCTGTATGTATTAAAATAATTACACATATTTCTGCAATTCATTGTATGCCATTATGTATAAATGCTTATCTTACACACATAAATATAACACCTCATTACAAATTACCTATTTAAAGATTAAGTTATTACTCCTACATATTATTTAAGCTTACATTAAGGTTTGATATATTTAAATTTCACTATAAACCAATCCAAAAACTATAGCCATAAAGATTTCTAAGATGCTGTTTTCACCATTTAGTGGAAATTAATAAGAAACTATTTTTATTTGCATATTATATATTTAAACACAGCACACAAACACTATACTTGCAACTTCATACTATAATCAAGAACTAAAAGCTTAAGCAGGTCCTTATATAAAATATCTGTGTAATTCACTCCACCAAACTTTTACGGTAACTAGAAACTAATATATCTGATATTTCTTATTTCAGCTAACTATACACATCAATTATACTAAATTAAGACTAAAATTGCACTGATATTCGTAGTACAAATTTCTATAATTTTTGAGAATATTCAATTCCTATTATGTACCAATTCTGATAGTTAAATGATAGACAAAATCACATGTAGTTACGTAGATTATGTATTATAATTGTAGTTCTAATTTGTATTATTTTAGGCCGTATACTCAATGCAGTGCTATAACTTCTTAGCATACACACAGCACTACGATTATTACTGGTATGATTAATGGTAGAACCAAAATCATAATCATACAGTAATAATTACAATGAATTTGTGAAAACTCATAGAACTGATCACGTTTATAGCATTTCAGGTGCAAAGCATACAAAAATTACAAAACTATCTAAGTAATTTATTCAATTACTATACACAATCCCCATTAAGAAAATAGAGACGTCATGATATTCAGAGGTTAAATTAGCCAATGAGACGTGATTAAATAAGAAAAAAAAGTTAATTTAACCAATTGCAGACAACCATTGTCATATCCCATTGGTCAAATCGTGGTGACACAATGACATCACTATTTCCTTAATGCGAATAGCCTATAAAGGGCACCTACAATAAAGGTGCAGGCTTTGGCGGCATATGTCCTATATTACGTATCTTTCGGGACGTACTCGGAATAGTAATATCCTCATAGCCAGTGAACCGAGAAACATGAGTAGGACCCTTTTGATGCGGTACATAATACGTATGAATTTTCTCTTCATTGACATTATCCGGGTACATTCTAGATAACTGCAACGGCCATAGGAAGAGTAAACGGAATCTATCCAGGAACTTATTCCAGTACGTTAGGAACAACTTGTCTTTAAATGCGTTTGGTGGTATTGTATTCTTCAAATTGTTAGTAAATGAGTCCGTGATAGGTTCTGCCACACCGAGTATTGCTGATAGTTTCCTATAGGCTGTGATTGTAGCTAAGTTTGGAGGTAGAAAGTACTCAGTCTCGTCCAAGCAACCAGGACCGAATACACTCAAGTTCTTATCTCCATGTAAAATGGTTTCCTTTTGCTTCTTTGAGTATGATTTTACTTTAATTACCGGTGCCTGATTGTTATCTAAAAGGAGAGTTGGATACTTACTTGCGTACTGGCTTTTTTCAAATAGCGACCTGCTGAGTTTTGCTTTGAGTAGCAGTAGTAGTACTTTAATTTCGTTAGGGTGATCTTGTGTTGAGATATTCTCATGCTGACTTTCCTCATTCCAGATTTTAGTGAAGTGTTCGTTAAACAATTGCTTCATTATACTAAGTTCAATATCCTCTTCGGTCACTACCTTTTTATCTTTATTCTTATTATTTTTCTTCTTTTCCAAATTGACTTCCATTTTGTTTTTCAGTTGATCTAAGGCACTGGAAAGGTTGTTTACAGCTTTACCAAATATCATCCGTCTGGCTGTTCTGCGTGGAGCCTCTGATATATCTCTTTTGGGGTTCATTTTCATCCATCGAGTGAGGCAAGCGTATCTGACTCTTAAGTTATGGCGGTTCTTGCCAGGGAAATGCTTGGCTATGCTAGAGAACTTACAATCTCCGCCCAATTCCTCATGGTACACCAATTGAAGAAGAAGTTTATCTTCGGCAACTGTCCATACAGAAGACACCTTCGAGTCACGAGTAAGGATTTCATATCTATGCTGAAGTTGAGATATAGACCTCCCTGTGACAAATTGCTTTATCTTCTTAAAGTCCGGCCCGAACTTGTTAACGCATGTAAGCAGGACAGTGTCTTCTTCCGGCATAAACCTGCCTTTAGTCTCAGATAAACGCATATATTTGTTGTACAGTTGGAGTTTTGTTGTGTTAGGTAGCTTAGACGCAATCTTACTCCACGGTATAAAGTTGTCTACTTTGTAGTAATCTATGAGTCTCTTGAGGTATTCCAACTCATCTTTGGTCCACTTCTTTTTGGATGCTGTGGTTCGGAGGTTAGTCCGGAAGTAAATGAAGCATTGATACCCAGACCTGCCTGTGCCAATCTGCTGCGCTATACTATCCCAATCTTGATAGTTGTGCTGTAAGGCAATAGTTTGGAGCTTCTTGGCTTCGGACTTTGTCCAGTTAGTTTTGTTTATAGAGGGATGCAAGAATAGTTTCCAAAGAGCCCTGTATTCAGATGCATGGTGCCTATTGTGGCATAAGTTGGCAATCAAGTTCCAGTCATACTCTTCATCAATGGGAAGCGCAACATGGCTCAATGAGCTACTCTGGGTGTTAGCTATCTGTCTCTCAAGGTCAAATATCTTCCGTATCAAAGTTTTATTGCTCTTATCCTTCTCCAATTGTCTTTTGTAAGTTCTGAGTTCCACGTTCAAGCCCTGAGTTTTTATTTCCTGTGATATCTTCAGCATTTGTTTGGTGAACTCTATTTTGTCTTTGACTGTCCAACTGTTCACATTCCAAATGGTCATGATATCAATCATCCCATACTGTTTCATGGCAATAGTATCATTGTTTGGTGGTGGTGAGAGGCCATTCTTGTCTTTGAAATAAGGTTTTCCACAGTAACAGTAGTAAAACTTTTCCGTTTTTTCTGGCGTGACAATAAATTCGTTCTGAAGTCTTTGCAGTTTGGTACGACACTCGTATAGTCTGGTCACAAGAATGTTTTCAAGTCTTCCCAGTTTTTCGTCCAGTAATCTGTTCAAGGCTAAAGAAACTTCAATCTTGGGTTGGTCTTGGGCGCCACTGGTACTGGCAGTGGTAGCACTTATCGTGGATATACTGTACTGCGATGATGCCGCGTATGTAGACCTTTTATCAGCCTCCAGAACAGAATTAATTAACTGCACATTGAGCATTTCCTGATCATCATCGCTATCGACCTCCATTTTGATAAAAGCACTTCAGAGATTCCGAAATAAAGCAGAAACTTTAAGAATAATGAAGAAACAAACGAATTAAATGAAAATTGAAAATCTTTATCAATCAAACAAACGCATAGCGACCTCCATCGTCAGAAACCTTGCAATAAAATTTAGAGATGGGCACCTTCATACAATAATCGATACACGGCAAGGCAATATGAAATTTGATATACAGCATAGAATATATATAATATTCTAATATATATTTATATTTATATATATATAATATTCTACGCGTTGTCGTTTTCTCCTCCTCGGTATACAATGAATGTTTTTAACATAAAAAAACTACTTAAATAACTGATTGTAATATGAATAGAATCAGAAGTTATTTGGAATAAATGTATACTCAGATCATCAAAATAAAGAGGGATTCGTGAGATTTGTCAATTTAAAAAATGGTTTGTCTTGGTAGATATTTATTTGTTTACAATAATTAAAAGAATTTATACATTAGTGTCCTTTAATCCCTGAGAGTACACGGAGCCTTGAAAACATAATAATATCTTCTAAGCTACTTTTCGATGAAATATTACGGCCGTTAACTTATTGTCCAACAGCTTTCATTTAAGCCTAGTTAGCCTAGCCCTTAGTTGTCTTCTATGATATGTTAGGAAGAATGGCAGCTAATTAGCATTTTATTTGGTCTCACTTAGCAGGCGACGATATGAGCATATTTATTTAAGTGAAAATGAGAATTGAATTGATATGTGTGATATTGTTTTGTTTGTTTACTGTTGAGAGTGCCGGGTTATCTATCTTCAGTGATAATTTTGAAACTATCTCTTGAATTATCTCCTTATATTTGTTCTTACTAAACTTCTAAATTGCAGAGTTTGAGCCAATGGCTATACAATAATAACCAGGTAAATATGGAACCCGGGATAATTAAAAAACTCAGTGAAGAAGTTGTTAATAGGATAGCTGCTGGAGAAATAGTTCAAAGACCAGCGAATGCATTAAAAGAACTCATCGAAAACAGGTAATTGAATTGTACACAAGCTTAGGGTAACTATATTCTCGATTTTATTATTATTATAAAAGGTTTAGGGATTGCTTACAGTATACTTCTTTGGTTTAAAAATTATGATACAACCTTTAGAATTTTCAATCATACACACATTATACTGTTCATCCTTGAACAGTTAGGAGCTCAGGGCGTAAAACTGCCATGTAAAGTTGAAATATCTTAACACCTATGAAGTTATGCGAGCACATTGATTAACAATCATATGCCATAAAGTGACTGTATAAGTGTTTTGGTAGGCCAGTTCATTCCCTGCATATTGCAATTTACATTACAACACAATATAAATAAAAATAGTAACATTGATGCAGTGAAAATATGCTGCCTCAGTATACAATGCAGCTAGGCTGTATCACTGGTCCTCTGGCAGCACCCAATTCGGAAACTGTCAAAAACATCATAGCAATAACAGATATAATATAACTAGTACATAAAATTGATAATCTATAATTCATAAACATAATATAATTCGTATATTATAAAGCTACATAAACACACAACAACCACAGAGTTTCATTCAGTATATTGTCATTTGTTTCTATGTTTCAGCTTAGATGCAAAGTCCACTAATATAATTATCACAGTGAAGGCTGGGGGACTCAAGTATTTACAGGTAATAATAAAGCTTTGTAAATGTTAAGATTAACAAAAGACCACAGATAATATAATACTAAAAAGACTAGAACAAAACACAGGATTTTTTTGTTACTGACTAAATTGGTTCATGAGTGAGCAAGTGAGATGTATTGATCATTTAAGGTGCCAATTGAAAGTCTCTGCCTATCTAATTAGAAAAATAATGAAAATAAATTTATTATGGATCATTATGTTCAACATGGCATTATATTTTAGTAATTTTACATAATGAATTAGTAATGAATCCAACCTAGTTAACAAAATGGTAATTGATAGTCTCTGCCTATCTCATTAGAAAAATAAAGGAAAGGAAAAAAGAAAAAATAAGAAAATAATTAACATGTATGTATCTTTATTATTTAATTTGCTTTTTGCCCAACATAACATAATAAATTACTAATTTTACATTATAAATCACCATTACAAGTCCCACTAAACAAATATATTCACCTTTCAGATTCAAGATAACGGCACAGGCATTCGTAATGACAACTTAGAGATCGTTTGTGAACGGTTCACTACGTCCAAACTCAAGGAATACGAGGATCTGAAGGGCATCAGTACTTATGGGTTCAGAGGAGAAGCGTTGGCTAGTATTAGTCATATCGCCCACCTGACTATACTGACTAAGACTGCGGCGGATAAGTGTGCTTATAAGTAAGTTGTATTTACATACATACACATCACGCCTGATTCCATAACATGACCTTGGTAAGTAGTACGTAAATAGGGTACCCATATGTTATTGAAAATTTAAATGCAAATAAAAAAAATTTACCAAAATTTCCATAAGTTTCCTACCCTTTTTATAGTGAAAATGGGTTCTATAGGTGCTACTAATAGCCAGGTTAAAATATTGCCAAAATAAAATATAAAATATGTATTGTTATATTTATGTATAGTATATTACATAATGTATATTACATAATGTGTATTATGTATACTACGGTGAGGGAAAACATCGTGAGGAAACCTACTTGTTCCCCGAACAGGTAATAGTTAGTGTTTGTAAATGGTGTTATGTACTAAATATCTGGTTAACACGTGGTTTCGAGGTGGCCAAAGAATTACTACCTTTGCAATTGCGGAGATGGACACCTGAACCTCTGACTACCCCGCAAGGATTAATGGTCGTGAACGCGTATGTATGTATGTATGTATATTACATATTCTTGAGAATAGTCAAACCAATAAAAGTTTCATTTATGCACTGAATAAACATACATTGGTCAATAGAATCCATTGAACCCTAGTCCCTTTGTCACCTTCTTCAACATGCTGCTGGGAAGAACAGCAGCTAGTTAGCATTCTTTTTTTGTTATGGATATGTAGGGATGCAAATGAGGCAATATCATACATACATACACATCACGCCTGATTCCCTGTAGAGGGTTAAGCAGAGATCACGGATCCCCATTTGTCCCGATCCTGACAGACCACTTTCGCTTCATTGACATTCATACATCTTCTCATACACTCTCGGCGGTTATAGGTACACCTAACGTCACCTTTTTTCTGAGGCAATATCATGCATTTTTTATTTCTAGTACCCTATGTATTTGCACTTACCACATTTCATCCACAACAGGGCATCCTACGAAAACGGCAAGCTAAAAGGGCCAATAAAAGCCTGCGCAGGCAACAACGGAACCCAAATTACCGTAGAAGACCTATTTTACAACGTCATAGCAAGGAAGAAAGCGCTCCGGAGTCCCAATGAGGAATATTCTCACATTATGGAGGTGGTTGGAAGTTATGCCATTCATAATAGTGATGTTGCGTTTACACTGAAAAAGTTTGGTGAGAATACTGATGTGAAGACGCCGGCTAAATCGAATGTGGTTGAGAATATAAGGATTGTGAGTAGATTTTTCTTTGAGATTTACATATACATTCATGTCTGATCATCCCTTTAGAGGTGGACAGAATTTCGGAGCTATAATAAGTCATTTCATTTACTGTATAACAGAACTATATATATCTCCTTGGTCACTTTAAAATGTATAGGGGTTGTGATGGCATTGATATAGAGTATTGGTGATAACTTGCTAGCCCATAAGATACCATTGATTCCTAGTTTCTTTCTATGACATGCCAGGACGAAAAGCAGCTAGTTAACATTATATTCTCAGCTTACATTAATATTGTTACGGATATCCCTAAATGTCTTAGATAAATTTGTTGTGATTAGTTTGCAAATAAATATTAACCTCAGTATGAGTATGGTCATTGTTTTCAAACAGCTGGATGATCCGAATAAAACAAACAATCATTCACAAGACAGACGTTCGCGTGCCCTCCTGCTGATTTAGAGTGAAGGCCCTAACGAATTTGCTACATATAAAATTATTTGCTTACTTGTTAAGTATGTACTTATAACAGATTGGGATCCGAGATCTCTGCCTACCCCTCTACAGGGAATCAAGCGTGACGTGTATGTATTATTATTCACGAACCAAATATAAAGAGGTCCCGGCGAAAGGCGCGGTCTCCGTTACGCGGTGCGGAGTCTAAAATGGCGTGTTTTCATTGGTGCGGAGTCTAAAAATGTGTAGTAGAAAGAAGATACCTATGTTTTGTTTCACAAAATGCCGTGTTTTAATTGGTTGTAATATTTCCCCTCCATCCCGCGTACCTCGTTTCTTCCCTCATAATGCCACGCTAGTTTCCATACAAATATTGCGTATGGCCTACTCCTCTTATTAATTACTCCATGGTATTATTACATTTCAGATACATGGTAACACGATAGCTCGTGAATTGATGCAAATCAATTTGGAAGATGAAAAATTGAAATTGAAAGTGACAGGTCACATTACCAATGTCAATTATTCTAATAAAAAAGGAATGTTGATGCTGTTTATCAATCACAGATTAGTTGAATCTTCATGTTAGTATTATCATATTTGAAAACATAGTGTACACTCACGATGAAAATTCCTTTTGAAGTAGTCAGAAGTATACAGTTTATGAACTTATTATATCTTATATCTGCCGGAGAAATTCTTTAATAATTGTGTAGTTACATTGATCCTAAAAAGGGTCGTTAACATTTCGAGGTGGAGACAACCTCGGATACATTAAAACTCCTTGGTCAACTTTTGTGTTTATATAAGGGTTGTAACGGAAAAATTTCATTAATTTACAGTTTATAAATAACTTATTAAAAATGAATGGGTGCTAGCTCATCGCTCAATACATAAATTTATATGACATATTGGTAAAGGGTTCCTAGCCCATCGCCTAATAAATTTCATCTAACTTTACTCTAAATACTTCTTAGACCATAAAGGTCAGAAAGGCAGCTAATCAAATTTTTTTTTATTTTAACGTACTAGGGATAATTGAAATAATCATTCAAAATTCACGTGTTTTTTTCAGCTATTCGCAAAGCAGTAGACTCGATTTATTCAACGTATTTGCCAAGAAACACACATTCTTTTGTATATCTTAGTATTGAATTGGGTAAAACATATTTTCTTTATTTATACTTAGTATGAAACATTGTAACTTTTATGCCTATGTACTTATTGCGTAGATCTTATGTCACCTATAGCCAATATTTAACCACTTTGTTTTACTATATTCTTCGTTGAAATGACGTCATCATTCGAATGGTCACCCATCCAGATACTAATCATTCGCAGCGTTGCTTAACTTCTTTGATCTAATGACCACCGATATAGCAGCGAGTCTAGGGCTGTTGGTTTCGATATTAAATACACACATACAGGGTATTAATCCCTTTCGGGATAGATAGAACCTACGTATCTTTGTAACTTTTACTATCGTATATCTTACGTCATTAATATAGAATATCAAACCCAGGTTACTAACCCATCTCCCAATAGCTTCCATTCACCCCTGATCCCTTAGTCGCTTCCACCACTCCGGGAAGAACGGCAGCTAGTTAGCATTCTTTTTACGTCCTAGACTGACACGATGTTTTATTTTGATTTTCTATCTATTACCATAGATCCAAGAAATGTAGATGTAAACGTACATCCAACTAAACACGAAGTACATTTCCTGTACGAGGAGCAGATTATTGAAAAACTCAAAGCGTGTATTGAAGCGAAACTGCTTAGCTGTAACACTACAAGGGTTATGTATACGCAGGTAAGGAATGTTATTGTTTATTTAGTCATTTACTAAGACCTTGCTAAGTGCTAGTCATAAATTGAAAGCTAGCTGCCATTCTTCCCGTTGTAAGAGGCGACTAAGTGACTAGGGGTGTATGGAATCTATTGAATGATTGGCTAACATCCTGTGAACAATATGCTATATAACATCAAAACCTAAATATACATGCTAATAAGTGACCAAGAAGTTGTTTTCATGTCTCCAAGGTTCTGGTCACCCGAAAGAGATTAAAGGACGTGAATGTATACGTAATTATACGTACTTTGCAGGCTAGATTACCTGGTGCCACAATAGCAGACGATATTATGAAAAAAACCACAGACAAAACCAAGGAATACGCCTATAATTTAGTTAGGACTAACTCTGATACTCAGAAAATTGATAAATTCTTTAGACCAGTTCAAAATGAAGCTACAAATGATGAACTGATTAATGAAAATGAAATTAACCGTGATAGTGAAAGAAATAATGATAGAAATAGTGAAATAAAGAACGTACCTAATATTGTAGAACAAATTAATAATGATGTTGAGATAAGAGATAACATAGACAAAACTGCAGACAAAGAATTGAATATAAATGACCCCAATGTATTAGAAGTAAATAAAGGAATTTTAGATAGTTCTAATCAAGATAAAGCTACAAATAAAGAGAAATGGCAAAATTATTCAGCTTTAGACAGTAACATAACATTCGTGGATCCAAAAGAATCGTTTAAAACGAGAAAATTCCAATATGAAAGGATAGAAACTAAACTAACTAGTGTAAAGCAGTTACGAATGGACATAGAGAATAAGTGTAACATGAATTTAAGGGAGATCCTCGCTAATCTCATATTTATTGGCTGCATAGATTTGCACAGGTCCTTGATTCAACACTCGACCAAGTTGTATTTGTGTGATACGGTACGGCTGACGTAAGTATTAAATAAACATATACATTGAGAAATAATGGTATAATAGATTAGAAGCAAATGGAATCTATTGGGCGATAGGCTAGCATCTTGTCAGTAATGTTTCATATGATATTAAAACGCCAATATTTATGCTAAAATGTGACCTAGGAGATAATATTTCTCGGATGATCTGTCCACCCCGAAAGGGATTAGAGGACGTGAATGTATATGTATGTATAGAAATAAAGACTTAAATATTATCGACCAATATCCCTTGAAGGGTAGTCAGAGGTTGGGTATACTCTGTTAACTGAGTACTGTAATGATGTTAGGCCCTTTTAAACTCACTCTTTACAATCAGTATTCAACGTGACAGGACATGACTGTTATTCATTTCCTCACGATGTTTTCGCTCACGGCAATAGTATACACACATGCTTCAGTAATTCTTATAGGGATGGATAGAAAAAAGGGTTCAGTATAACCCTGTCTGTAGAATAAAAAAGAATGCTATTAGAAGTATCTGAGATCAAATTGGAGACATTCTTTGAGAGTGTACGTAGCGTGAAGAACAGAAGAACATGTATGAGAAGGTTAATATGTAAATGAAGCAAGAGATTTGTCAGGTTCGTTCTAGGTGGCGATGGATAATTTCTGCCTATCCAATTGAAGATGTCGAGGCGTGAATATATGTAGCTATGTCACCGATTCAGGAATGTAGTAAGAGCGGTTAAAAGACAGGGGTATAATCAACCTATTCTCTCTGTAAGACAACCAGTGCCACTATATTTCAAAGTTCATAAAATGTATTTTTATTGAATAAAACTGTTTTGAATTTTGAATGTTTTATTGGACACTAGGCTAGCATCCTAGTAGTATTATTATTTGTTACGTGAACAGTTAAAAGGACTTGAATATTTCTCCCAATTCGTCCTCTCTGGCTTTAAAGGGAAGCGGGCGTGATGTGTATGTAAGTGTATTTTGTGTATGCTTTTCAACATATCACTACATAGTATAAAACAAAGTCGCTTTCTCTGTCCCTTTGTATGCTTAAGTCTTTGAAACTACACAGCGGATTTTGATGCGGTTTTTTTAATAGATAGAGTGATTCAAGAGGAAGGTTTATATGTATAATAACATCCATTCAATAGTGGAGTAGACTATATATTTTATACCAGTGTGAAGCCGGAGCGGGTCACTAGTAATATATAAACTATAAATTTTTCAGGGAGGAACTTTTCTACGAGACGATGTTGTACGACTTTCAGAACTTCGGTCTGATCAAACTGTCCAACCCTCTGCCTTTGGAAGAATTGTTTGTACTAGGCCTGGACTCGCAGAGCGATGAATGGGATCCTAGTTTAGGTTAGTTGCTAGTCCATTGCTAAAGTGTATGCGTATTCCACGAACCTATGTTCCATTGTCATAGACAGTATGAACAGAAAAACACGCTTTCGCGATTATTAACTATAACATGACGATGTAGCTCAGTTGTTTGGGGCTTGGCTCTGTATCAGTGGATACAGGGTTCAAATCCCGCTTGAGCATGTGCCAATGGAAATGAATTTTAATGAATTTCTACGTACATTTTCGTAATAAAAATACATTTAAGAAATGCGTCGAATACTACGGTGACGGAAAACATCGTGAGAAAACCTACCTGTTCGGGGAACTGGTAATAGTTAGTGCTTGTAAATGGCGACAGGACTTACCACCTGTCACATTGAGTACTAACTATCTGGCCATAAAATTACTACTTTCGAAATTGTAGAGAGAGAACCCTGAACCTCTGATTACCCCGCAAGGGTTAATGATCGTGAACGCGTTTGTTTTTTTTTTGATCTAGATTCATTTAACCTAATTTCCATTGTTACATGCTCAGGTGGAATTCGAACTCTACCCACTAATACAGAGTCAAGCCCAAACTGAGCTATACCGGATTATGATGCAAATATAAAAGAAAGAAAGAAAGAAAAACATTTATTCACTGCTATACATACACATTTCAACATAACACTATTTATACACACTTTGATACAACAACAAAAGCCGTACATATAAGAAGTAGGCATTTGATGCAGTGAAAAAAATATATGATTTTTATTAATTTATTTATTATTATATATTATTTGCAGGCGATATGCGAGAAATGGCTATACAGATGGCAGAGTTGTTGAAGAGCAAAAGAGCCATGTTGCTAGAATACTTCTCAATGGAAATAAGCGAAAATGGCGAATTGTGCGCCCTGCCTTTGTTACTAGGTGAGTTGCACTTTTTGGTTGTAAATTACAACTTACTTATTGTCACTATTTATTTACTTTACTCTAAAAAACACTTTCAATTGTCCCCTGATTCCTTATTCGCCTACTACGACATGCAGGGAAGAAAGTCATCTAGTTATCGTACTCTTACGTTCCAGCTAACACGGGGTATTATATATATACAATGAGTAAAACATAATGAAATTCACATACAAAATTAAAGAGTATGGGTAACAACCCTTTTATCGAACAAATAACCAGTCTATTACAAACAAAACATGCCTACATTGATTTTTCACTTAATTTACCAGCTTCACAGTACCAAAACTCTATGGGAATAACCTTTCCATTATCACCTGATCCCTTAGTTGCCTACTACGACATGCCGGGAAGAAAGTCAACTAGTTATCATACTCTTACGTCCCAGCTATCACGTGGGAACATTATCATTCCTGTAGCCACAGTTTTCATATGCAATTGTATGAACTCATCCTTATTGTAATCGATGTGATTTAACATGGTTTAACTTGTCGTCTGCATGCATGTTTCGGTAGATTACAAGTTAGTTCTCCCACATTAGTATATCTTATACGATATTAATCATGATTACATAGTTACTCATGTAAATTGTTTCAAGTAAGGTGTCATAATAACTTACACAATGGAACCAATCCTTTATTTTTTACCTTTTTAGAACTATGGTTTTCTTCTGCTTTCCAGTCTGGTCGTTGCTTATAATTATATGCTGTACATATATGTATTTATATAATAAGTATGTATTTCTTAAATATACGTTGATTAGTACCCTTAACACAAGCACAGATAACACAAGTCTTAAATGAACTTACCAAGGGGCTAGTTCAATTGGTGTAATAACGTAAATATTATTTTATTATATTTTATATTCCAGACGGTCACACCCCTTTTATGGGCGCCTTACCAACATACCTAGTAAAGCTAGTAACAGAAGTGAACTGGACCAATGAAAAAGACTGCTTCCACACCCTAAGCAGACAGACCGCCATCTTCTACTCTCAACCCAACCCAGACCCATCTTTAGAGGCGCAGAAGGCGGAAGAATGGAAGCAAGAGCATGTTCTATTCCCTGCGGTGAGGAAGAACTTCCTTCCACCAAGTAGTTTTGTTACTAATGGCGCTATATTGCAGATTGCTAGTCTAAATGACTTGTATAAGGTGTTTGAGAGATGCTGAGGTTGTGAATTGGATTTAGCAATTGTTAAAAGTAGTGTTTAAAGTGATCTAGAAGATGTGTTTCAAGTTTTGTGTACCTCAAAAGTGAAAAGACGAGAATATTATAATATATAAGGTTTTTGAGTGAGAATTGTTTTTGTTCTTGTTTCTGTTATAAGTAGATAAAATTACAGTATTACTGAACTTGTTTTGCAAAAATTAAGCCTGATTAAAAACAAGAAGTTAAGAAAATTAACTAGTTTTAAGAACAGTGTTTTATAAGAAATAAATGCGTTAGAGAAATCTTGTTTTCTTATTAGTCAATTCAGACAGAATGTACAATGCAGAGATTAGTTATACAAATATTAATCCTAATATTTCGGTTTTGTGCTTAACATTCTGAGACTTAAGTCTTAACTACTGTCTGTTTCGTCATTATTTTAGAGGTAAGAGACAAAAGGTACATGGAATCTATTGGGAGATGGGCTAGCAACCTGTCACCAATGTTCCATCTTACTACACAAGTTATCTTAAAATGTGACATAGGATTTATTGTCTTGTCTCTAATGGACCTTCGATTAAAAGGACGTGAATGTATATGTATGAAATATTCCCTTGAAACATAATGGATATAATAAGCTGATCGCAGAGTTATTAGAACTCTAAGATTTATGCCCAATTTCACCAAAGTCCCCTAAACAGTTACATAACAAGGGAGTCCTTTAGTTTCGGGATCCCCTAAACTACCCCGTAAACACTTTTTGTTTTCACCAACAAAACCATTCCGAAATAAAGTGACCCGTAAATTTTAGTGATGTTATTTTTTCGATGCTAAGCTGTTTAGAATAGGCATGATGACAACAAGTGAATTTCGTTGAAATATTTTGTGTGTATATTATTACAAAATTCCTAATTATAAAAGTCTGATTCATTTCATAATTAAAACCAAGATTAAAATAAATACTGATAAAATAAAATCGCTAAATACGGCAATCCGCCATGACATGTTGAACGCCAATCAGAGCGCATGACGTCACGTCAGAGATCTTTCTCTTTGTTTACATTTATATTACTACACACTCGCTCGCTTTTTTAATTAATTACGCCGCTAATGTTTTACTTTATATAATTTATCTCATTAAGTGTATCCAAATACTCGAACAGTTTGCCATCCTCATCCATTTTGTTTTCAATGATTTAGAGGCATTGAAGAAGTATCACTTCCAAGGCAAGAGGTTGGGTATAGCAAAATCAAAATATTTAGAATGAAATCTAGGCACAAAACAACACACAAGACCATTATCAATACCTTAAAACTATTCCGTAAACCTTTAGGGGCTCGATTCGTGGCCCCCTAAATTTAAGGGTCCCCGAAGCGCTTTACGGAGTCCCTAATTTTGGTGACACGCAAACCATCCCGTAAACATCCCCTAAACGTTGTTAGGGGATCCCCTAAAGTTACGGGACGTTGGTGAAATTGGGCATTAGTCTCGTCTTTCCTGGATTTATGGAAGTGATGTAAACTTTAGGATTCCTGAGTTTAAAAAAGAAGGCGAAATTTGTAAAAAAAAGTTTATTCTTAGTTTAAAGAGGTACACATACAAAATAATGTATTCAAGTATTGTTCAATGTTTACATGATATTGCAATGTGAAATACTGATTTTAAAAGAGAGAATGATAAGGTGTCCTACCTGTATACAACAATTTAAAGGCACTAGGAAGAATTTCTATAAGTCTTCATAATAAGAAAAAACTATACCAGTATTACAATTTTCGTTAACAATATTGATTTTTTAAAAAACAGTTCTTAACACATAATTTTTGCGACATAATACCCAGCAAAATAGTTTAATTAGATGAAATTTAATCATTAAGATGACATACTTACATGGGTGTCAAAATCCATGGTACTAAAATTCTACAACTTATAACCTAAAAAAACTGTCAGGTACCAATTTAGTAAATCAAAGTTATTCCTATTGATTATGGCTAACCAATTATTATTATTTCTCAATCCATTGAATTGTTTCAGATAGGTATTAGGATTTGTAACATTGTGGTACATTAGCTTTTTACGAGGATCGTAAGCAGATTATTTTATGCTTGAATGCATAAATTAACAGAACATACTTCTTTTTTCTACACTTCTTCTTCTTTTTTCTTCTTCTTTTTTCTTTCTTCTTCTTCTACAAAGCAAATTAACACTGTATCCCCTGTCATATTAGAACATTTGGAACTAACGAGCATTGTTAACCTTTTAACATACCAAATAGAGAACTCAAAACTTACAAAACACTTTACTACCAGGTTTATACGATCGACATTATAAATGAAGAAACTTGTCAACTCTTTTCACAAACAAATAACCAGACTATTACAAACAAAACATTCTTACATTGATTTTTCACTCAATTTACCAGCTTTACAGTACCAAAACTCTGTATAGGACTAAACCTATATACCTGCCAGCAAGTATTGAACCTTATACCTATGTTAATAGAGTAGCAAATCACGAGTCCACCACATAGTTAGGGTGAACGACTAACAAGGGGTCATCTTCCACTTCTTGGTCGGCTGATTTGGCTGAACTCTTGAGACCGGTGGTCGAAAGTGGTATTATTACTTGGTCCTGTAAAGAGAATTTATAAGTTACTAGTGACCCGCTCCGGCTTCGCACGGGTATAAATTATATAGCCTACTCCACTATTTAATGGATGTTATTATACATATAAACCTTCCTCTTGAATCACTCTATCTATTAAAAAAACCGCATCAAAATCCGTTGCGTAGTTTCAAAGATTTAAGCATACAAAGGGACATAGGGACAGAGAAAGCGACTTTGTTTTATACTATGTAGTGAAGAAAGTGCTGTGACAATAAGAAAAACGCTTCCATTTTTATTAACTCTTGAGGGTATTAAGAAGTTTGTGTATCAATTACCGTAATTGCGGAGATATTATTCTATCACCAACTTGGACCCAGATACATACATACACATCACGCCTGATTCTCTGTAGAGGGGTAGGCAGAGATCACGGATCCCCATTTGTCCTGATAGTCCACTTTCGCTTCATTGACATTCATACATCTTCTCATACACACTCGGCGGTTTTATGTCTTATACCACATACCTACGTTACCAGTAAACCAACCAATAGACCAGATTAGTTAGTAAGTGGACCCAGATAACCAGTTAGTATCTAATGCGATAGTTCGAGGTAAATTGTGTCATAATTTCCCAGCACTAACTTTTCAGAGGAATATGTAGGTTTCCTCACGTCGTTTAGTAGTCAGTTTATTTATCAAAACTAGTAAATAATCTTCGGACTTCGTATGAGAAAGGTCCTAGGTTCGAATCCCGACTCTGGCATGAACCAATGAATGAAATTTAAATATGTGTTTTTCATTTACGTACATAATTTACAGTCGCGAACGGTGGGAAAACATCGTGAGGAAACCTGCCTATCGCTCAGGATAGGTAATAGTCAGTGCCTATATACGGCGATACGGTTCACTACCTATCACGTTGGGTGATGTCTATCTAGTTATACGCGGGCTTCGAATGATCCATACCTAACATGCCTTCGAAATTTCGGAGATGGGCATTCAAGCCTCTGACTAGCCCGCCATAATAAAAAAGAGAGTGTGTATATACAAGTCGTGAAGCGTATGTATGTATTTCCAAGCACTAACTTTTTCAGAGGAATACGTAGGTTTCCTCACGTCGTTTAGTAGTCGGTTTATTTATCAAAACTAGTAAATAATCCATAAACATAAAAACATAACATACGCTTCACGACTTGTGTACACACACTCCCTTTTTATTATGGCGGGGTAGTCAGAGGCTTGAATGCCCATCTCCGAAATTTCGAAGGCATGTTAGGTATGGGTCATTCGAAGCCCGCGTGTCACTAGATAGACAGCACCCAACATGATAGGTAGTGAACCGTATCTATAGGCTATTCGCGTTAAGAAAATAGTGACGTTATGATATTCAAAAATTAAACTGGCCAATGAGACTTGAGTAAACGAGAAAACAAGTCACATTGACCAATTGCAGACAACCGTTGTCACGTCTCATTGGTCAAATCGTGGGCACATTATGACGTCACTATTTTCTTAAGACGAACATACTATAGTAAATAATCTCCGTAGTAAATAATCCACTTACATGATAAATAAGTCTATCAATGAGCTTTTCCACCAGCGTCTTCCGTTCAATGAGTTCATCTTCATTCTCAACCGTACCTTGGGCCACCAGCTTCTCTAAGTACCAACTGACCACTGAACTCTTTCTTGTACCACTGCTTTCTTCGCCTAGAAAATATATTAGATGTGATATACAATACATGGTATAAGGGTTAAGATGTGATATACAATGAATGATATCAATAAAAGCCCTAAAAAGGGGTTGAGATTTGATTTACACTACTTTATGATAATAAAAATGTTGTAGTTGTGTGATGTAATGCTTAGTATAATTATAAATAAACACACACATGCCGTTACTGCCCAATCCTTTTCGGGGTGGACAGGATCTTGGAGATAAAAAGGAACTTATAAAAACTACTGGTGTTGTATAAAGTCACAAAGTCAAAACATTTGCCTGACACTGGTTGTCTCTAAGCATTGAAACTCTACCGTTGGTTCGGAAGCCCTGGCGCGGAGAAGAACCAACAAGAAACTCCGGCTTTCAGGATTTTTTGCCCAGTGCCAGTTACAAAACCAAATTACAAAGAAATTTAATTATTTTTACACACATAGCTTAGATGCACTCATCAACCCCGAGCATCGGTAAGGATTATCGTGCAAAACTATTTCAAAAACCCTTGCGAGGTAAGTCTGTCGTCTCCTTCGAGGTGCAAACAGGGTCAAGAGTTAACCCATTTCAGTTAAAAAAAAAAAGGAGGTTTGTCCATCATTGTAGAGACAGTAATTCTATCTGGTTGTTAGCCCTATAGAAGTAAGATTAATACAAAAATCTCTTACCGCGTTCCTCAGCCTCCCGTTCTTCCTTCCTCATGAATACAACCAACATGTCGCTGAGCGCTTTGTATTCTTCGAAGGACAGGGTCAGCTTTTTCTTAGGTTGAGATGACACGTCGCCGTTAGTGTGACCGTCTGTAAGGAAAAATTGGTTTAGAGTATTAGAATTATTTTTTGAAGGGTATAAAGGGTAGGTGTGAATTGAATTGAGTTAGGAAAATGACATGTATGTTACATAATTAACAAAACCATTTCCATTCTTATATTTATGGTAAAAGTTCATGATGTTTATGATCTCTGCCTACCCCTCTACAGGGAATCAGGCGTGGTGTGTATGTATGTATGTCTATGAGGTTCTATTCATTATAATTCAGTAGAAAAGTTTCACTAATATGATATATTCCTCAACATGATATTAAATTCAGAAGTATTAAATTATTTTATATATGACAGTTAGATAGATGCCATATTGAAACATTGAAAGTTGTCGTTAGAAGTACTGTCGAGTGTGCATGAGGTGTACGAGTGTCAATGAAGCTAAGTGGTTTGTCGAGATCGGAACAGATGGGGATCCATACCCAGCTACAGGGTATCGGGCGTAATGTTTTTTTTTTAACTGAAATAGGTTTACTCTTGATCCTGTTTGCACCTCGAAGGTGGCGACAGACAGAGTCTAAGATGTAGCGAGCTTGCCCAGAAAATGCCTATGCACCCTAGTTTTGAACATCTGTGGATTAAATACCTCCGGAAATAGAGGCAGGCAGGGAATTCCATTCCTTACCAGCCCGCATTTTGAATGACGCTTTAAAGCGATTTGTGCGGGCACTCGGTAGCTCTACCAAATGGGGTTGGTATCCCGCCGTTTTCCGGGAGGTTCGGTGATAATGAGGTTGAGTATGTATGTATGATGAGTAAAACTAAGTAAATAGGCTCCACTCACTGGTCCCACTATGTCCGTTGGGCAGCTCCTCTCCGTCGACGTCCATGGAGGGCTCGTAGTGGTGCTCCTCCTCGTCCAAATGGATATCTGGCTGCTCCACACGGATTATGGACTTGTTCAACAGCCTGGAGTATAAGGGAAAATTAGGTTTATTTGTTACTAGTGACCCGCTCTGGCTTTGCACGGGAATAAAATATATAGCCTACTCCACTATTTAATGGATGTTATTATACATATAAACCTTCCTCTTGAATCACTCTATCTATTAAAAAAAAACTGCATCAAAATCCGTTGCCTAGTTTCAAAGATTTAAGCATACAAAGGGACATAGGGACAGAGAAAGCGAGTTTGTTTTATACTATGTAGTGATGTAACATATTTTTTTAATATGTATGTAAAATCTCTGTAGAAAGACGACTGTAATGTGTATGTATCATATATCTTGTGAGTCTGGAATATAAAAAAGTGAGAACTACCTACTATTATTACCTCTCTGAGGCGACTGAAGGTTATGAAAGGTTGATGGGAGTAGTTTGTTTAATCAGTACGCGAGTCACCTTCTACTACTACATATCAATGTAATCACAACCACGATCCAACTATGGTATATCTCATTTTATCTCCAACCCAATATGATTTTAAGAACATACTAGCGACCCGCTCCGGCTTCGCACGGGAATAAAATATATAGCCTACTCCACTATTTAATGGATGTTATTATACATATAGACCTTCCTCTTGAATCACTCTATCTATTAAAAGAAACCACATCAAAATCCGTTGCGTAGTTTCAAAGATTTAAGCATACAAAGGGACATAGGGACAGAAAAAGCGACTTTGTTTTATACTATAGTGTATTCGCGATAAGAAAATAGTGACGTCATCATTACCCAAACGATTTGACCAATGAGACGTGACAACGGTTGTCTGCGATTGGTCAATGTGACTGTTTTCTCATTCACTCACGTCTCATTGGCCAGTTTAACGTCTGAATATTATAACGTCACTATTTACTTAACGCGAATACACTATATGTAGTGATTATCCATACGTACCTATAAGCCTCCTTAACATGCGCGGCCTGCACATGCGCACTGCAGTGCATCTTGGCCAGTGCTTCGGAGAGCCGCAGCATGCTTTCTAACTGCCGCACTGTGACGCGCCACGCCGCCCCCGCCGACGTCCCGTCACGCTGCCGCAACGCCGTGTAGTACTCTACTAGGAGCTTGCCTGCTTCCTGGAATGTAGGTTAAATGTTACATACATATATTCAAGCCTATAAGTCCCTAAAGAGATAGGCGGGTACTATTGAATGCCACCTGGAACGATTCTAACAAATCTCCCATGCTTTAATCACCCATTAACCTTCTCATACATGCTGTTTTATTCTTCACTATTTTATTATTATTGACTGTCATAATTTATTCTTTAAAATGTTAATGCTATTAAATTATAGGACACTTACACCAAAAGAAAGTAGTTCCTTGATAAGTTCATTTTAAGACCTATGTTATGGGTAATAATGTATTAATGTGTATGTACATGCACCTATGTTTGTTTACTTGTATTTCTATATGTATGTATTATGTAAGTGTATCGTTAAACAAATTAAAATTAAGAAGTTATGTGCTGTCTCATGTTTGTTAACGTTCCCTGTATTGGTAGTTATAAGCAAAACTGGAACGAGCTGGTGTCCTAAGACACATAACTTAATTGTCTTAGTTTAGGCACCAGTTCTCTCACTTACAAGTGTTGTTATGAGAGAACAAATAAAGATATATTATTATAAAATGTAGTGAATTTAAGAACTATATACTTATAATAGCTTATATATACTTATAATATTAGTTTCTTCACGATTTCAACGGCGAAAAAATTAGAATACACAAAAGTTTACTAGTAATGTTGGTACTAAATTTAACTAAGTAACAATCTATGCATATAGTTTGTGTACCTATAAATTACTACCAAAACAACACTCACCTCAGTAATAATCGGCTTGAAGGACCTCGCGAACGCAATATACCTCAACAAATCCTCCCTAGAATAAACACAATCATACGTTTCCTCCTTATTACAATGCAAATCCACTATCTTCCTTGCGATCGCGTAGTCAACCATTTCACTACTCTCATCTATCAGTATGAAGAACAAGTCGAATCTCGACATGATAGGTGCACTTAAGGCGACGTTTTGCTGGAGGGATTTGCCCCTGTCGTATCGGCCACCGACTGGGTTGGCGGCGGCTAAGATTGACGTTCTAGCGTTCAGGGTTGCTCGAACACCGGCCTGGAAGAAATATTAAAGGTGTTATTATATTAAAACTTACGCGATAAGTCCCGTCAGTTATTAATCATGAGTATAAATCGCGAATCTCTTAAAACTATAATACACATATAAATAAAGAACATATAGTGACTATGATTGAAAAAGGTATATTTGATGGTTTGGACATGTTATGTGGATGAATGATATTAGATTGACAAAAGGAATATATGAGGGTCAAGTGGAGGCGATTACTTAGGGATGGCCCTAAGAAGACATGACAGCCAGATAGAGTTTATAAGTACCTATAACCACCGAGTACATAGATAATCATTACACCTGATTCCCTGTAGAGGGATAGGCAGACATCACGGCTCCCAATTTGTCCCGATCCTGACCAACCACTTTCGCTTCATTGACACTCATACACAGTCGGCAGTTATTTGTACTTCTAACGTCACCCTTTTTCAATATGGCGTCTATCTGTCTGTCATCTTATTGCGCCGGACCCTACGTAACCTATACTAGACATAAATCTGTTTAATTCACGATTATCAAAACTTTCACCCATGGAGTAATTAATAAGAGGAGTTGGCCTTACGCAATATTTGTATGGAAACTAGCGTGGCATTACGCGGGATGAAACGAGGTACGCGTGATGGAGGGGGGATATTACAACCAATCAAAACACGGCAAATTAGGTATGTTCTTTCTACTACACATTTTTAGACTTTACACCAATTAAAACACGCCATTTGGACTCCGCATCGCGTAACTGGACCGCTCCTTACGCCGAGTCCTCTTTATATTTGGTTCGTGACTTTCACTCCAACACATGACAGGGCCAAAATCCAAATGTGGGCGCTGGTGATAAGGAAAACTCCAGAATTGGTGGTGTCACGTAGTTAGTATATTTTTTCTCATCACTGTCTAATTGACAACGTTATTATACAAACAGGAAACATAGACAAAAGATAAAAGATACAAATTATTATATTAGGTCCATCGTCCACATTCAGCCCCTCTTACCTTGGCAATGGAGATGGTCTGTTGCTCCATGGCCTCGTGGATGGCCACCTGGTCCGCGGGGTCCATCTTGTCGAACTCGTCGATGCAGCACACCCCGTTGTCGGCCAGCATCAGAGCGCCCGCCTCGATCACGAAGTCGAACGATTCTTCGTCCTGAAATATGGAAATTGTAATGTCTTAAATAATTTATATTGTATAAACTTCTTTTCTCTTTTTTTAATTTCCTGTCTGTGTATGTTAATGTGTCTTATGAATAAAGCTTATTATTATTATTATCACTACATAGTATAAAACAAAGTCGCTTTCTCTGTCCCTATGTCCCTTTGTATGCTTAAATCTTTGAAACTACGCAACGGATTTTGATTCGGTTTCTTTTAATAGATAGAGTGATTCAAGAGGAAGGTTTATACGTATAATAACATCCATTAAATAGTGGAGTAGGCTATATATTTTATACCCGTAGTATTATATTATCTGTGCCCGTGCAAAGCCGGAGCGGGTCGCTAGTATTTGTATAATTTTAATATCGCGATATGATTACAACTTACATCAGCTATAAGGTGAAAGCTTAAATTAAATATATCTTTTTGTTTGTATTGAAAATTTGTAAGTTATTTCTTAAGCACTGAGGAACAATAATAAGTGATTATTCTAGATGCTTACAATCACTATCCCACTCAGACGAAGTCGCAAGCACAGCTAGTGTTATCACTGAGTTGTGAGTTTAGCTGAAAGCGACCAACCCGCGAGCAATTACGAACTTGACCATAACTAGTAATAAGAATTTCATGTAGGAGTACGGTAGAATTAATCGAAACCTTACTAGAATAACATTGATTTCGAGACGCTAACATTAATAAATCCTCAAAATTCGTATTATAAATGAATCTATTAAATTTTAATGGCGTTAGCATTTCTATCTTTTCTTATGACATTTTGTTTAATATCACTACATAGTATAAAGCAAAGTCGCTTTCTCTGTCCCTTTGTACGACAGATTTTGATGCGTTTTTTTTAATAGATAGAGTGATTCAAGAGGAAGGTTTATATGTATAATAACATCCATTAAATAGTGGAGTAGGCTATATATTTTATACCCGTGCGAAGACGGAGCGGGTCACTAGTGACTACGAGTATATAAGACCGGGTACCGATCTTCCAAACTCCAGTACTGAAAGAGCGGTGCCGGGGTTTCATACTTGTAACTTCATAAAACCATACCTTAACAACAGCTGCGGTCAACCCGGCAGCAGAAGACGCCTTGCCGCTAGTATAGATGGCACGAGGTGTCATGTCTGCTACTTGCTTCAATAATTGTGATTTGGCCGTACTGGGATCGCCTACTATGCAGACGTTTAAGTCGCCACGGAGGGTTGTACCTGGAAAATAAGGGTATATGAGCATGATAAAGAAAAGTTTCATATAAGGCTATGAAAGTTCAATACATATACTCGTACATACACGTTTCCGCCAAGGCGATGTAGAAACTTATATACTTGAATTCATACATATACATGTTATTTATTCCTATGTTCAGTGCTCCCGGGACTGAAGCTAGGAGACACGATAATATGTTCCATGGATCATTGGTGTCAGGTTGTTAGTCCATATTAACAGATTTTTTACCCCTAGTTCCTTACTTAAACACTAATAACATTAAGGGTCTCATAGCGACTGGAAAAGTCGAAGTAACGCCCGATAGGCCGAAGCCCCAAGAAATGGACTGACCAGGTGACAAACAAGCTGGATATATATAAGCATGAGTCCCCTACTACTAGCGGAGATGACCATAAGTTCTGCAATGTAGCTATCAGAGCATAGTCCACCATTGCTACAGAAGTCACGATCCTCATGAGGGATCGACTGGAGAGATGGAATAGCTACCTTCCACAGTGGTTTTGGCGACCCCGCCGAACAGCATGAGCAGGATGCCCCTCTTCACCTCGTTGTTGCCATGGATACTCGGAAACAAGCTGGTGATCAGGTTGTTGTACAGGTTCCGGTCTCGCGACATTTCGTATACCTATAGAGATGTTAGTAGGTATTATTTATGTTTTATTTATTATTAATGTTAGTAAAGTTATGGTTAACGTACAAAGTAAGCTATTAGAATATGTACAGAAAATTAAATGAATATATTGAAATGTCACTATGAAAAAAATCACAAAATTACGCACACCATCAATTCATCTCATTTCTGAGGTTATACATTACGCAGGATTCAAATCCCACTTGAGCATGTACCAATGGAAATGAAGTTTAATGAATTTATATGTACATTTTCGTAATAAAAAAACATTTACGAAATGCGTCGAATAACTACGGTAAGGGAAAACATCGTGAGGATACCTACCTGTTCCCCGAACAGGTAATAGTTAGTGCTTGTAAATGGCGACATAGTTTGCCATCTGTTACATTGAGTACTGACTATTTGGTTAACACGTGGGTTCGAGGTGTCCATAGAATTACTACCTTCGCAATTGCGGAGATGGACACCTGAACCCCTGACTACCCCGTAAGGGTTAATGGTCGTGAACGCGTACGTACGTACATTATGCAGGTTGACTGGACATTTGGACACATTCATTTGGGAGGGTTAAAGTAGAAAGTTCATTTATTATAATTAGCTTTTTTCAAATATTTTAAGGATTAGAATAAAGTAAAAAAAAAAGTCAAAGTCAAAACATTTGCCTGAAATAAATAGGGGTCTATAAACTCTGCCTTAATGGACTTACCTTATCCCATTCCTTGTCAGTCATCTGCTTGCGCATGTCTTCCGATGTAAGATCGTCCGTAGCGAGTTCTGACGTACCGAATCTACGGGACATGGCTTGCACGCTGCACGCTAAGAAAGCTGTCCTAGAATAAAGAATTATAACATTATTCACTATCTTATCCCTTGAGGGGTTATTACAGGTTAGATATTTCAGTAATTTTGGATTAGCTTGGTATAATCATTTATATAAATAGAGACAGTCATAAACTTAATTTAACGATGTTGTCAGTTGCCAAATGCCGGCTACGTTTATCATAGAACTAAAGACCACTAGTACAATGTTATCAATTGAAGGCCTTTCCTAAACAAAGTGTAAGAGGACCTCATACCAGGTGGACCAAAGACCTGAAGAAGGTCGCTGATAGTGGCTGGATGGGGCCATTAATTACCATATTTCGTGGCATGCCCTTGATGAGGCTTATGTCCAGCAGTGGACTGCTATAGCAATGATTAAACATTTTAAAACTCATAACTTAGAGAAATGAAGGAACATAATTTTAACATACAAAGTTTATTAACATAATTTCACGGCCTTTAATCCCTTTCGGGGTTGACAGAACCTTGGAGATATAAAATGTCCCAAGTCACTTTTTAACATGAATATTAGGGTTGTAATGTCAGACAGAACATTAGTAAGAGGTTGCTAGCCCATCACCCAATCTATTCCATTTATCCCCAAGTCCCTTAGTCATCTCTTACGACATGTCAGGAAGAACGGCAGCTAGTTAGCATTCTTATTACGTCCCAGCTAGCACAGGCCTTACTATTAAGTATTCTAATGTTACTTACTTGTAATGCAACTCTCTAACACCAAGAGCTTTCAAGCCTTTCAAACCCTCAGTTTGAGTTTCGTTCCCTTGGCGAGTGTGGGTAGTGAGTTCAGCTTTAGCTCCCGGAAATGCCAGGGATCCTACGTCTGGCACTACAATGAGGGTACCCGTGAAGTCATAACGGTCACCGGCCTGGAAAGGGAAATGAGTGAAGTGGCAGAAGAGGAAATGAGGACAAAATTATATCAAAATATGACTTTTGTTGAATTAAGCACTCAACACACATTATGCAGATACAAAATTAATGTATACTTTTCCAAACATATAACGTTAACACAGTATTAATACCAGGCTGGTAAAAGTGACTAAACAGACACAAAATGTCTCCAACCAAGTCAAGTGCCAAGTTTCTGTCCACTTTGAAAGGGGCTTTTATATGTTTTTAGTTACTTCGACGAATTTAGAGATTTTTTAGTCACTATCTAACTAAGTCATTGGGAAGTTTGTAAATGTATGTTTTACATGAATACTTTTTTATTTATTTAAGATTCTAATTTGATGCAGCTCGCTTGTTTGGGCTTGCCAATAGAATTACTACCTTTGTAATTGCGGAGATGGACCTGAACCTCTGATTACTCAAGGGTTATTGGTTGTGAAAGCGTTTGTCTTTTTGTCTTTATTTAAGATTCTAATTAATTAGGAGAAATGATCTAACCTGTACAGATTCCACAGCCTCCGCCCTCAATATGACCTCCAAGGACCTTGGGATGCATCCTCGTGGTAATTCCGCTTGAGTTTCTTGTATCCTCACTTTTTGGAAGTCCACAAAGATGGACCGGTCTGCATCCAGCATGAACCGGCGACGATTGGCGCATACTGGGTTGCGGCATATTGTTGGAATTGTGTACTGGAAAAATATCATATCATCATAAAGTTTATATTAATTTATTGACATATAGATCTGGTTAACATGGTTTTTCAATTGATGGGTATTCTGTAAATTAAATGTTCCATGGTCATTGGGGTAGTCAAAGAAGGTTCAAGTCTACTAATGTGGGTTAGCACAATCGTAGTTCAGAATAACACTTCAGTAATAGTGTGAAGTTGGTACTGGATTATCAAGTGTCAAATTTCATGTCTATCAATTGAATGTAGTTTGCCATGATAATGAATTATGGAGATTTTACCTATCTATACAGGAACAAGAGTAATGTATATTGTATCTATGTTTATATGCTAACCTTAAATTGCTGTTCCACATTCTTAATCACAGTTTGACAATCCAGGCAGATGAATGTACCGTAAACCAACTCAGGGTGAACAGGATGCGTTCTGACAATTTGTCCCGAGATTCTTATCAAAGTACCAATCTTGGCCGTAGTCAACTCCCTCACTTTATGCCTAGTTGGTACGTCTACGAATGATACGTAACATTCCTTGTCTTGCAAATCTTTCTTCATGGCCTGATCAGCGAAGCTTAGTACGTAACTTAAGATTGCATGGTTGAGAAATGGATAAATACGGTAGTATTCCTCGATGATGGTAGTGGATAGATTTTGGTTGTATTTCTCCACATCATCAAAGCTTACTTCTAGAGTACTCAATTCAGGTTTAAGAAGCTCTCTGGCCGGTTTTTCGTACTTGATTTCATTGTCTTCTTTATACCTAAAAGAAATACAGTACTAAATATTAATAATACTAACAAAATTATTATGTTTTTGGGTACAAATTATTTTCTTTGACCCAAAACTACAATACTGATATTGTAAGAGTTTATGGTTTTAGATACATTTTCCCCATTTATATAATGTCTAAATCCACATAAGTTGGACATCTTGTGAAATTTTTGAATATGCCGCAAATGGTATTCAACTGTATGCAGTAGCAAACTATGTGCCATTGCATAGCAAGTATATAGAATACATTTATCAGATCAGCATCTGCTGGGATAAATGAAGATGGTAGTAAAATAATCATTGAAATATCATAGGACTATTTTATGTAAAAAATATTATTATTCTTTCATCAAGAACTTGGTGGTTAGAGTAGTTAAAGGGGCTATGGGATTAGTATAACTATAATATGTCTATATGATATATGTATAAAAGAAAAAGGATTCCATAACCTCTTAAACTGCGTAGGTTATCTTTTTAACATATAACTCATTTCAGATCAGATAATAGCTGTGATTACATGAAGAGTATTGATTAAGGGTCTAGGTTTGCATTTAATAAATACTAACTACGAAATACTTACTCTTCAAGGAAATCCTGAAAGAGCTTCTGACAACGGATGCCGACTTCGTCTTTCACTTGATTTTGAGTAGCATTTATATCTGCTATATCCATGGTTGCTCACAGTAAAATAACACCAACAAATAACTTGGAAAACAGAACAGACAACGAAATTTAACAAAAAAACAACACTTTTTAACGAAAATAAAATGAAGAACAAAGCCGCAAGAAACGAAGCAACTTTGTTTATTGACAGATGGTTTTTGGCGCCAAATATTGACACATTGTTCAACAATTTTTCCTCAAGTTACAATACACTAGTAGCAGAACTAAGTCTTACAATATTTTTTAAAACTTTTAAGTCTTATATTTAATCAACGCACGTTATTATAAAAAAAGGAAATAAAAAGAAAGGTAAAGTGCAATAAAACAATACAAACTAATAAAATGTGAATAGCGTTGCAAAAAGTTTCACTGCATTTCTTTTAGCTTATTCAAATTTGTAAATTGTGTGTGCGATTTTTCTTTCACATGTCTGCAACGAGTGTTTATGTGACCTATTTGGAATAAAAAACATTGAACTCATAAAACAACACTATAATCTTAACATTTATAGAATACCATAGCAACCATTATAACGAGAAATAGCAAAATATTTATTGAAAAATGAATTTTTAGTATTTTTAGTGTTTTGATCGGATAAATTACATAAATCATGCCAAAATTACTTTACTGTTTCCAACAATTTGTTATTCTATCGAATTTCAAGTATATTTCGAAGAAATAGGCTAAAGCGGCCACCTATGATCTTCTACGCTGGTCTTTTGAGAACGTCCAAGCCTATGATATGACTATGGTAGAGAAGCGGATCTTGCCCGTCAAACTGCAGTTGGAGTACCCTACTTTCAATACGGAAGATGGATTTATCAGGAAATATTTGAAGTTATGTGGATGCCGAAAATTTTCAAAATAATGAAGAAATTTATTTGTGCTATTTTGTGTTTGTGTGTTTCAAAAAGTTTAAGACCAAAAATATATTTTGTAAATAAAAATTAATAAAAAATATAAAAACTGCATGGGCGATAGTTACATGGCCCCGAGTCCCCGGCGCTCCTTAAATGGAGCAGGGGCGCAGATAATCTCCGGGGGGAAAAGCGGCGACGAGGTTCGCCACCCGTCACGAATGGCTCCCCGGAGAGGCGGAGCGTGGGTCACGGAGACCCGATTTGCTTCATTGAATGTTTGTGGAGCAGTGGAGAGCAAGATAGACGAAATTTGCAAGATGATGGAATGTTTCTTACATTCTCATTTCTTACATTAGATATTTTATGTGTGAATGAAACGAAGCGAAAGGGAATGGGCAATACCATTCATGGCACGTACACCGCATATTGGACTGGAGTTCAACAAGATAAGCGGGCGTGCCAGGGGGTTGGTATTGTCCTATCAGAGCGAATAAATAAATGTGTGAAAGAGCATAAATGTGTGAATCCCAGACTCTTATGGTTAAGACTTAAGGTTGGCCTCAAACTTTTATTCGTGGTTGGAGCATATGCTCCTGACATGTCGAGGCCAACTGAGGAGCGGAGGGAGTTCTGGGAGAATGTAAGGGAAGTACTAAAAGAATGTAAGCAGAATGAAAATGTTGTTATGATTGGGGACTTTAATGGTCGAGTAGGTGTACAGAGAGATTCTTATGAATGTGTTTTAGGTAAGTATGGAGATGAAAAAGTGAACGAGAATGGAGAAAGTCTTCTCGAGATATGTTTGGAAAGGGGACTTTTTGTGGCAAACACAATGTTTTGTCATAAAAAGATCCACATGTATACTTGGGAAAGGGGTGTAGACAGAAGTATGATAGATTTTATTATTGTGGATGATCGATTGAGAAGGCATGTGGTGGACGCCAGAGTGTATCGGGGCGTTAATGTGGGAACGGATCATCATTTGGTCGTCAGCCGATTGAGAGGTCTGTTCCAATGTTGGCGTCATCGTGCTCCTGTGTCCACTACAGGATTGGAAAGAATAAATGTAGGAAAATTGAAAGATGATGGTGTAAATGAAAGATATAGAACTAGAGTGGAAGAACAAATTAGTACATTGAATGAAGATGTCAAGGAGGACGAAATTGAGAATGTTTGGAGGATGTTGAAGGATGGTATGGTGGAATCTGCCATCGAAGTATGTGGAGTACGTAAGAGGACGAATGCTCCCCCAAAGAATCAAGCTCTATGGTGGGATGAAGAAGTAAGAAAGGTTGTAAAAGATAAGAGAAAAGCATGGGAGGATTTGTTGGCAAGTAAGGCCAACAATAAAGCAACCAATATGAATGTTATAGACTATGAACGGAAATTGTTACTATTTAAAGAATTGAAAAAGAGAGTGAAAGAGATCGTGAAACGAAAGAAGTTAGAAGTGAAAGAGAGGACTGAAAGGAAGTTCTCCGAGAGTTTCCATCAAAATATCAAACTATTTTGGAAAATGGTCAAAACGGCCAGGGGACTCTCTGGAGGATCCAGAATGAGTGCTGTTAGGAATAAGAATGGGGATTTGATAAATGATGAGTGTTTGGCGTTAAAAAGATGGAAGGAATACTTTGAAGAGTTGTTTGAAAATGAGGATGTATCATTTCAGGATGATACATCTGAATTAAGTTTGGATGATAATGGCAGTGATATTAGTATGGAAGAAATCTTCAAAGCTTTGAAAGCTATGAAAACTGGTAAAGCTGCAGGGTATGATAGGATTTCCGTGGAGATGTTGAGGGCTGGTGGCCCGGTGGTTGCCAACCTCTTGTACTTACTTTTTAATGCGTGTTGGCGGTATGGACTTGTGCCTAAAGATTGGTGCAGGGCCGTTATCGTTCCTTTGTACAAGGGGAAGGGACCCTTGCAAGATTGCAAAAACTACCGGGGGATTAGCCTTCTGAGCATCGTCGGAAAAATATATGCAAAAGTATTGATTGAAAGAGTTGTTCGTGAGACTGAAACCAAGATATGGGATGTACAGGCAGGTTTTCGGAAGGGAATGGGATGTACAGATCAGGTTTTTTCCTTACGCCAGGTGGCTGAAAAGTTTTTGGCGAAGAACCAAAAGGTTTTCTGTGCTTTTATGGATTTGGAAAAGGCGTATGATCGTGTATCCCGGAACGATTTGTGGAGGGCGCTATCTGCGTTTGGTTTGGGCAGTACCTTAATACGGGCTCTAAAGTCTTTATATATGGATTCCGGAGCTTGTGTTAGGGTTAATGGGGCCTACTCAGACTGGTTCAGTATCCGAAAGGGTGTGAGGCAGGGCTGTGTAGCTTCGCCGTGGCTGTTCAATCTGTTCATGGATAGTTGCTTGACTGATTTGAAAGAAAGTGACAGAGGATTGCGTATGGGCGAGTTGATCATTAAATGCCTCTTGTACGCTGACGATCAGGTTCTTCTTGCGTCATCGGCGTGTGAGTTGCAGGAGATGGTCACTTGCATGAATGAGTCCCTTAAGAGGAAAGGAATGAAAATTAATGTAAATAAAACGAAAGTAATGGTCATGGAGGGACTTAGCAAGACAGAGTGCAAGATTGACATAGATAATGAAAGAGTCGAACAAGTGAATGATTTTGTATATCTGGGAACACTTTTTACTAGTAACGGAAAATGTGAGGGAGATATTGAACGTAGAGTGTGTGCAGGTAATAAGATTAATGGGGCTATGTATAGTGTTATGGGTAGCCAGTTGATTTCTCAATCGGCACGTATGGCTATTCATAGGGCTGTGCTGGTTCCAACATTGACTTATGGTAGTGAAAGTTGGGTATGGCAAAAGAAGCATGAAAGTAGAATCAATGCCGTCGAAATGCGGTCACTGAGAAGCATGTTAGGAGTAACATTGAATGATAGAATTAAAAATAGTGTGATAAGGGAAGGTTGCGGTTTGAAAGAAGATGTAGTGACTAAGATTGAAAAGAGCATGCTTCGATGGTTTGGACATGTTATGCGGATGAATGATAGCAGATTGACAAAAGGAATATATATGAGTGAAGTGGAAGGGCGGTTACGTAGGGGCCGGCCTAATAAGACATATAACAGTCAGATAGACGCTATATTGAAAAAAGGTGACGTTAGGAGTACCTATAACCGCCGAGAGTGTATGAGAGGATGTATGAATATCAATGAAGCGAAAGTGGTCTGTCAGGATCGAGACAAATGGGGATCCGTGATTTCTGCCTACCCCTCTACAGGGAATCAGGCGTGATGTGTATGTATGTATGTATGTATGTTTTGATGTCTTTCTCGGAATAAAATATATTTCTAAGGAAGTAGTATAATAGCTACTTTAAAATATAACCTTACACCTTGTCTTGTTTACAAGTTTTGTTGAAGTTTGAATGTTATTCTAAAATACGTATAGTGTGTGTAATTTTCTAAAACAAACAGATATTAAACCAGAAAATTATTATTCATGCAAAGTGACTAGTACATAATATGAGTGAAGAACGAATATCACATTTGTTCAAAATATCAACACTTTTACCAGAGAAAAGTAAAAACAATGTACATAAAATACTGAACAGTTATTATTTGTAAGTAATAATGTTTATTTCTAGTAGCTGTCTGTGTAGAGTATGAGGTGGTGTATGGATGCACATTTAAACCTTTAACAACCACGTTAATTGTGAAGTTTTTCTTGCAGGGAGGTATTTATATTTACTTTGTTATGTTGTTACAGAATGAAATGCCATGAAATCACAAGAAGTTACGGTTTGCCTACTAGACAATTTTCTAGTTCAATTCGCTGTGCCCATTGCTGTAATGAATGGGTAGCTGGTAATTATACACTGAAGGTGAGTATCCTTGAGTGATTCATATCATACATATACACATCAGGCCCGTTTCCTTGTAGAGGGGCAGGCAGAGATCATGTTTTATCATAAGCATCATCAATAATCTTATAATGTGACCCCTAGATTGGAATGATCATAAAACAAGGTATAACCATTCCATGTATCTGAAATGGCAAGTTGCTACGTTTTATTCACAAGTTAGTCTTAAAAAAGTCTTAACTATAACATGTTGGAAAAAAGCAGATACTTAGTACTTTATTCACATACTAGATTAAGACCTTTAACATGTCAGGTTAAATCAGCTACTTTGTACTGTATCTACATTCTAGAACAGCTTGGGATATATTATTTTGTATGTAACAATTTACTTGGTTACAGTTTTTGCCCTTAGATTAGTTCTATAAATATACTTGTGTTTTTTTCAATACCAACTACATTCATTCCTTTCTTATTTAATCAAAATTGTTACAGGTCTTGCCATTGAAACTGAGTAAGAAACAAAAACGGAAAATCAGATCTTTAAATGAAAGTCAGCATAATAAAGAGCATATCAAAAAGAAACAAGATCTGCTGCACAGTAATCAATTGGTAAGTTATTTTAAGTCTTTATACAATCAAATACATCTACTTCTTTTTTCTTCGTGTCTACTTTCATTGAGCTGATAAGAAATTTACTCAATAATAAGGTAATTTGTAATTGCTTGGAATTATTTTTGGGAAATGATAGGTCCTCTACCTAAATAGGAAGTAGTGCCCAATTTAAGTTCACTCACCATTTACAATATTTTAAACAGTGAGGATTGAACCTCACTTAAGATTAGACTAGCATCATAATATCATTAGAATAAATGAATAAGGAATTCTATATTACAATCTGTTGTTTTAGGAAATATACTGCTACTTCTGCAAGAAATCAACATTGTTTCCTGCAAAGAAACCTGGCAAAGTTCATGATCTAAATCTCAAGAATAGTCCTGCTGTAAATAAAAATCAAGTATCTCAAACATCTAAAACAAAGAAGATTCAAAATCAAACTATACCTACAGCAAAACAAATTAAGAATAAAAACATAGATATCTACAGTAAGAGTAATGATGTGTTTTCATTACAAAATAAGGATAATACAATAAAGGATACCACAAAAGAGGTTAAAGTAATTAAAAATAATAAAAAGAAAAAGGACAAGTTTGCAGGTCTATGCAAAGAAGCTGTTTTATCAGCCGCAAAATTAAAATCTAAGGAAAAGGATGATAGACTAAAGTTATTTTTAAAACCTTCAACATAGTATAAAATAAATGGTAAGACACAAATACAGTTTTTCACTTTCTATTTATTATAATAATATGTACATCCATTACATTAGTATTTGTATGGCCAGGTTTGACATGTAAACTGCCATTATTGAAAGTCTTGTAAAAGTTGTATGAGTCACTGTTACTTAAGTACTTAGATGCATCTAGGTTTTGTCTAGACGCATCCTTGACTAGGTCTTTATAGCCTATCGCACCAGCTGCCTCTGTAGGTCCATCTATCCCATCGGTTCCTGCGCTCAGAATGTAAATGTCAAAGTTTTCAAATTTGTTGGAGTTTTGACTTAGTAAATCAGAATATAATAAAGCTAAATGTTGATTTCTTCCGCCTAAACCATCGCCTTTCACTTCCACAGTTATTTCTCCACCAAGTATCAGGCATATACTTTTACTATTAGATTCTATACATTCCAAATCCATAGATTCTAATCCAGGTATATCTATATATTTGACCAGATTAATAGTTTCATCCTTTGTGATTTCATTTTGTAATAATCTACAAAAAACTTGGGTTAATTCTACATATTTATTAGCAATTTCAGTAACATTACCTTCTATTTTATGTGACAACTGAATTGGAATGTAATCAAGTAATTTAGCTTCTCTTTCAGCTGCGTTTAAGCTGATTGTATTTGACCCTATGACATAATTATGTACATTATCACTGGGAAATTCTTTATTATCATCTTTTTCATTCAGTATTTGTTTAATTGAATCAGGCTGGTTATCATAAACATTGTATTTTTCAAGAATACTTTTAGCTGACTCTGATAAATCTGTGTTTTCTGTGGTAGGTCCACTTGCTATTAAGTCTAATGGATCACCAACAATATCAGAAAGTATAAGGGAAATAACTTTGGCAGGTTGTGCGTACATAGCTAATTTTCCGCCTTTAATGTCTGAAATTTTCTTCCGCACAGTATTCAGTTCTTTTATATCAGCCCCAGCATTAGCTAGCATTTTTATTAACCTCAGTTTCTGCTCTAAAGTAATAGGATGTCTTGGTAAAGGTAATAGCGCTGAACCACCGCCTGATATAAGTACTAAGAGAAGATCATTTTCTTGCAAATTAACAGCTAGGTCCTTTATTTCTGTTGCTGATTGTTCAGCTGCACTATCAGGGAGGTTATTTTTTGCACCCTCACAATAGTTTAGAACTGGACTTTTAAGATTTTGATAACTTCCAACTGGTATGCTAATTATACCTCCTTTGATTTTGGTCTGAAGTAAATCTTCGGTTTCTTTTGCCATAAATTGCACTGCTTTTCCAGTGCCGACTAAATATATGTTTTTATTACTTACGTTAAAATAATCTTGATGTATTGATAGAGTATCAGTGGTGTTATTGTATTTTAAACAGTTTCTTATAAGGTTAGCCGGAAGCACAGCAGTTACACTGCTTTTGAATATTCTTAGAAGATCGTTTATCTTATTCGCAGCCATTTTTTACTCTTAATAAACTTACTAACTTTATTATCTAAACAAACAAATTTTTGCAGGGACAAACTGGAATAACATAAACAGGAAAACTTAGACCGACTTGTTATTGATAAGGAATAAATGTCAGATTGTTGTTTGTTATCAATTTGACAGAGACAACTGTCATGGTGATGTTGGGTGAGACATGATGTAACATGTCGCCGCGAAACTTGAACTAGAGATCCCGCCACATAAGGTGGCAGTTGGAGGCGTCGCCACAGTCGCGTAATTCAGTGTTACCAGTAAACACGCCAAAACTAGCACTCACTGTGCCATACGGCTCGATACATTATAGGTTTCATTTGTAACGGTCTTTGGTTGCAGAGCTATAAACTCAAATAAAACAAATTTATATATCAAAGTCAAAATATGTTTATTAAACTATTTCAAACATGATTAATAATTAACGGGACTTATCCTTCTTATTATATATTACATATATTATGTGTTCCTGCACTCTGTCCGCAATAGACCGTTTAGTGTGTTCGACGTAGGATTTCCCACAGCTGCAATCAATCTTATACACACCCTTATATCTTATATCATGAGTATAAATCGCGAATCTCTTAAAACTATTATTTCAAACATGGCACTGAGCATTGTCTTTACATATTTTTTACCGAGGTTAGATCAGCGGAGACCCTAGCTTGGAGAAGAACTAACAAGAAACTCCGGAAATCAATTTATTATAATCACCCTTAACAAACATAAAAATTACAAAGAGTGGGCAAAAAACACAACGCTGGTAATACTAAATTTACCTTTCATACAAAATAACACGCAATTGCGGAAACGTCAAATTTAGTTCCAAGTTTGGCTACTGCCAGCTTATGTGGCGGGATCTCTAAGTTGAAACCTAGAATTGTTACGAATTTATTTTATTAAAGTGTTTTGGATTATGGATAAACCAATTTGCTTTGCGCATTTGTTTACAAACAAGCAAAATGTGAGATCTTATGATAATGTAGTAAAATCGAAAGTTTTAAAAAGTGATTTAGAAGTGTTTGTGAAAACTGTTTTCCAAGGTGTTGAAGTTGATTGTTTGCCTGCTAGTATATTTGGTATACTATTGGATATTCAGAAGAACCTACTTGAGAAGACTGGTCAAGATTTTCGTAATTACGTTCATGAGCCAGAGAAGAAAAGAAAGTTTCTTGATCCTGTGTCTAAGGAAATTGTTTTAAATGCAGCTTATAAATGTTTGTTTCACGTTATTCCAAAAGAATTATTTGGTAATAATCATAATGTAAAAGTCTTTAAAACAATAATACAGAAAATCGTTTACAGTATGAAGTCTGAACATGTAATTTTTTCTAGTTTTATTAACAAATGGGATTTCAATATTCATCCATGGGATTTCTGTTCTTCAATCCCCACAGATTTTGTGCTTTATAAAATACTTGAATGGATCATTCAATTTGTTCTGTGCCCTTTTATTACATTGAATTTTTATGTAACTACTACAAAGTTAGGCGTTGAAGAAAATAAACTTTATTTCTTTTATAAAACTGAATGGCAAAGTTTCTATGATACACAAATTAACAAATTACTATTATCAGGTACTTTAAAAAAAAGTAAACTGCACTCTGTAAGTAAATCTTCCCAGAGGCAGCGGTCTCCATGGTTAATTCATCGTTTGAAGCATCAGAAAAAGAATATACCCAAATTATACTTAATTCTTAAAAAGAATAATGAATACAGACCTATTGTCAGGTACAAACACAGTACCATGACTATACAAGAAAAGTCTAAAATAAAGGAAAAGCTGCTTCTTCTGCGAAAAATAGGGGGTAGAGAAAACTCTAAGTTTGAATATGAATATTTAAGATTTTATACACTATGGAAACAATTAGGTGAGCCTGAGTTATATTTTGTCAAAAGTGACCTAAGTAATGCTTTTGGATGTATAGATAAGTGTAAACTTTTAGATATAATGAAGGAAAAATTTGCACTTTATGTTAAAAATGAGAGAAATGTTCATACAAGGAGAAAACTTGAATTGAACTTTAGGGGACTTCTTCAGGAAATCAAGAATCCTTTACTAGTTAGAACAGGATCATCTGTTTTTGAATGGAATAAGGGTTTGGTACAAGGATATACTTACTCTCCTGTACTGTCAGAGATATATTACAGCTATATGGACAAAATATATTTTACTGAGTTCCTAAAAAACTCAAAGTCGCAAATAAGATTCTTTACAAGACACGTTGACGATTATTTATTTGTCACTGACTCGTTAACTGATGCTAATGAATTCATTAAATGCCTTTCTAATTATAACAATGTAAACTATAACAAGACTATTGTGAATTTCAATCATGAATATATAAAGAAAGAAGATATAATAACTTTTCTAGGGTACTGTTACAATACTAAAAACCTACAAGTGAGTCGGTCTATAAACTCTTATATAGGTCAAATGTGTTACAAAATCGCGTTTACACAAGCCATATCTGATCCATATAAGTTTATTGAACATAGAATAGCTCAAAGTGGTATACCAATTAATGGACACATTTTTAATTTACATTATAATGATGAAAAATTAGTATGGCATCACATTTTCACCTCCCTTTGTTTATCAGCAAATAAATTCTGTACAATTTATGCTATATTAAATTGTGAAAACCCTGCTAAATATTTGCCTATATACAGAGACAGAATTGCTATTAAGCAGTGCAGTGCTATCTTAAAAGTTTTGTTACAAAACAAGCCAGCTACTCATATGTTTCTGTATTGTATAAATCATTTTCGTTATCTAGCGTGGAAAGCGCTGTTATTGTGTGCTAGAAAAACTAGTAAGTGTAGTGATTTTGTACCTCTGATTAATAAGGAAATGGCTAAATGTAATTGCTTGTATGGGAAGTGGAAAGAACATTATATGACAGTAGGTGATAAAAGTTTAGCAAATGTAGATATTTGTAGGCGATCTGATTTGAGAGTTATAATGAATAATTTTAATGAGTTGCCTAATGACTTTCAAGTTTATAGTAGTAAAAGAGTTTTGTTATGATATTGTGGAAAATAAAAGCAGAAAAATCTTAATATCTTTTATTTGTTTAAAAAATTAAAATCAGGAGAAATCAATAAAATGTTTTATTTCCTTGAGGTAGAGATAAAATGGTGGTATCGAAGAATTATTACATAACTATATCAATAATAATAATATTTTGGACCCTTCACCTATTAAACTAGCTCCTTGGCAAGTTACATACAACATTAATATGATCACTCAACATGCATAACATAACACACATACATTCTTATACATACGTCTGATACACAATCTCACGACCTAGCCTTTACCATTTTATTTGGAATATGGGTGCAACTCATCTCTATAGACCCTTTAACCACACTCTTTCGCCTATACGACATATCTCTACGCGTCCGATGTTCACGTCATATTTTAATTGTCGACCTCCGTAGCGCGAACGGTTTACCAAGTAATACAACGCTAATCGTGATGTCCCGGGTTTCATTTCCGGTAAAGGTAGACTTAGGAATTACGCTTTTCTGCTTTCCAGTGGTTGGTGAAAAAAGCTCTGTATGTATTTATCTATCTATAAAAAGATGTTATAAAGTCCTTAAGTCTTAATTGTACCTGCAAGGGGCTAGTTCAATTGGTAAAATAGTCCTACTATTTTATTATTCTATACGTCGTATACCAACATTATCGTGTAAGGTGTACTTTAATCTTTGGGTTACCATATTTACTTTCCTCTCAGTAGCGTAGGCGACATACCTACTCGTCGGCATGTCGCATCAGTCACGAAAATTGCATATTCTGAATTGCCACTGCATTGCTACTCGCAAACATCACAACTCAATTTCGTGTACAAATACCCCACGATGTAGCTTATGTAAATAAAAATGGCGCGTTTTGAAAATAGATAGCTACTTTTTTGTGTAGGACGCAGATTTAAAACTTTCAAAAAATATTCTCAATTTAACTAATTATTATTAATATACATACATATACCTTTACACAAATGGATTATATGTGGGTGAAGTAGAAGGGCGATTACTTAGGTGCCGGACCAATAAGACATATAACAGTCAGATAGACGCGCTAATGACGTTAGAAGTACCTACAACCGTCGAGGGTGTATGAGGAGGTGTACGAGTGTCAATGAAGCGAAAGTGGTCTGTCAGGAGCGGCACAAATGGGGATCTGTGATCTCTGCCTACCCCTCTACAGGGATTTAGGCGTGATGTGTATGTATGTATGAAAAGTATATATGTATGTATAGAAAAGTGGTTTTTGCCAAGTGGGTAGGATTTCCGACTTCTTATTAGAGGTCCTAGGTTCGAATTCCAAATCATGATGTACCAAAAATTTTAAAATATGTTTTTCATTTAAGTATCTACGTACGCAATTAAATGTATAAGTGCCAATGAAGCGACAGTGGTCTGTCAGGATCGGGACAGATGAGGATCCGTGATGTCTGCGTACCCCTCTACAGGGAATCAGGCGTGATGTGTATGTATGTATGTAAATGTCGTTATGGTTTCTGTAAGCAGGAAATGGGTTAGATGTTTTTTTATGTAAAGTTCCAAGTATGATTACCTAAACTACATAAAAAAAGGTAATTCCCAAACTTGCTTCTATCCAAAAGAAACCAGCTGGTTACGTTGTTCAAAACCCCAGACCATTACACGCTTTTAAACAAAACTAAATACATAAAGAGTGTCTCACACCACCGCAGAAAACAGCAATAAAAGGTAAACAGCCTGTAATCCTCTTACTTGCCCATTCTGTTGGGGCCATTAACACTTCTAAAGATTGAATCAAGGGATGAGGCTTTTAACTTCGGAGCCAGATTGCATGCATATACCTACATACTTATGTCCTGTGCCTCTCGCATAGATTTGTATATAGTACCGTACTTACATGTGGCTTGTGAGGTGACCTTTAGTGTTAGTGGGATTGTAATGGCAGTAATATAGGATTGGTATGGCTCGTTTGTTCTATTTAGGTACTCTTTTACTTACCTGAGCTGTTAGTATCGTTTAAGATAGTGACCGATAATCTCAGCTCATTCCATTGAGAAGTAGAGCCGTGAAAAAATGTTGTTAAAAGTACCTAGATAGTTGTTCAAGAAATAAAAAATGAGGTGATAAATTATAATAATTACGGAAATGTTAATGAGTGTGGTTTAGGCAAGAGAGATTTTACAAGCACGTTCAATGTGTCAAACGATACTCTCTGCCTATCATACCGGAGAAGAAGAAGTGTGAATATGTGTGTGTCGTAAATGTCAACGTACCCTCTATTCTACACAAAGTTTTATTTTATGTACATAGTTTCTTATTGACACAACAGATGTCACTAAATTACATTTGTGATCAGCCTCAACACAGAGTACAATCACAGAATTTTCACAATTTCACAACCTGAAACGCGGTTTTACCAGATAATTGCATTCCAGTCCGTTGCACCACCTAATCCGATTATCTATTCGCTAAGGAAATGCAAATCTTGAGAACTAGACCTTTGTCAATATGCAAAGTCCTTTGTTTGAAGGCGGATGCCGAGTGGCGTATTGTCTCGCCAAAGCAGACCAGGGAATCCAATTTAAATGAGACAGATTTTGAGGTTATTAAAAATTGAAGTAGCCGGCTCTCTGTAAAAGGTTGAATAGTGGTTGGGGAAAACAGGAATTATAATTTGTTAACCAAGTAATACGGAGTAGATCAGATTATTAATCTCTATTATTATACGTATTATCCCGATGCATTACAGGTCTAATTACCTACTACTACTGACTTATTTCTTCTGTTGTATGGATATAAATTAAAGGAATAATGATTGTAAGAAAGCATCTACTGACACTTTTTTCAATACAGAACGAAAGTCTATTAAGTGGGAAGCTTTCCCTTGTATTTTCACGGACTGTTGCAATTTAAAAAGGGATAATGAACACTACATACCCGCACAGGAAATGAACCCTCGGAATTAGAGTCAGTCAGTCAAGTGTATGTAAGGGAGGGTTTTAGAAGTCTCTAACGAACGATTCCCTAAGGAGGTTCACTCAAAGAGGTTCAATAGCAGGAAATATTTCTAAGGAGGTCGTACTTACTAGGAAAGTTTGTTTAAAAATTTTCTAACCTAAAAACGAACTTGTATGAAAGTTATATCTATAATGCTACGGTAATAAAAAGAATTGGAACATGATGAAACCAGCCTATTATTTCACAATAGGCCAGTAACTGTATACGGAGATATGAAACATTACTAATTGCGTTGGTTTGTAACTATCTGGTAAATATGGAGTTTTCATGTCCAAAGACCTATATATAGGATACGACGGTGCACCGTCGTGGTGGTGACGTTTTTGACTACGCGAAACGGATAATAACTGTTGTGGAAAATATGTATAAGAGTCATAACTATTTTTATTGTCTCCTCAATTAAAAGTTCTTACAAATTAAAAGTTCTTACAATATACCGGGAAAAAACAGGCAATAATACTGTTTCTATAAGCTTCAGTATCCATTCCTAACCCTGCAAATAAATATTGCGTTGCAGAGCACAACAATAATTCCATTCTGGTATAGTGCTTCCACCTATCCGAATTCCATGTTGTCTATTCGAGGGGCATGTTGGGAATGGAATGGCTTTTCTATCTCTTATTAAAAATCGCTCCAACCAGAAACGCGCACGACATGTCACCCCGAAATGACTTTTAGGCTCTATTGCTAGGAAAAAGTACCTATAACTGCCGAGTATGTATGCGGAGGTGTATGTGGTTTATTAGGATCGACAAAAATGGAAATCTGTGTTCTCTTCTAAAGGGATGAATATTCTTTGCGTGTATTTATTGCAAGACTTATCAATTCGATGTAGCACAGTAATGAAACGTAGCTCAGTTGTTTGGGGTTTGACTCTGTATCAGTGGGTACAGGGTTCAAATCCCACTTAAGCATGTACCAATAGAAATGAATTTTAATGAATTTCTATGTAAATTATCGTAATTAAAATACATTTAGAAAATGCGTCGAATACTACGGTGAGGGAAAACATTTTGAGGAAAGCTACCTGTTCTCCGAACAGGTAATAGTTAGTGCTTGTACCATTTACACATTAAACATCGCTTACTAACTGTCACATTGAGTTCTGACTATCTGGTCAACACGTGGGTTCGAGGTGTCCATAGAATTCCCAAAACAACTTCCCAAAAGAGAAAGATAGAATTTATAAAGTAACAAAACCGAAACATTAAAAACCTATTTATTCCCTTACCAATTAGCGTTTCAAATTATTATATGCTAACTAGCTGCCGTTCTTCCCAGGTAAAAGAAATTATCAGGGAAGAGTTGATATCTTGTTGTCATAGTTCCATATGACATCATAGCCCCAATATTCATTGCTAAAAAGTGACCAAGGAGATGCTTTCATATCTTGAAAGTTCTAGCTATCTGAAATGGGTTAAAGGAAGGGAATGTATGTAATAGTAAGTATAAGCGGAAGGAATAAAGCGTGTTACATATAAATCTAAGGCGCAATTTTTGTATATGACATGGGCAAATTGCAAGTAAATTGGACACAAACTCAATAAGGGTGCGAACCTATATTCATGGGGCCAAATTTGTTTCCCGTTTATAAACAAGCACACATAATATACTTTGTAGTAAATGAGGTGTTTTTTTGGATCAGGCAAAAAAATGGTTCAGGCGAATCTAGAAAAATATGTGCTGGTCTGTACAAATTTCATACTGTTTCTATAACGTCATGTATATTTATTTATGTTTATGTAGAGAATTCTCTTATGAAGTACATACGGTATACGTTTACTTTTGAATTTACTATATTAATTAATTGAGCAGAAATTAGATTTTATTTTAGAGAACCATAACGAAAAAAAACTACAAACATATTCACGACCATTAACTCTTGCGGGGTAGTCAGAGGTTCGGGGAACAAGTAAGTTTTCTCACGATGTTTTCCCTCACCGTTGTATTCGATGCATTTCGTAAATGTATTTTTTGTACCAAAATGTACAAAAAAAACAATAAATTTCATTTCCATTGGTACATGCTCAAGCGGGATTTGAACCCTGTACCCACTGATACAGAGTCAAGCCCCAAACAACTGAGCTACGTCGAATTAACCCAAGTAGATTTGTCATATAAGTTTATTTAAAAAGTTCCAGCTCACAAATTTTATAAAATTTTAAGTAAACGACCAAAGTTCAAGTAAGATATCTCTGGACTACAAAGTACAAGTTTACTTCGTCAAGGGTCGTTGGTTACAATTACTAAAGTGCTGACATTTGCCAGTTACGTTCAAAGTATTTTAAGCTTTTCCTGGCTTGTCATTAGAGACGAGTACGTTGGAAGTACCTATAACCGCCGAGTGTGTATAAGGAGGGGAATGAGTGTCAATGAAGGGAAAGTGGTTTGTCAGGATCGGGACAGATGGGCTTCGTGATCTCTATCTATCCTTCTACAAATATACGTGTAAAACTAAGTGTCAAAAATCTGTTACAGATGTTTCATTTTAATTCTATTATGACTCTGCTTCGAAAAGTAACGTGATATATCTTCGAAGTTCTGTCTACCCTAAGCATTTACGACATCACTTGAATGCTAATCATGGGTTCGATTCCCAGTATCGGCAAAGTAAAGATTAAAGTGTGGTCTCTAGTTTTGTCTTTGAATATAGATATTATATTTTTATTTATCTAGTATAATAAGTAAATATATACGTGACACAAATCTTAAATTAATTAACCAATCGGCTAGTTCAATTGGTGTAATAGAAACTCAAACATTATTATAATTATAAAGGTCGTCTTAGCAATACAGATATGTGTAAATAGGCCCCATATTAAATAAGGATGACATTAGACGTACCTAACCCTACCAGGTGATTAATGTGAAAATATCATATCAATCATAAAGTTCTGCTTACACGTTTAGCCGGATCGTTAATGTTCGGGAAAATGAATTTCAGCAACTTCTATATAGGAGGATTTGTACCCAGTATACATTTGTATATAGTCGCATATCTTTATATTTGGGGGATAGGCTTAGCAACCTGTCCTCAAAATTCCATGTAACATGACAACCCCTAATATTCGTGCTAAAAAGTGACATCGGAGATATTATCGTATCTCCAAGGTTCTGTTCACCCCGAAAGGGACTAAAGGACGTGAATGTATATGTATGTAAATCTTTATACCAGTGTCAATGAAACGGAAGTGGTTTACCTGGATCAGGACAAATGGCGATCCCTTATCTCTGTAAACTCCTATGTGGGAATGGCCTGATGTGTGTTTATGTATGTATATAGAAAAATAAGTAGCTGCATTCTTATTCTTCTGGATTGGAATTCTTTCTATCCAATATTGGAGGAGGCAAATAAAGCCTACTGGTAACTGGAATATACGAGTATTGCGTATTTATTCCATTGTAAAATCATCAAAACATGCATAGTATTTTTGCTACAAAAGGAAGACCAAGTAAACATTAAGTCTCCAAGGTATTTTAGGCGTTGGCTGAATAGTTAAACATCTAGATTGTCAATGTGCTGTTAATTTCGGAGAGGAAAATCGAGAGATAACCTGTTTTTTTTTCTCAAAATGAGTAATGACACTATATTATGTACTTATGGTTACCGACATGGTTTACCACTTCAGCCGAAGTACACTAATTTATTTTAGCAATATCGTAGTTCAGTAGAATCGCAACTTCAGTAGTAGTTTAAAGGCGAAATTTGTTACTTTTGCCACCTTTTGCTACTCCACTAACAATTTCTCACCATTAAAATTCCATCACACTAAGATTACTATTCTACTGAACTACGATTTTGTCTTAAGTGATTAGACATAGCTCCTGTTACGATGGATACTGTTTATTAATTAACAAGTGGTTACAAAGTCTTAAACCAGCTCTTATATATAAAGAAAGAAACAAGATTTAATAACTTGTGTAACTTTCCTATACTTGCACATTGATTTCTCTGCATAGCAATGGGAATAAAATTATCTTTGCGCTCGCAGAGTTCAGTAAACAGCTTATCAAGATCGAAATGCAAAAACTCCGTTTGACGACGCTTCTCCACTCGGATGGGTGTTGTGTCTAGGGGTGGGATGTAGTTGTATCGATATTTATAAATTGTAACTTGATTAAAATGACAGGTGTCATAAAAAGTTTTAATGAACTTTTTCAGGACGTTTTGGCATAAATAATCAACTGACTATTTAATATTTAAATTATTGATATCGTTGTTCGTTAATTAAAGAATACTGACCGCGCACTTCTAACGTCACTTTGACAACTGTCTTTTTATTTATGTTACATAATATATGATTATAGTTGTGAATTGTAGACCTGTGGAGATTGAGGTAATTTTGGTAAAAAAGGTTGAAATGACCTTCTTTAGCGCAGATTATTTATTTCGAAACAAAGATTCTGTTCGTGTCATTAGAGCAAGCGAGTATCTTTGTTTTAGTTTTGATTAGTGAGCATTAATGTACTATAGTTTATACAACTACTTACCGTTGCATCTTCATGACGTAAACCTTATTGCGAAAAAATTTTAAGGAACAAATCCTATAAGTTATGTTTTTAATCGAAGATTTAGTCAATTTAGAGAATTGTGTATTATTAATAATATGATGTAAGATTTTTTGAAATACATTAACATACAGATGTTTTGCACATAACAACCTACCTCACGTCCTTTAACCCCACCCAAAAAGACCAAAACTCCAAACCCAAACACAAGTATCGACAAACAGGGGCATCCCTAGCGAATAGTAACTAGTAACCCAGTTAAGAGCTCTGCAATATCGGATAGGCGAGGTTCACCTTCCGGCCATGTCCGGCTTGCTAACTGCGCGGGGATTAGGAAAATATTGCCTCTACATCTGTCATTGGTCTCTGAATGATAATGTACTTATGTAGTACATGTGTATAGTCAGCACTAAAAGTGCAGTCCCAGTAACTTTTTATACGGTTTACGTTTATAAGAACAAAAGACAATATTTTTCATTTTAAAACTGGCGTTACTATGCCTTGTCATGGCCAATATGCGTTCGTGTGCTTCGAAATGTAAAATATTGTCTTTTGTTCTTATAAACGTAAACCTTATAAAAAGTTACTGGGACTGCATTTTTAGCGTTGACTGTACATACTCATGACGTGCTCTTATGTAATACCTTTCGTGTACTCTGACAGGGATGAAATTAAATATCCTAAGTGTTTATTTTTTAATTCCTTGGGCGATTTTAATACATTTTACAAGAAAACGGGACTTTTCACGTAGAAACTGTAGACCATTGCCATTTCAACATGGCCGAAACTTCAGGTTGCCAAGGTAACAGTTTGTTTATTAAAAATATACACGAACAATGGCCTTAGTCCAAATCCGTTTTAGCACAAACCAAGTTCAATATCAGATCAGTAATAGTGTGAAGTGAAAACTGTCAAATTTCGCCTAAAAATGGCGAAATTTGTCACTTTTACTAATCCACTACCAACTTCACATTATTACTGATCTGATATTGAACTGTCATTTTGCAAAACGCATTAATGGTCTAAGGTTCGAGAACAGAATAGAAAATATTTTTTTTACCAGGGACAGCTTACAAACGAAACATTCTTTAAAACAGTACATCTGTCAATGAAAAGAGTAGAAACGTGCATATAAGTATGTATGTGATTGAGTACTCTGAGAGTTGATGGGGATTTATAGCGTACGTGAGTTGAGTCCACGTAGTGAGTGAGTAGGCACTACAACATAAATCACTAGTGGACGAGATTTGGTTGAAAACAAGTTTAGCCTGTTCGTGACTTGTGCCACTGATTCAGTTCAGAAAGAACTGTTTGAAAAGACTACGGGTTAAGTTAGCGTTCGGTTTATTTATTTAAAATGACTATTCTGTAATATTCAGCAATCTATTGGATGATGGGGTTACAAACTGTCACCTATGTTCCATATGACATAACAACCCCCATGTTGTTGCTACAAAGTGACTTAATAGATATATTCATGTCTTCGAGGTTTTGGCCACTGACATGACCATTGTAACGTTTTGCCAAGAGACACATTTGTCATACGTAATAAATTTTCGTTCGTTTTGCATCTGGACGAAATCTTGTAGATATAGCTTAACCACCCGTGAAATATCGATTAACGTACTTAAATCTCTTTCGGCGTAAATCAGTCATAATCAGTTTTAGAGACAATAATTGTGTTGGTATTTAATGGTAACTAATTTTAGTTCATAAGTTTCAATTATTTTTTTGTCTGCAATGACGACAATTCCGAAAATGGAAAGTGTTAATAGAAAGCGAAACAATAAGACGTATATTGATTAGTGTATTATTAATTAATTTAAGGTGTTGACGGAACCATTTACGAGTAAACATCCCTATTTCTCTGAATTTGAGTATCACGTTTGTTACTTACGAGTATTGTCTTTATTAATTGGTATAATTTTGTAAATATGGAGGATGAAGTATGATTTCTTCGAAAATTAATGTTTACATCTACTTACGTAACCAAAGGGCTCGATATATATTGCTAACTATTGAAAAACCCGGATCCGCTTGTTAAGTACGCGAGCAACCTGTCACTAATATTCAACATGACATAACAACCCCAATATCCATGCCTAAAATTGACCTAGGCGATATTACAGTGTCTCTCTAGTTCGAAGGACGTAAATGTATAATGGATGTATGTCTATTAAGTTTATTTTAATTTTAATTCACAAGAAACTAGGTCAACTCAACCTCAATTCGTTTTAAGGAATTCCCTTTAAGATCTTGGCAAAAGCATTTCGCATAAGAAATGAACTTGGTTCTATGCAATGAACGAGCTTAAGATGTAATGACTATTATATTTGTGCTATAGACTATTCAGTTTTGTCTGAATTCAGTTTGTTCATACCCTGTTGATATGGTATATGTCACCGGCACATAACAAGAACCGTGAAATTAACGAATACGTGGGCGTAAAATAATACAATTTATATCCCGTTTAGAATCCTTCAAAGTTTATAAATTTCCTAGGAAATGTATAAACTTACGGATCTTGTTGTTTTCCAGGGACATATACAAATATCTCGGCTCAGATACTGTTTATTGTAAAAAATCAATAAAATAATCTTTATTGAGACATTCACATATAAAATCAATATACATACAATAGTAAGATTACAACATAAAATTACATATAATTTTATTAAATATCATTCCGAATAAATTAAAACATGTTATCAGTTAGCTAGTTGTGGTAATCTCAAAAGGTGTCTTGAGAACACTTCACACATCCATACATTCTCAGGTCCACAGATTAGTCAGGGGCACTGTCCATCTCCGAAACTTCTAAGGCATGTAAGGTATGGGTTACTCAAAGCCCTAGTTTCACTTATTAGATAGCACCCAACGTCATAAATAGGGTATCGTATCTCCGTTTACAGGCTCTGGCCATGTGTAGGCCGGTTTCCTCACTGTGTTTTGACTTGCCGTTTTGTAACAGCTGTTGCGACTGGAAATTATTTATTTAAATATAATGTTTTATTTAAAATTTTCATTCATTGGTACATGCCAGAGCCGGGTTTCGAATAAGGACCTCTAAAAACAAGCCAGAGGTCTTCCCCACTAAACTACAGCCGCTACCTTCTTTATTTAACTACCTAATAAAACTTCCTAGTTACATGTAATAGTAAGTCTTAGCAACATTTCCATACTAACAATTTAACGATCGGGTCCTACATGAGGAACTTTTAATGGAAACTAAATGTCCTTAGGGTCATAAATTCCCGTTTAATGCCTCATTCCCTTTACCCAGTGTTAGTCTGGGACGTGAAAAGAATGCTAACTAGCTGCCGTTCTTTCTGGCATGTCGTAGGAGGCGATTATTACGAAGGTCAATGGAAACTATTGGCTATTACGACTTGAAACCTGATACCAATATTGAAATGAAATGAATGAAACCCGAGACTTCTCAATTACAACACTTACACATACTTACTACATAATGCATATACACACATAGGAGCTGAAATGCACATAATTTGCATATCCTGAGTTTCAATTCGCCGCTGAAAGCATTAAAGCTACACTCAGACTGTATGCGAATGCTGAATTAGCAAACATTAGTGTTCCTGCAATATTCTAGAGTGTAACAACAAAATGCCATTATCTGTTTCGTAACAGTCGTGGTTGTTATCCCTTTTGGGGTTTGCAGAGGCTTGAGTGTCTATAAAATGTGGGTATGGGTAAAATAGAAGAATGTTATAATAGAAATCGCTTGTAATAAACGTCATACGTAGGTTTATATATACTACTGGTGACCCGCTCCGGCTTCGCACGGGTATAAAATATATAGCCTACTCCACTATTTAATGGATGTTATTATACATATAAACCTTTCTCTTGAATCACTCTATCTATTAAAAAAAACCGCATCAAAATCCTTTGCGTAGTTACGTACAAAGGGACATAGGGACAAAGAAAGCCACTTTGTTTTATACTATGTAGTGATATATGCCTGTTCTTTCATCCCTTTCGGATTGGACAGAACCTCTGATATTAATCTCCTTTGATATTTTTAGTATGTTTTGCGCTTGTGATGTAAACACCATGGAAGAACTAATCTAATAATAATAATGTCTGTAGAGTTTCTTGGCGTTTCTTCTCTGCAGGTTTTCCTATACGGAATGCCAGTAGTATACTATAATTTAATTAGCTTTTTTAATTATTTCTTTTTAAGGACAATTTTACATGTAACAATGTTTTTTTTTACTTTGAAAAAATGATTTCATGATCCTTATATTGAATAAAAAGATTTTCATTTATACCGTTATAGCAAAACTGGAGTTCAATCGCACAATAATGGCGTGAAGCTGTTTTTGTGTAGCAATGGTGCCAAATTTCGCCATGCCAATGACTGAATTACGAATTGAAAGAGGACACATGAGCAATCGGCCCCTGCAGATACTATACATTCCTCACCCGCCATGTGTACAAGTCGTGAAGCGTATGTATGTATTGTTAAATAGGTACTGAAAAAGGTCAATTTAGCCTGGTATATATATAATTTAGCTAGCTCTCTATTTGCTCGATATATTGTAAGACTATTTATTTCATGAGTATTGTAAACAATTATAAATAATTTGTCTTGGATAACGATGCTAGTTGTGTTTTTAGTATGATTATTTTCTCTTTCTTTTCTGTATTTTATGTCTTACACAATTGTTTGTTATCCAAAATAAAATAAAAATAAGACTATGTCCATTAAAATCCTAGACTGTCGGCCCAGTTCACAACCAAGGTCGTAAGTATACAGCGTGATCAAAATTCAATATACTTTTTTCGCTCGAAGTCTGTCAAATAAAATAGTTTCCAAACTGAGACACGAAGACATTTTGAATAACAAATGACATTCCACTGAACAAAAGTTCCAAATGAAATTTCAGCTGCAGTTATTAAACAAGTAAGTAGTTTTTGCTTCGAGAATTTCTTTTCAGAAGATTGCTTTGTATATAAAAATGTATTCGTTTTGTTATGTATGTATGTGTATGTAGTAGTATCATTTAGGGGGATAGATATTAAAAAATATCCTTAAATATCAGAAAAGTGCTAAGAGAACACGGTGAGTAAACTTACCTATTCCTAAATAATAGTCAGTGCTTGTAAATAGCGATGTAGATTACTACTATTAGTATTGACTATCTTTTTAACACGTAGGTTCGAGTTGGCCATGGAATCACTAATACAACTACGAATTTGATGACTCGCGAGTCACTGACTACCCCGAAATAGACAATGGACGTGAAAGTGCTTGTTTTAACAGTAATTCTTGTTAGAGACTCCCGCTCCAGCTCCGCTTAGATGTATAGAATAAAATACATAACCGTTTTATTTTACATGAATTCCTATTTTCATTTTACTGATCAATACGTATTTGTATTCACACTCATATACAACTTGTCCTAACATTTTTCTTTACTACCTCATTTATTTGCAAACCACACATGTTCTGAAAGTCATACTAGAGACCTCTACATTCCAAGTTTTATACCATTCATTAAATAATTCATGTGTTCTTAATTGCTAATGGGGATGTTTGTTTCCACAACGCAGTCATAAAAATGAATTACCATCCAGTGCTACTATTAATTGGATTAGCTAACGGTCATCTGGTTAGTGTTACCGGGAACAAGGCTGAACATGAAAGTATCCCCGTGCTAGTCTGGGACGTAAAAAGAATGCTCACTAGCTGCCATTCTACCCTACATATCGTAAGTGGCGACTAAAGTTCTAGGGTAAATGTAATACATTGGCCGATGGGCTAACAACCTGATACCATTGTTCCATTATGAATAACAACATCAATTTATCAGACTACAAAGTGGCATATGAGATACATCATGTGTCCGAAGTTCTGTCCACCCCGAAAAGGTTGAAGGACGTGAATGTATGTAAATGTATGTATATGTATGTATGTACGACCCTTGAAGGGCTATCCGGTGTCCATCTATGCATTTGCGGAGTTAGAAATTCGATGCTCTTTTTGAAACCACGTGTTGACTACATTGACAGTACTTAATGTGAAAGGTTGAAGAATTGACGTTAATTATAAGGACTTATTATTGCCTGTTCTGGGAAATAGGTAGATTTCCTCTCAATGTTTTTCTTCACCGTAGTTGGTGAACTTAAATATGTATTTAATATTGCGAAAATGCATTGTCAATATTGATATTAATAAATAAATATACATACACAATATGTTTACATACAATATTAAGTTATTTCTTCTTAAGGTTTTCGAGGCGATACGTACAGTAGTTGCAAACTGTACGGACTATTCCTAAACACTTACTTTTTAGTCATACATAGTCATACATTTAGAATTGCTTATTACTTTAACTTAGTCATACAGATACATTCAAATTCTGTAATCCCTTTCGAGGTGTACAGTACCTCGAAGATATAACGTAATATTGGGGTCACTCTGCCATAATGAAACATTGGTGACAGTTGTGATCCATCGCCCAATAGATTCAATTGAACCCTACTCCTTTAACCACCTCCTACGAAATACCGGGAAGAACGGCAGCTAGTTAGCATTCTTTTTACGTCCCATCTAAGACGGAACACTTTAACTTGGACGTATATTACTTTTTGCTTAAGACGAAAGTAATGGTTACCAGTTAGCCATAAGCCTTGATAAATAAGTATCTACACAAATATAGATAAATCACGCCTCCCTATTGAGATTACGGGTCCTCATTTTTCCTTATCCTGGCAAAACTGTTATCTTCAGTTTTATAGTTATTTAATTAGTACTCTATCAGTACAACTTCGTTGCCCTTTTGCGGTTATGTCATAATATCAGCGTTACGATTGTCCATCACTAGTAAGACAATAAGCTGAGACGGAACCTTTTTTCACGTCAAGGGCACATACTAGAAGTACTTGTATGTTTGTCTTTGAATTTGTGTTAGATATAAGTTATATTATGTCTTAGTGTGTGTCTTGTAGAAGTATGATAAACGTATTGTTATAAATATTATAATTATCATTCATTAGATCTCCTCATACTTTAAGTAATACAATTCTAATTATTGAGTCTTTCAGCACTTCGCAAATTACCCAACCCAATTGAAACATCCCTGTATCCCTTACTTACTTTTAAAGTAGAAAGGAAAATAAGAACATTTATTCTATTTACACACCAAGCTTGAAAACAGAAATAAAATTTTACGTTTTTTTTTCAAAGGGCAAGGATCTCCAAACAGCGTAATTGCTTTCACGATTTGCTATTTACAAAGCAATACTGCTAAACTGTTTCCCTTGTACAGTTTCAATTTTAATTGAATGGTACGCACTGAATTGAATTCAGCATTGAATTTTGCCCCGTCTTTTCCTGTTTTTAATAAAAAGGTTAATGTTTACTTTGTTTTAGCAAGGCTTAGTGGTTATTTACATTATTGAGTGTTAAACAATATCAGTAATGTCCCGGTGCTAATCTAGGGTGTAAACGAACGCTAACTAGCTACCGTTCTTCTCGACATGTCATAAATGGCGACTAAGAGACAAGAGGTAATGACTATTGGCCTATATAGACAAATGTTGTTATTTCGCTAAGGTTCTGGCAACCCCGAATTAGATAGGACATGATTGTACAATAATATGTATTGTTATTCATAAAAAAATATTAAAAAAAGGTCAATTTTCTTCGGTTAGATTCTCATAGTCACCTCCTACAAAATTCGGCAAGAATGGCACCTAGTCAGCTATTTTTTTTTGTTCGTTTCTACCACGGGCTAATGGCATGTCCGTTTCCGGTGGAGTTAACATTTTTCCAATTTTTTTTTTGTGTTTGTTAGTTGATAGTTACTAGTAAATAGTCGACCTGTCTGCAGAAAGCAGAATTGCCATGTTTGAATCATATGTCGAATTGCCTACTTTTGCGACCATTTTACGATTCAAAATCTGAATGAAGTTTATTATGAAGTTAGAATAATGCAGTTTTCTACCCCAATATTTTCAAACAAGATCTCATGTTACTAAATTCTGCTTACCCCTTCATCTATTATCGATGTACTGTATGTCTGTATTCTGATTGAAACAAAAGCAATCAAAAACTTGAACTTAATTTGAAAAGCGAAGTTTCTAGTAATTTTAAAACTGATCAATATACTCGTAGAGTTTGTAAACTTTCATCATATTCAAAGTTTTGAGTTCATTCTTTGAGTAAGTGAAACTTCAAGTATGTTGTCTATGAAATTTACATGTCAAAAGACGATAATGGAAAACATCTGATGTTCATCCATTTGTCTATGGATTGTCAACAAAGTCAGCAGCTCAGTGAAAGTTGAAAATACAAATATTTAATTTCGGCAGAATATTTAGTCAATTGTGATGCCAAACTGGCTAAATATGTTCGCTTTGGGAAAAGATTTGTATCCTCAACTGGAACGAACCGAAGAACAATTAAGAGAAGAATTGGAGCTTCAACCTCGTTTTTCTTCGGTTGTAGCGGCTGGCGGCGTTGGCATAACTATGGCGACGGAATAACAAGAAGTGCGAACGCCTTGGCATCAGTTTTTGTAGTGAATGATTTGTGGTGAATGGCATATTAAAGAATTAAAAAAAACCTGTTGTTCAAGATAATGTAACTAATGAGACTTTGGAAGGAGGAGACTTTATTCCGCGAGAGATATCGGCAAATACAATGTATGTAGACCTTGATTATTGTCCTGGGTTAGCCAGAGACTTGAAAAAGGATGTTCGTAATCCTCCGTACTATATAATAATCGTGAATAAACATACTCGAATTATATTTACTCCACTTAGGTTAATCTTGATGAGTACTATGTCGTAAAATATCGTGATGATACATGCCTATTCTTTCGAGCAGCCTATATTTATACCTTTATAACGATACACATAAGCACCATTCGGTACAGACTAACCAGTTAAAGATGGATTCACTATCAATATGAATGAACTATTTATTTTGCAACGTATCATGGATACATGAATCTCTATATCTTTTTAAGGTATAACATTCATGTGAGCTTTAACAAATCATATCTCATGCATTTTCCAATAAAACTCTGTACACTTCCGCAATAAAATACAATTCCGTTATTCCTCATAGTAGAATTCAACATTTACCACCATTAGAGTAGAAGTCATAGAGACATAAACGTGCCACGCGATATTTATTCCCTTCCATTCCATTCTTGACCACGCTTTGTTCTCGGGAGCACTTTTATTCAATTTATACGGCTTCCCCTCTCTCTGGTGGTTACCTAAGTGATAAAATAAATGTACTCGCTTTGTTCAATGCACCAACTTAGATAATAGTGGAGTGGGAGTCTCTAACATAATAATATACGCTTCACGACTTGTGTATGTACACTCCCTTTTGTATTGCGGGTTAGTCAGAGGCTTGAGTGGCCTTCTCCGAAATTTCACCACTCAAAGTCCGTGTTTCAATAGGCAGTGACCAACGTGATAGGTAGTGAATTGTACTGCCTTATACAGGCACTGGCTAATACTAATAGAAAATAGGCAGGTTTCCTCACGATGTTTTCACTCACCGTTAGCGACTGTAAATAATGAAAGTAAATAAAAATTACATTATTAAATTTCATTCATTGGTACATGCCTTAGCCGGGATTCTAACTGAAGATCTCTAATAATATGTTGGCCTAATATTAGGTATACTAAGTCTGAGGTCTTACCCACTAGGCTACAGCCGCTTAAAAATCCCATAATTGAGAATAAGTTGACAGGTAGCAAGCCGTGTCGCCATTACCAGCTCAGACTTATTAAGAAAAGGTATGTCTATTCTATTTACGTTCCTTCCAGGAATTTCTATAATACACTTGCACCGAAATCCCAACTGTCTATATTGAGAATGGCAAAGTAATACAAATGTCACTTGACAAATTTGAGTTCCAGAAGTGCTTGTGCCTCCACAAACAACATTCGCAAGCCTTTGTCTATGTTAAGGCTCTACAACCGTCACACTACCACCCTCTTTTGGTCTTTTCGGGGAAACATTTACATTGATCAACATAATATGAATGACGTACTCGAATAGAGTGATGATAGAAGTACCTATAAGCGAGTAAGCCGAGTGTGTTTGTATGAGAACGTGTATGTATGGTGCAGATGTCAATGAAACAAAAGTTGTTAGCCAGGATAGAGAAAAAAGGGGATCCGTGGTGTCTGCCTATCATTTTGTAGCGAGATGGATTACGTTTATGTGTGTTAAAACTAAAATAACAACGTAAATTACTTGCAAAGTACCCTCATACACTAGTGCAAAAATTTATAAAATCTCCTCACGTAAAACATAAAATAAATATGCTGTAAGTTATCCCTTTCGGTTTGTGTTTTACGCAAATGGCGGTACATTTCTGTTTCGTAGAGCACTAAAAAAACATAGAGGGCAGCAGTGGATTAATTTGAATCGGGTCAGCTGACTGGCGAATGGTTTTCGGTCGATTAAGCGTTTATATATTTGGTATTGGAGGCGGAGTTGTACTTGGATATTGTTTAAGCTTGTGATACGTTTTATGTAGATATACAATTGTAGTTTAATAAATATCTAATATATTGTCAGACTACGGAATTAAGGTTTATAAGTATTCATTCGTGTAATAATCGTTATTTTATCGTATATTTTTCCAATCCACCCATGTACCCTTAATCATATGGCATTCCAGTTTCCTGGAGGGTACGCTCTAAACATTCATGTAATTTTTTTGTGACATGATGAAGTATTATAAATGAGTGCAAAAGAATGAGTCTTGATTATTGACCATGTTCACGAGTACTTCTGCCTTTAAACTAGTAAACTATTCGTATATAGTTATTTTTAAACACTTGCGATTTGTACTCTATTTTTATTATATGAGATTGGGTCGTAACACAATAAAATTACATAAAAATATATCACGCGACGTTTCGACCCAGTTGCATAGGCCGCGGGAAGACGTCTCAGCTAAAGTCTTTCTATTAGTAGATATACTAAATAATAAATGCTACGGTGAGGAAAAACATCGTGAGGAAACCTACCTGTTCCCCGAACAGGTAATAGTTCGTGCTTGTAAATGGCGACATGGCTTACCACCTGTCACACTGAGTACCGACTATCTGGACAACACGTGGGTTCGAGGTAGCGATAGAATTACTACCTTCGCAATTGCGGAGATGAACACCTGAACCTCTAACTACCCCGCAAGGGTTACTGGTCGTGAACGCGTTTGTCTTTTTTTTAATAAATAATTGCACTTATATAATACCCTGAAAAGAAATTCAAGATCCAGTCTGACGCAGACATAGAGGGAGCTACTGAAAATCCGTAACTCCTTTGAAAAATACAGTTTAAATTCCGTCTAAGTGCAGCACAACAAATCACACCCAGCGGTGCAATATATCAATTGGAGGTGCCTTCCTTAACAGAAACCGGGAAGCCAGGCCAGCTCTATTGATTTAGGTTGGGGTTACACGGGCTGGGATTTGTTGATCTAAAAAGGTTTTCTGTAAAGAAAAAGAATGATAATAATAATAATGCACATGTAGGATTCAATAACTTACTTCTATAAACTCTTTTTCTCTTCCTTTTTTTTTAATTTCCTGTATGTGTAAGTTAATGTGTTTTTGTGAATAAAGGTTATTATTATTATTAATAGCGGTTTAAATTGACTTTTTTGTGAACGACTCGTCGCTCTTAAACTTATTGACAAATTCAACACCATGTTAGCTAAAAATATGATAGTATTGTTACTTTAAGAATATAAAATAAAATAAATATATGTTTATAATTTTAAAGAAGTCTTAAAGAAACAAACATTAAAAATCTTGTTATGTTAAACATTTAAATTTTGTTTGATCCTAAATCTGTTTATCTCTCGTAATAATTTTAGTAGCTAAATTACTCATTCATTCATTCAATTTTTTTTAATATACATTCTTATACTCGTATTTATAGAAGAGCCTGTCTAGGAAACATCTATCTATCAAGAGGTATCAGAAGCCCTTTCACCCAAATTGTGCTCGCTTAATATCATTCTGTCGTTAGGGATCTTGCGAATCATTACTAAAAGCACGCATGTACAGTTTCACTCCAATTAGCGCTTAATTAAATGTCGCCTTATACTAAGTGAGTTTATATTATATCACTCGTATGCACTACTGTTATACACTAATACTTTCGCGTCTTCTAATCCCTTTCGGGTTAGACAGATCCTTGGAGACGCTAATATCTCCACGGTCACTTTTTATTATGAATATTTTGGGTTATGATGTTAAATGGAACATTGGTGACAGGTTGTTGGCTGATCGCCCAACGGATTCAACTAAGCTCTAGTCAGGAAAAACGTTAACTAGTTTGCATTCTTTTATCGTATACTATTGTTATTATATCGTTAAGGGTAACACTACTATGACATAGCGCAAAGTTTGGAGAGATTTGTATGTACGAAATGCGTCGAATATCGGTGAGGAAAAACATCGTGAGGAAACCTACCTGTTCCCCGTACAGGTGATGGATAGTGCTTGTAAATACTGGGCTTACCACCTGTCACATTGAGTATTGAGTCAACACTTGGGTTCAAGGTGGCCATAGAATTACGACCTTCGCAATTGCGGAGATGGACACCTGAACCTATAACTACCCCGCAAGGTTAATGGTCGTGAACGCGTTTGTCTTTTGTTGTATGTACCTATTCTTGTATTTGCAGAGAACATAGTGTTCACTCTAACCTCTGACAATACCAAACAAGAAGGGAATACATCGCAATGAAACCTATGTATTCCGAACTTAACGGCTAATAGTCAGTAGTTGTGAATGGCGACACGGCTTAGCACCTGTCACATTACACTCTGACTATGTAGTTAACACGTGGGTTCGAGGTGGTCATAGAATCAATGACATGACACTGAAACCAAGCGTGTTACATATTCCAATACTATGGAATATGCAACGCCACACTGCCCTTGTTCTATTGCGTGACTCTGGAAGTCCGAGTCACTTGTGCCTCAGCGTACGTCAATCCACGTGATACCAAGATTACGAAAGCCTTAAATTCATAATTATAATCACTTTCTGGTCCAACATCGATCGAGGTCATACTTAGTTTAGTCTACATGTAAAATAGTAAAAATTAATTATATTTAAATTAACTTATAAGCTTCTAAATCGGTTTTTTCAAGAGGTCCGGCTGCCACTATTATAATTGGCGGGTTACCATGGTTGTGAGTCTCGTTTGTTTTGGTTTGCTCTAGTACGTAATAAACAACAGTATCTCCGCTAAAAGGAAGAACTTAATACGTATTACGCCACATACCAGTATTTGAGCTAATAAGCTCCGAAGCTTAGTCTTGAGTAATGATATTCTTAACAGACTGTACTTTCGACACATGCACCCTTTTGCGGTTAACAAACCATTAAGGGGATAAGAAAGGACATTTACATACATGTATTCACGGCTCTACTTTCGAACGAGAGTGCCAGAGACTATTAATCACAAAGATGTTTTTTTTAACCTAATTAATAAATATTTTTTTTTAACCTAATTTTTTTAACCTTTTTAATCTATTTACCTTTTCATGCATACTCTGCTGTGCTATATGCTACGTACCATCTTGGAGTATCTTTGCGACCTTCCTCTTCCAAACTTACCATCTATATTAGCTATATACCTTTTCGCAACTATTCTTTCATGAATCTGTTCCATGTACCGAAAGGTACACTATTTGTGATTTTGAAAGCACTAAATGAATAAGGATGCCATAAGCAATCGTATTCCAATATAAATAAGGTTTGATTTGGCTCCTAGTCAGGTGCTCTACATGTTAGACCAAACTAAAGCTTGAACGTTGTTTGTAACTGAGCTGGTTAAATGCTTTGTAATTGTATTTAAGGAATACTGAACAAGAATTGAATTGAAGAAGTTGAATTCACATTAATATAGATATGTTCCTGTGTTCTGTACTGCTGATTCCCGAATTACTATTAAAGACCATTTTACAACGTACTGAATTATGTTTAAGTAACGCAGGAGAGTTAAAAAATAGCCTTTGCCCCATAAGCAAATTATAGTCGTTGCCAGTCTATTTGTGTTTTACTTATACTTACAGATACCTACAATTAACGATCATTATCCTGCGGGGTAGTCAAAGGTTTGAACGTGCGTCTCCGCAATTGCGGAGTCAATAAATATATGGTCAATTTGAACGGAGATAGACAGCACTTAATTTGACTACGTCGCCATTTTTAGGCAACGACTTATTATATGTCCTGAAACGGTTTTCGCAAAGTTTCTTTTAACTTTATGCAATTGTTTACTCAAAATTATTATAATGTACATTTTACTTTACGGGGAAGCTACCGTAGAGAATAGAAAATACTATTATTCCTACAACATATTATTCCTACAACCTAAGAGCAAATAAATATCATTTCTTTCCGTACTAAAACTTGTAGGCCAAGGTAACATTATAAAAGTTTTAAGCCCTCCATAAAATATGCCTCGCGCTCGCTTCACAAAAATCCGGAATGAATAATATAAACCAGGACACGAGCAAGTTGCTAAGGCTAAGTCTTGAGAGAAACATTACCTAGTTTCCATAAAAAGTTCACGTGTTTATTCAATAGAGGCACTTACATACATATTCGTACTAGGACCATAAGTGTAACTTGTCTAGTCAACGCTAAAAGTGCAGTCCCAGTAACTTGTTATAAAGTTTACGTTTATAAGAACAAAAGACAATATTTTTCATTTTGAAGCACGCGAACGTATAGTGGCCATGACAATGCATGGCGGCGCCAGTTTTAAAATGTAAAATATTGTCTTTTGTTATAAAAAGTTACTGGGACTGTACTTTTAGCGCTGACTGTACATAAGTAAACAGTTGTTGAAAGTGGTTTGTCAGGATCGGGACAGATAGAGATCCGTTATTTCTGCCTTCCCGTCTTGGAGCGATAGGTAATGTCGTTTTTCTTTGAAATTAGAAGTACTTATAACGTCCAAGTGTGTATGAGGAGGTTTATGTGTATCAATAAAGCGAAAGTAGATTGTCAGGATCAGGAAATATGGAGATCTGTGATCTCTACAGGGAATCAGGCGTGATGTGTATGTATGTATGTTGATCTACCTTTTTATTAATTTTTTATCAATCTGACATAGGTAGTCCATCATATTATTCAATACCCAAGTGGTAAGAATTACTATATAAATTATATTACATTTGAAAATCATATAAAAATAATAAATAATATTATTTACAAATTACGTAAGACTACATAATCGTAAACTGTGAGAATATTAATCAATATTCTACTCAGTGAATCGAGCAAATTTCTTGTAGGTATATTTTCTCACCGTGCTTACCCAGATATATTAATAGCCTCTCCCATATTAATAAAACATTTCAGTAATGCACCCATTTCTTTAATGCTCAAAGCGCATATATTAAATGTATTGTCCCGTGCTAGTGCTGTAAAATAGAATGCTAACTAGCTGCCGTTCTTCCTGCCATGTAATAGAAGGCGACTAAGGGTCTTACAGGTAAATTAAATCAATTGGGCGATGAGCTAGCAACTTGTCGCCAATTTTCCATATGACATTGCAACCACTATATTTATGCTCAAAAGTCACCTAGGTAATACTAAATCTCTGAGGTTTTGTCTACCACAAAAGGGATTAAATGACGTGAACGTATGTATAAAGTCATTTAAATGTCAAATTCAATATAGGTACCAAGTAAGCGAGGTCTTAACTAGAAGAAGATTTAACTCACTCCGCTCTTCGATAGATGGCAGTAGGAATCGAACTTCAATCAGACGGGGATTTGCGTCTCAAAGTTTATTTTTCATTTCAGTTTGCTTTTGAAAACTACTTATTTCCCAAGAGGCGGGAGCTTCTAAATAAAGGAACTGACTACATTATGTAGGTTTTGATGTGCCGCTATAATCTGGGATAAAATCACGAGTACAAAATAAATACACAAGGTTTTTTTAGTATTTGTTACACTATGTAAAAGGATATCAGCCGTTCTTTCTTGTATTGTAAGGATAGAGAAGTTTTGTGTTTGTTTTAAAATTAGTTTAATAGCTTGATACGTAATACGAACAATACTTGTTTCTTTGTTCTACTAGTTTCTTGAGGGACTGTTAACTATCACGAATGAATTATTTTATTTATTTATTTATTATTACTAAGTAAAGCCCTACCATTACAGGATAACCCTAATGCGGTAGAGTAACACGATTTTTACAAAAATAAACGTATAACAAAAATATAACATTGCTATGCATTAGCATTTATGTAGGTATGACACATTTTATCTCAGTACCATTTATTTTAGTATACCTATCTTTCTACCTAATTACTATTCAAGTAGATAACCACTGAAACTAACTTACATATTATATTAGCCTGTACCCTAAACCTGTAACTGTATTACCTAATTTCCTGTATGCAAGAGGGTACCTGAAATTTTCATTTGAACTCTCTCAGCCGTGCATTAAGTTTAAAATCCCTTAATCCGCAGTTGGGACGACTTTTCAGTTCAAGAATTCCGAAGTACAGAGGCTGTATGCAACTGCTAGATATAAAGTATGGCAGAGCTTTGAATCTTTAGAGGTGTCAGTGGATTCTTTAGATATAATTTATGATTGGTTAAAAAATCATGATTTGAGCAGTTATGTTATATGATATTGGCCTCAATCTTGTGTTTGGGAGAGATACTTATATGTATTAAGTATGTTTAGAATTCTTGAAAGAATGCAAACAAGTTTGCTGAATTGAACGGTTTATAGAAATATTGATTTAAATATTTAAAAATAATATATATATAAATATTGTTTTAAGTTTCACGTTGCATATCTAGTAATCATTGTTGCATTATTATTGTCCTAAAATTTACTTACTAATTTTTATTGATGCCAACTCAAAACATTTACTAAATCGGCGATGTATTGTTATAGCCATAAAAATTCACCTCTTTCTTTCATCATTCATAGAACACATATATAATATGTAGGATGAGAAAACAAAACACAGAACACAATAACAACACCTACGTAATATACATGAGCTGATTTCCTTATTATCCTACTTATTATAAATCGTTTTTTACTGTTGACAGTAACCAAATATCTACGCAATATACTTGAGCTCATTTCCTTAAATATTTCGCTTATTATATATATACCGTAACTATTAATGCCTTTATACCGTAACTATTAATGCCCCTTCTACAAGTGTTTGTGCTCTGCTAATCCGGGCTTAAGCGAGTGAAACAAGTTGCCAGCCCAGATTGGCGCTTCTTATTTGTTTGCGCGTTTTCGCCATATTTACTTAATACTCGGAATGTGCAACGAATGGTGCCATTAACTTTTGTTTATACAGGTACCAATTAGTACAAATGGAGTGTATTAGTCTTTCCGCAGCTGTCCCATTAAAGAAAGCTTGCGTACAATTACGATGTAGTATCTGTTTGCAACTGCCTTTGTATTTTTGGACAACTATCATGTTTCACGCGAATAATAGTTCTTAATTTGAACATGAAATGAAAAATGCTTAAAGGACGAAAGTCCTTTTCAGGAGTATCCTTGAAAGACGAAAGTATTTTTCAGGAATATCCTTGAAGGACGAAAGTCCTTTTCAGGAATATCCTTGAAGGACGATAGTCCTTTTCAGGAATATCCTTAAAGGACGATAATCCTTTTCAGGAGTAACCTTGAAGGACGAAAGTCCTTTTCAGGAATATCCTTTAAGGACGATAGTCCTTTTCAGGAGTATCCTAGAAGACCTAAAGTCCTTTTCAGGAGTATCCTTGAAGGACGAAAGTCCTTTTCAGGAATATCCTTAATGGACAATTGTCCTTTTCAGGAGTATCCTTGAAGGACGAAAGTCCTTTTCAGGAATATCCTTAAGGGACAATTGTCCTTTTCAGGAGTTTTCTTGTAAAACGAAAGTCCTTTTCAGGAATATCCTTGAAGGACGAAAGTCCTTTTCAGGAATATCCTTGAAGGGCGATAGTCCTTTTCAGGAATACCCTTCTAGGACGATAGTCCTTATCAGGAGTATCCTTGAAGAACTAAATTCCTTTTCAGGATTATCCTTGAAGGATGAAAGTCCTTTTCAGGAATATCCTTCCAGGACGATAGTCCTCATCAGGAGTATCCTTGAAGGACGAAAGTCCTTTTCAGGAATTTCCTTAAAGAACGATTGTCCTTTTCAGGAGTATCCTTAAAGCACGAAAGTCTTTTCAGGAATATACTTAAATGACTATGGTCCTTTTCAGGAATATCCTTAAAGGACTATGGTCCTTTTCAGGAATATCCTTTAAGGACGAAAGTATTTTTTAGGAATATCCTTGAAGGAAGATAGTCCTTTTCAGGATTATCCTTAAAGGAAGAAAGTCCTTTTCAGGAATATCCTTAAAGGACGATAGTCCTTTTCAGGAGTATACTTGAAGGATGATAGTCCTTTTCAGGAGTATCCTTGAAGGACGATAGTCTTTTTCAGGATTATCCTTGAAGGACGATAGTCCTTTTCAGGAATATCCTTGAACGACGATAGTTATTTTAGAAATATCCTCAAAGGACGAAAGTCCTTTTCAGGAGTATCCTTGAAGGACGAAAGTCCTTTTCAGGAATATCCTTAAAAGACGATGGTCCTTTTCAGGAGTATGCTTGAAGGATGATAGTCCTTTTCAGGAATAACCTTAAAGGATGATAGTCCTATTGAGGAGTATACTTGAAGGACAATGGTCTTTTTCAGGAGTATCCTTGAAGGACGATAGTCATTTTCAGCAATATCCTGTAAGGACGATTGGTGTTTTCAGGAATATCCTTAAAGGACGATAGTCGTTTTCAGGAATATTCTTGAACGACGATAGTACTTTCAGGAATATACTTAAATGACTATGGTCCTTTTCAGGAATATCCTTAAAGGACTATGGTCCTTTTCAGGAATATCCTTTAAGGACGAAAGTATTTTTTAGGAATATCCTTGAAGGAAGATAGTCCTTTTCAGGATTATCCTTAAAGGAAGAAAGTCCTTTTCAGGAATATCCTTAAAGGACGATAGTCCTTTTCAGGAGTATACTTGAAGGATGATAGTCCTTTTCAGGAGTATCCTTGAAGGACGATAGTCTTTTTCAGGATTATCCTTGAAGGACGATAGTCCTTTTCAGGAATATCCTTGAACGACGATAGTTATTTTAGAAATATCCTCAAAGGACGAAAGTCCTTTTCAGGAGTATCCTTGAAGGACGAAAGTCCTTTTCAGGAATATCCTTAAAAGACGATGGTCCTTTTCAGGAGTATGCTTGAAGGATGATAGTCCTTTTCAGGAATAACCTTAAAGGATGATAGTCCTTTTCAGGAGTATACTTGAAGGATGATAGTCCTTTTCAGGAGTATCCTTGAAGGACGATAGTCTTTTTCAGGATTATCCTTGAAGGACGATAGTCCTTTTCAGGAATATCCTTGAACGACGATAGTTCTTTTAGGAGTATCCTCAAAGGACGAAAGTCCTTTTCAGGAGTATCCTTGAAGGACGAAATTCCTTTTCAGGAATATCCTTGAAGGAAGAAAGTCATTTTCAGGAATATCCTTAAAGGACAATGGTCTTTTTCAGGAGTATCCTTCAAGGACGATAGTCCTTTTCAGGAATATCCTTAAAGGACTATAGTCTTTTTCAGGAATATCCTTTAAGGACGATAGTCCTTTTCAGGAGTATCCTTGAAAGACGATGGTCCTTTTCAGGAGTATCCTTGAAGGTCGATAGTCCTTTTCAGGAGTATGCTTGAAGGACAATAGTCTTTTTCAGGAGTATCCTTGAAGGAAGATAGTCATTTTTAGCAATATCCTGAAAGGAAGATTGTCCTTTTCAGGAGTATCCTTGAAGGACGATAGTCCTTTTTAGGAATATCCTTAATCGACGATAGTTCTTTCAGGAATATGCTTAAAGGACGAATGTCCTTTTCAGGAGTATCCTTGAAGGACGAAAGTCCTTTTCAGGAATATCCTTAAAGGACGATGGTCCTTTTAAGGAGTATGCTTGAAGGACAATGGTCTTTTTCAGGAGTATCCTTGAAGGACGATAGTCATTTTCAGCAATATCCTGAAAAGACGATTGGTTTTTTCAGGAATATCCTTGAACGATGATAGAACTTTCAGGAATATCCTTAAAGGACTATGGTCCTTTTCAGGAGTATCCTTGAAGGACGAAAGTCATTTTTAGGAATATCCCTAAAGGACGATGGTCCTTTTCAGGATTATCCTTGAAGGACTATAGTACTTTCAGGAATATCCTTAAAGGACGAAAGTCCTTTTCAGGAGTATCCTTGAAGGACGAAAGTCCTTTTCAGGAATTTCCTTAAAGGACGATTGTCCTTTTCAGGAGTATCCTTGATGGACGAAAATCCTTTTTAGGAATATCCTTAATCGACGATAGTTCTTTCAGGAATATGCTTAAAGGACGAATGTCCTTTTCAGGAGTATCCTTGAAGGACGAAAGTCCTTTTCAGGAATATCCTTAAAGGACGATGGTCCTTTTAAGGAGTATGCTTGAAGGACAATGGTCTTTTTCAGGAGTATCCTTGAAGGACGATAGTCATTTTCAGCAATATCCTGAAAAGACGATTGGTTTTTTCAGGAATATCCTTGAACGATGATAGAACTTTCAGGAATATCCTTAAAGGACTATGGTCCTTTTCAGGAGTATCCTTGAAGGACGAAAGTCATTTTTAGGAATATCCCTAAAGGACGATGGTCCTTTTCAGGATTATCCTTGAAGGACTATAGTACTTTCAGGAATATCCTTAAAGGACGAAAGTCCTTTTCAGGAGTATCCTTGAAGGACGAAAATCCTTTTCAGGAATATCCCTAAAGGACGATGGTCCTTTTCAGGATTGTCCTTGAAGGACGAAAGTCCTTTTAAGGAATATCCTGTAAGGACGATTGGTGTTTTCAGGAATATCCTTTAAGGACGATTGTCCTTTTCAGGAATATCCTTAAAGGACGAAATTCCTTTTCAGGAATATCCTTGAAGGACGATGGTCTTTTTCAGGAGTATCCTTCAAGGACGATAGTCCTTTTCAGGAATATCCTGTAAGGACGATTGGTGTTTTCAGGAATATCATTTAAGGACGATTGTCCTTTTCAGGAATATCCTTAAAGGACGAAATTCCTTTTCAGGAATATCCTTGAAGGACGATGGTCTTTTTCAGAAGTATCCTTGAAGGACGATAGTCCTTTTCAGGAATTTCCTTAAAGGACGATTGTCCTTTTCAGGAGTATCCTTGAAGGACGAAAATCCTTTTAAGGAATATCCTGTAAGGACGATAGTCGCTTTCAGGAATATCCATAAAGGAACATGGTTCTTTTCAGGAGTATCCTTGAAGGACGAAAGTCATTTTCAGGAATATCCCTAAAGGACGATGGTCCTTTTCAGGATTGTCCTTGAAGGACGAAAGTCCTTTTAAGGAATATCCTGTAAGGACGATTGGTGTTTTCAGGAATATCCTTTAAGGACGATTGTCCTTTTCAGGAATATCCTTAAAGGACGAAATTCCTTTTCAGGAATATCCTTGAAGGACGATGGTCTTTTTCAGGAGTATCCTTCAAGGACGATAGTCCTTTTCAGGAATATCCTGTAAGGACGATTGGTGTTTTCAGGAATATCCTTTAAGGACGATTGTCCTTTTCAGGAGTATCCTTGAAGGACGAAAGTCCTTTTAAGGAATATCCTGTAAGGACGATTGGTGTTTTCAGGAATATCCTTTAAGGACGATTGTCCTTTTCAGGAATATCCTTAAAGGACGAAATTCCTTTTCAGGAATATCCTTGAAGGACGATGGTCTTTTTCAGAAGTATCCTTGAAGGACGATAGTCCTTTTCAGGAATTTCCTTAAAGGACGATTGTCCTTTTCAGGAGTATCCTTGAAGGACGAAAGTCCTTTTAAGGAATATCCTGTAAGGACGATTGGTGTTTTCAGGAATATCCTTTAAGGACGATTGTCCTTTTCAGGAATATCCTTTAAGGACGAAATTCCTTTTCAGGAATATCCTTGAAGGACGATGGTCTTTTTCAGGAGTATCCTTCAAGGACGATAGTCCTTTTCAGGAATATCCTGTAAGGACGATTGGTGTTTTCAGGAATATCCTTTAAGGACGATTGTCCTTTTCAGGAATATCCTTTAAGGACGAAATTCCTTTTCAGGAATATCCTTGAAGGACGATGGTCTTTTTCAGGAGTATCCTTGAAGGACGATAGTCCTTTTCAGGAATATCCTGTAAGGACGATTGATGTTTTCAGGAATATCCTTTAAGGACGATTGTCCTTTTCAGGAGTATCCTTGAAGGACGAAAGTCCTTTTAAGGAATATCCTGTAAGGACGATTGGTGTTTTCAGGAATATCCTTTAAGGACGATTGTCCTTTTCAGGAATATCCTTTAAGGACGAAATTCCTTTTCAGGAATATCCTTGAAGGACGATGGTCTTTTTCAGGAGTATCCTTGAAGGACGATAGTCCTTTTCAGGAATATCCTGTAAGGACGATTGATGTTTTCAGGAATATCCTTTAAGGACGATTGTCCTTTTCAGGAATATCCTTAAAGGACGAAATTCCTTTTCAGGAATATCCTTAAAGGACAATGGTCTTTTTCAGGAGTATCCTTCAAGGACGATAGTCCTTTTCAGCAATATCCTGTAAGAACGATTGGTGTTTTCAGGAATATCCTTTAAGGACGATTGTCCTTTTCAGGAATATCCTTAAAGGACGATAGTCCTTTTCAGCAATATCCTGTAAGAACGATTGGTGTTTTCAGGAATATCCTTAAAGGACGAAATTCCTTTTCAGGAATATCCTTAAAGGACAATGGTCTTTTTCAGGAGTATCCTTCAAGGACGATAGTCCTTTTCAGCAATATCCTGTAAGAACGATTGGTGTTTTCAGGAATATCCTTAAAGGACTATGGTCCTTTTCAGGAGTATCCTTAAAGGACTATGGTCCTTTTCAGGAATATCTTCAAAGGACGAAAGTCCTTTTCAGGAATGTCCTTAAAGTACGATAGTCCTTTTCAGGAGTATACTTGAAGGATGATAGTCCTTTTCAGGAATATCCTTTAAGGACGATGGTCCTTTTCAGGAGTATGCTTGAAGGACTATAGTACTTTCAGGAATATCCTTAAAGGACGATGGTCCTTTTCAGGAGTATGCTTGAAGGACAATGGTCTTTTTCAGGAGTATCCTTGAAGGACGAAAATCATTTTTAGGAATATCCCTAAAGGACGATGGTCCTGTTCAGGATTATCCTTGAAGGACTATAGTACTTTCAGGAATATCCTTAAAGGACGAAAGTCCTTATCAGTAGTATCCTTGAAGGACGAAAGTCCTTTTAATGAGTATCCTTGAAGGACGAAAGTCCTTTTCAGGAGTATCCTTGAAGGACGAAAGTCCTTTTCAGAAATATCCTTAAAGGACGATGGTCCTTTTCAGGAGTATACTTAAAGGACTATGGTCCTTTTCAGGAATATCCTTAAAGGACGAAAGTCCTTTTCAGGAATATCCTTGAAGGACGAAAGTCCTTTTCAGGAATATCCTTAAAGGAAGATGGTCCTTTTCAGGAGTATGCTTGAAGGACAATGGTCTTTTTCAGGAGTATCCTTGAAGGACGATAGTCATTTTCAGTAATATCCTGAAAAGACGATTGGTTTTTTCAGGAATATCCTTAAAAGAAGGTTGTCGCTTTCAGGAATATCCTTGAACGATGATAGTACTTTCAGGAATATCATTAAATGAACATGGTTCTTTTCAGGAGTAATTTTGAAGGACGAAAGTCATTTTCAGGAATATCCCTAAAGGACGATGGTCCTTTTCAGGATTATACTTGAAGGACTATAGTACTTTCAGTAATATCCTTAAAGGACGAAAGTCCTTTTCAGGAGTATCCTTGAAGGACGATAGTCCTTTTCAGGAATATCCTTAAAGGACGATGGTCCTTTTCAGGAGTATGCTTGAAGGACAATGGTCTTTTTCTGGAGTATCCTTGAAGGACGATAGTCATTTTCAGGAGTATCCTTTAAGGACTATGGTCCTTTTCAGGAATATCCTTAAAGGATGATGGTCCTTTTCACGAGAATCCTTGAAAGACGAAAGTTCTTTTCAGGAATTTCCTTAAAGGACGATTGTCCATTTTAGGAGTATCCTTGAAGGACGAAAGTCCTTTTCAGGAATATCCTTAAAGGACGATGTTACTTTTCAGGAGTATCCTTAAAGGACTATAGTCTTTTTCAGGAATATCCTTTAAGGACGATAGTCCTTTTCAGGAGTATCCTTGAAAGACGATGGTCCTTTTCAGGAGTATCCTTGAAGGACGATGGTCTTTTTTAGGAGTATCCTTGAAGGACGATAGTCCTTTTCAGGAGTATCCTTGAAAGACGATGGTCCTTTTCAGGAGTATCCTTGAAGGACGATGGTCTTTTTTAGGAGTATCCTTGAAGGACGATAGTCCTTTTCAGGAGTATCCTTGAAGGACGATGGTCTTTTTTAGGAGTATCCTTGAAGGACGATAGTCCTTTTCAGGAATATCCTTGAACGACGATAGTTCTTTCAGGAATATGCTTAAAGGACGAATGTCCTTTTCAGGAGTATACTTAAAGGACGAATGTCCTTTTCAGGAGTATACTTAAAGGACGAAAGTCCTTTTCAGGAATATCCGTAAAGGACGATGGTCCTTTTCAGGAGTATGCTTGAAGGACAATGGTCTTTTTCAGGAGTATCCTTGATGGACGATAGTCATTTTCAGCAATATCCTGGAAGGGCGATTGGTTTTTTCAGGAATATCTATGAACGATGATAGTACTTTCAGGAATATCCTTAAAGGACTATGGTCCTTTTCAGGAGTATCCTTAAAGGACTATGGTCCTTTTCAGGAATATCTTCAAAGGACGAAAGTCCTTTTCAGGAATGTCCTTAAAGTACGATAGTCCTTTTCAGGAGTATACTTGAAGGATGATAGTCCTTTTCAGGAATATCCTTTAAGGACGATGGTCCTTTTCAGGAGTATGCTTGAAGGACTATAGTACTTTCAGGAATATCCTTAAAGGACGATGGTCCTTTTCAGGAGTATCCTTAAAGGACTATGGTCCTTTTCAGGAATATCTTCAAAGGACGAAAGTCCTTAGGAATGTCCTGAAAGTACGATAGTCCTTTTCAGGAGTATACTTGAAGGATGATAGTCCTTTTCAGGAATATCCTTTAAGGACGATGGTCCTTTTCAGGAGTATGCTTGAAGGACAATGGTCTTTTTCAGGAGTATCCTTGAAGGACGATAGTCTTTTTCAGGAATATCCCTAAAGGACGATAGTCCTTTTCAGGAGTGTACTTGAAGGACGATAGTCATTTTCAGTAATATCCTGAAAAGACGATTGGTTTTTTCAGGAATATCCTTAAAAGAAGGTTGTCGCTTTCAGGAATATCCTTGAACGATGATAGTACTTTCAGGAATATCATTAAATGAACATGATTCTTTTCAGGAGTTATTTTGAAGGACGAAAGTCATTTTCAGGAATATCCCTAAAGGACGATGGTCCTTTTCAGGATCATCCTTGGAGGACTATAGTACTTTCAGGAATATCCTTAAAGGACGAAAGTCCTTTTCAGGAGTATCCTTGAAGGACGAAAGTCCTTTTCAGGAATTTCCTTAAAGGACGATAGTCCTTTTCAGGAGTATCCTTGAAGGACGAAAGTCCTTTTTAGGAATATCCTTAAAGGACGATGGTCCTTTTCAGAAGTATCCTTAAAGGACTTTGGTCCTTTTCAGGAATATCCTTAAAGGATTTTGGTCCTTTTCAGGAATATCCTTTAAGGGCGAAATTCCTTTTCAGGAGTATACTTGAAGGATGATAGTACGTTTCAGGAGTATCCTTGAAGGACGATAGTCTTTTTCAGGATTATCCTTGAAGGACGATAGTCCTTTTCAGGAATATCCTTGAACGACGATAGTTCTTTTAGGAATATCCTTAAAGGACGAAAGTCCTTTTCAGGAGTATCCTTGAAGGACGATATTCCTTTTCAGGAATATCCTTAAAGGACGATGGTCCTTTTCAGGAGTATGCTTGAAGGACAATGGTCTTTTTCAGGAGTATCCTTGAAGGACGATAGTCATTTTCAGGAGTATCCTTTAAGGACTATGGTCCTTTTCAGGAATATCCTTAAAGGATGATGGTCCTTTTCAGGAGAATCCTTGAAAGACGAAAGTCCTTTTCAGGAATTTCCTTAAAGGACGATTGTCCATTTTAGGAGTATCCTTGAAGGACGAAAGTCCTTTTCAGGAATATCCTTGAAAGACGATGTTCCTTTTCAGGAGTATACTTAAAGGACTCTATAGTCTAAGACTCTATAGTTAAAAAGACTATTCTTTTTCAGGAATATCCTTTAAGGACGATAGTCCTTTTCAGGAGTATCCTTGAAAGACGATGGTCCTTTTCAGGAGTATCCTTGAAGGACGATGGTCTTTTTCAGGAGTATCCTTGAAGGACGATATTCCTTTTCAGGAGTATCCTTGAAGGACGATAGTCCTTTTCAGGAATATCCTTAAAGGACGGTGGTCCTTTTCAGGAGTATCCTTGAAGGACTATAGTCATTTTCAGCAATATCCTGGAAGGGCGATTGGTTTTTTCAGGAATATCTTTGAACGATGATAGCACTTTCAGGAATATCCTTAAAGGACTATGGTCCTTTTCAGGAGTATCCTTGAAGGACGAAAGTCATTTTTAGGAATATCCCTAAAGGACGATGGTCCTTTTCAGGAGTATGCTTGAAGGAGTATAGTACTTTCAGGAATATCCTTAAACGACGATGGTCCTTTTCAGGAGTATCCTTAAAGGACTATGGTCCTTTTCAGGAATATCTTTAAAGGACGAAAGTCCTTTTCAGGAATATCCTTAAAGTACGATAGTCCTTTTCAGGAGTATATTTGAAGGATGATAGTCCTTTTCAGGAATATCCTTTAAGGACGATGGTCCTTTTCAGGAATATCCTTGAACGACGATAGTTCTTTCAGGAATATCCTCAAAGGACGAAAGTCCTTTTCAGGAATATCCTTTAAGGACGATGGTCCTTTTCAGGAATATCCTTAAAGGAAGATGATCCTTTTCAGGAGTATGCTTGAAGGACAATGGTCTTTTTCAGGAGTATCCTTGAAGGACGAAAGTCCTTTTCAGGAATTTCCTTAAAGGACGATAGTCCTTTTTAGGAGTATCCTTGAAGGACGAAAGTCCTTTTTAGGAATATCCTTAAAGGACGATAGTCCTTTTTAGGAGTATCCTTGAAGGACGAAAGTCCTTTTTAGGAATATCCTTAAAGGTCGAAAGTCCTTTTCAGGAATTTCCTTAAAGGACGATAGTCCTTTTTAGGAGTATCCTTGAAGGACGAAAGTCCTTTTTAGGAATATCCTTAAGGGTCGATGGTCCTTTTTAGAAGTATCCTTAAAGGACTATGGTCCTTTTCAGGAATATCTTTAAGGGACGAAAGTGTTTTTCAGGAATATCCTTTAAGGGCGAAATTCCTTTTTAGGAGTATACTTGAAGGATTATAGTCCGTTTCAGGAGTATCCTTGAAGGACGATAGTCTTTTTCAGGATTATCCTTGAAGGACGATAGTCCTTTTCAGGAATATCCTTGAACGACGATAGTTCTTTTAGGAATATCCTTAAAGGACGAAAGTCCTTTTCAGGAGTATCCTTGAAGGACGATAGTCCTTTTCAGGAATATCCTTGAACGACGATAGTTCTTTTAGGAATATTCTTAAAGGACGAAAGTCCTTTTCAGGATTATCCTTGAAGGACGATAGTCCTTTTCAGGAATATCCTTGAACGACGATAGTTCTTTTAGGAATATCCTTAAAGGACGATGGTCCTTTTCAGGAGTATGCTTGAAGGACAATGGTCTTTTTCTGGAGTATCCTTGAAGGACGATAGTCATTTTCAGGACTATGGTCCTTTTCAGGAATATCCTTAAAGGATGATGGTCCTTTTCAGGAGAATCCTTGAAAGACGAAAGTTCTTTTCAGGAATTTCCTTAAAGGACGATTGTCCATTTTAGGAGTATCCTTGAAGGACAAAAGTCCTTTTCAGGAATATCCTTAAAGGACGTTGTTACTTTTCAGGAGTATCCTTGAAGGACTATAGTCTTGTTCAGGAATATCCTTTAAGGACGATAGTCCTTTTCAGGAGTATCCTTGAAAGACGATGGTCCTTTTCAGGAGTATCCTTGAAGGACGATGGTCTTTTTCAGGAGTATCCTTGAAGGACGATAGTCATTTTCAGTAATATTCTAAAAAGTTGATTGATTTTTTCAGGAATATCCTTAAAGGACGATGGTCCTTTTCAGGAGTATGCTTGAAGGAGTATAGTACTTTCAGGAATATCCTTAAAGGACGATGGTCCTTTTCAGGAGTATCCTGAAAGGACTATGGTCCTTTTCAGGAATATCTTTAAAGGACGAAAGTCCTTTTCAGGAATATCCTTAAAGTACGATAGTCCTTTTCAGGGGTATACTTGAAGGATGATAGTCCTTTTCAGGAATATCCTTGAACGACGATAGTTCTTTCAGGAATATCCTCCAAGGACGAAAGTCCTTTTCAGGAATATCCTTTAAGGACGATGGTCCTTTTCAGGAGTATGCTTGAAGGACAATAGTACTTTCAGTAATATCCTTAAAGGACGAAAGTCCTTTTCAGGAGTATCCTTAAAGGACGAAAGTCCTTTTCAGGAATTTCCTTAAAGGACGATAGTCCTTTTTAGGAGTATCCTTGAAGGATGAAAGTCCTTTTTAGGAATATCCTTAAAGGACGATGGTCCTTTTTAGAAGTATCCTTAAAGGACTATGGTCCTTTTCAGGAATATCTTTAAGGGACGAAAGTGCTTTTCAGGAATAACCTTGAAGGAAGATATTTCTTTTCAGGAGTAACCTTAAATTACTATGGTCCTTTTCAGGAATATCCTTTAAGGGCGAAATTCCTTTTCAGGAGTATACTTGAAGGATGATAGTCCGTTTCAGGAGTATCCTTGAAGGACGATAGTCTTTTTCAGGATTATCCTTGAAGGACGATAGTCCTTTTCAGGAATATCCTTGAACGACGATAGTTCTTTTAGGAATATCCTTAAAGGACGAAAGTCCTTTTCAGGAGTATCCTTGAAGGACGATAGTCCTTTTCAGGAATATCCTTAAAGGACGATGGTCCTTTTCAGGAGTATGCTTGAAGGACAATGGTCTTTTTCTGGAGTATCCTTGAAGGACGATAGTCATTTTCAGGAGTATCCTTTAAGGACTATGGTCCTTTTCAGGAATATCCTTAAAGGATGATGGTTCTTTTCAGGAGAATCCTTGAAAGACGAAAGTTCTTTTCAGGAATTTCCTTAAAGGACGATTGTCCATTTTAGGAGTATCCTTGAAGGACGAAAGTCCTTTTCAGGAATATCCTTAAAGGACGTTGTTACTTTTCAGGAGTATCCTTGAAGGACTATAGTCTTTTTCAGGAATATCCTTTAAGGACGATAGTCCTTTTCAGGAGTATCCTTGAAAGACGATGGTCCTTTTCATGAATATCTTTAAGGGACGAAAGTGTTTTTCAGGAATAACCTTGAAGGAAGATATTTCTTTTCAGGAGTAACCTTAAATTACTATGGTCCTTTTCAGGAATATCCTTTCAGGGCGAAATTCCTTTTCAGGAGTATACTTGAAGGATGATAGTCCGTTTCAGGAGTATCCTTGAAGGACGATAGTCTTTTTCAGGATTATCCTTGAAGGACGATAGTCCTTTTCAGGAATATCCTTGAACGACGATAGTTCTTTTAGGAATATCCTTAAAGGACGAAAGTCCTTTTCAGGAGTATCCTTGAAGGACGATAGTCCTTTTCAGGAATATCCTTAAAGGACGATGGTCCTTTTCAGGAGTATGCTTGAAGGACAATGGTCTTTTTCTGGAGTATCCTTGAAGGACGATAGTCATTTTCAGGAGTATCCTTTAAGGACTATGGTCCTTTTCAGGAATATCCTTAAAGGATGATGGTCCTTTTCAGGAGAATCCTTGAACGACGAAAGTTCTTTTCAGGAATTTCCTTAAAGGACGATTGTCCATTTTAGGAGTATCCTTGAAGGACGAAAGTCCTTTTCAGGAATATCCTTAAAGGACGTTGTTACTTTTCAGGAGTATCCTTGAAGGACTATAGTCTTTTTCAGGAATATCCTTTAAGGACGATAGTCCTTTTCAGGAGTATCCTTGAAAGACGATGGTCCTTTTCAGGAGTATCCTTGAAGGACGATGGTCTTTTTCAGGAGTATCCTTGAAGGACGATAGTCCTTTTCAGGAGTATCCTTGAAGGACGATAGTCCTTTTCAGGAGTATGCTTGAAGGACAATGGTCTTTTTCAGGAGTATCCTTGAAGGACGATAGTCCTTTTCAGGAATATCCTTGAACGACGATAGTTCTTTCAGGAATATGCTTAAAGGACGAATGTCCTTTTTAGGAGTATACTTAAAGGACGAAAGTCCTTTTCAGGAATATCCGTAAAGGACGATGGTCCTTTTCAGGAGTATGCTTGAAGGACAATGGTCTTTTTCAGGAGTATCCTTGAAGGACGATAGTCCTTTTCAGGAATATCCTTAAAGGACGATGGTCCTTTTCAGGAGTATGCTTGAAGGACAATGGTCTTTTTCAGGAGTATCCTTGAAGGACGATAGTCCTTTTCAGGAATATCCTTAAAGAACTATGGTCCTTTTCAGGAGTATCCTTGAAGGACGATGGTCCTTTTCAGGAGTATCCTTAAAGGACTATGGTCCTTTTCAGGAATATCTTTAAAGGACGAAAGTCCTTTTCAGGAATATCCTTAAAGTACGATAGTCCTTTTCAGGAGTATACTTGAAGGATGATAGTCCTTTTCAGGAATATCCTTTAAGGACGATTGTCCTTTTCAGGAGTATGCATGAAGGACAATGGTCTTTTTCAGGAGTATCCTTGAAGGACGATAGTCTTTTTCAGGAATATCCCTAAAGGACGATAGTCCTTTTCAGGAGTATACTTAAAGGACGATAGTCATTTTCAGTAATATCCTGAAAAGACGATTGGTTTTTTCAGGAATATCCTTAAAAGAAGGTTGTCGCTTTCAGGAATATCCTTGAACGATGATAGTACTTTCAGGAATATCATTAAAGGAACATGGTTCTTTTCAGGAGTAATTCTGAAGGACGAAAGTCATTTTCAGGAATATCTCTAAAGGACGATGGTCCTTTTCAGGATCATCCTTGAAGGACTATAGTACTTTCAGGAATATCCTTAAAGGACGAAAGTCCTTTTCAGGAGTATCCTTGAAGGACGAAAGTCCTTTTTAGGAATATCCTTAAAGGACGATGGTCCTTTTCAGGAATATCCTTGAACGACGATAGTTCTTTCAGGAATATGCTTAAAGGACGAATGTCCTTTTCAGGAGTATACTTAAAGGACGAAAGTCCTTTTGAGGAATATCCGTAAAGGACGATGGTCCTTTTCAGGAGTATGCTTGAAGGACAATGGTCTTTTTCAGGAGTATCCTTGAAGGACGATAGTCCTTTTCAGGAATATCCTTGAACGACGATAGTTCTTTCAGGAATATGCTTAAAGGACGAATGTCCTTTTTAGGAGTATACTTAAAGGACGAAAGTCCTTTTCAGGAATATCCGTAAAGGACGATGGTCCTTTTCAGGAGTATGCTTGAAGGACAATGGTCTTTTTCAGGAGTATCCTTGAAGGACGATAGTCCTTTTCAGGAATATCCTTAAAGGACTATGGTCCTTTTCAGGAGTATCCTTGAAGGACGAAAGTCATTTTTAGGAATATCCCTGAAGGACGATGGTCCTTTTCAGGAGTATGCTTGAAGGACTATAGTACTTTCAGGAATATCCTTAAAGGACGATGGTCCTTTTCAGGAGTATCCTTAAAGGACTATGGTCCTTTTCAGGAATATCTTTAAAGGACGAAAGTCCTTTTCAGGAATATCCTTAAAGTACGATAGTCCTTTTCAGGAGTATACTTGAAGGATGAAAGTCCTTTTCAGGAATATCCTTTAAGGACGATGGTCCTTTTCAGGAGTATGCATGAAGGACAATGGTCTTTTTCAGGAGTATCCTTGAAGGACGATAGTCTTTTTCAGGAATATCCCTAAAGGACGATAGTCCTTTTCAGGAGTATACTTGAAGGACGATAGTCATTTTCAGTAATATCCTGAAAAGACGATTGGTTTTTTCAGGAATATCCTTAAAAGAAGGTTGTCGCTTTCAGGAATATCCTTGAACGATGATAGTACTTTCAGGAATATCATTAAAGGAACATGGTTCTTTTCAGGAGTAATTTTGAAGGACGAAAGTCATTTTCAGGAATATCCCTAAAGGACGATGGTCCTTTTCAGGATCATCCTTGAAGGACTATAGTACTTTCAGGAATATCCTTAAAGGACGAAAGTCCTTTTCAGGAGTATCCTTGAAGGACGAAAGTCCTTTTTAGGAATATCCTTAAAGGACGATGGTCCTTTTCAGAAGTATCCTTAAAGGACTTTGGTCCTTTTCAGGAATATCCTTAAGGGACGAAAGTGTTTTTCAGGAATAACCTTGAAGGAAGATATTTCTTTTCAGGAGTAACCTTTAATTACTATGGTCCTTTTCAGGAATATCCTTTAAGGGCGAAATTCCTTTTCAGGAGTATACTTGAAGGATGATAGTTCGCTTTAGGAGTATCCTTGAAGGACGATAGTCTTTTTCAGGATTATCCTTGAAGGACGATAGTCCTTTTCAGGAATATCCTGAAAAGACGATTGGTTTTTTCAGGAATATCCTTAAAAGAAGGTTGTCGCTTTCAGGAATATCCTTGAACGATGATAGTACTTTCAGGAATATCATTAAATGAACATGGTTCTTTTCAGGAGTAATTTTGAAGGACGAAAGTCATTTTCAGGAATATCCCTAAAGGACAATGGTCCTTTTCAGGATTATACTTGAAGGACTATAGTACTTTCAGTAATATCCTTAAAGGACGAAAGTCCTTTTCAGGAGTATCCTTGAAGGACGAAAGTCCTTTTTAGGAATTTCCTTAAAGGACGATAGTCCTTTTCAGGAATATCCTTGAAGGACGAAAGTCCTTTTTAGGAATATCCTTAAAGGACGATGGTCCTTTTAAGAAGTATCCTTAAAGGACTATGGTCCTTTTCAGGAATATCTTTAAGGGACGAAAGTGTTTTTCAGGAATAACCTTGAAGGAAGATATTTCTTTTCAGGAGTAACCTTAAATTACTATGGTCCTTTTCAGGAATATCCTTTAAGGGCGAAATTCCTTTTCAGGAGTATACTTGAAGGATGATAGTCCGTTTCAGGGGTATCCTTGAAGGACGATAGTCTTTTTCAGGATTATCCTTGAAGGACGATAGTCCTTTTCAGGAATATCCTTGAACGACGATAGTTCTTTTAGGAATATCCTTAAAGGACGAAAGTCCTTTTCAGGAGTATCCTTGAAGGACGATAGTCCTTTTCAGGAATATCCTTAAAGACGATGGTCCTTTTCAGGAGTATGCTTGAAGGACAATGGTCTTTTTCAGGAGTATCCTTGAAGGACGATAGTCATTTTCAGGAGTATCCTTTAAGGACTATGGTCCTTTTCAGGAATATCCTTAAAGGATGATGGTCCTTTTCACGAGAATCCTTGAAAGACGATGGTCCTTTTCAGGAGTATCCTTGAAGGACGATAGTTCTTTCAGGAATATGCTTAAAGGACGAATGTCCTTTTCAGGAGTATACTTAAAGGACGAAAGTCCTTTTCAGGAATTTCCTTAAAGGACGATTGTCCATTTTAGGAGTATCCTTGAAGGACGAAAGTCCTTTTCAGGAATATCCTTAAAGGACGATGTTACTTTTCAGGAGTATCCTTAAAGGACTATAGTCTATTTCAGGAATATCCTTTAAGGACGATAGTCCTTTTCAGGAGTATCCTTGAAAGACGATGGTCCTTTTCAGGAGTATCCTTGAAGGACGATGGTCTTTTTCAGGAGTATCCTTGAAGGACGATAGTTCTTTCAGGAATATGCTTAAAGGACGAATGTCCTTTTCAGGAGTAAACTTAAAGGACGAAAGTCCTTTTCAGGAATATCCGTAAAGGACGATGGTCCTTTTCAGGACTATGCTTGAAGGACAATGGTTTTTTTCAGGAGTATCCTTGATGGACGATAGTCATTTTCAGCAATATCCTGGAAGGGCGATTGGTTTTTTCAGGAATATCTTTGAACGATGATAGTACTTTCAGGAATATCCTTAAAGGACTATGGTCCTTTTCAGGAGTATCCTTAAAGGACTATTGTCCTTTTCAGGAATATCTTTAAAGGACGAAAGTCCTTTTCAGGAATGTCCTTAAAGTACGATAGTCCTTTTCAGGAGTATACTTGAAGGATGATAGTCCTTTTCAGGAATATCCTTTAAGGACGATGGTCCTTTTCAGGAGTATGCTTGAAGGACTATAGTACTTTCAGGAATATCCTTAAAGGACGATGGTCCTTTTCAGGAGTATCCTTAAAGGACTATTGTCCTTTTCAGGAATATCTTTAAAGGACGAAAGTCCTTTTCAGGAATGTCCTTAAAGTACGATAGTCCTTTTCAGGAGTATACTTGAAGGATGATAGTCCTTTTCAGGAATATCCTTTAAGGACGATGGTCCTTTTCAGGAGTATGCTTGAAGGACAATGGTCTTTTTCAGGAGTATCCTTGAAGGACGATAGTCTTTTTCAGGAATATCTCTAAAGGACGATAGTCCTTTTCAGGAGTATACTTGAAGGACTATAGTACTTTCAGGAATATCCTTAAAGGACGATGGTCCTTTTCAGGAGTATCCTTAAAGGACTATTGTCCTTTTCAGGAATATCTTTAAAGGACGAAAGTCCTTTTCAGGAATGTCCTTAAAGTACGATAGTCCTTTTCAGGAGTATACTTGAAGGATGATAGTCCTTTTCAGGAATATCCTTTAAGGACGATGGTCCTTTTCAGGAGTATGCTTGAAGGACAATGGTCTTTTTCAGGAGTATCCTTGAAGGACGATAGTCTTTTTCAGGAATATCCCTAAAGGACGATAGTCCTTTTCAGGAGTATACTTGAAGGACGATAGTCATTTTCAGTAATATCCTGAAAAGACGATTGGTTTTTTCAGGAATATCCTTAAAAGAAGGTTGTCGCTTTCAGGAATATCCTTGAACGATGATAGTACTTTCAGGAATATCATTAAAGGAACATGGTTCTTTTCAGGAGTAATTTTGAAGGACGAAAGTCATTTTCAGGAATATCCCTAAATGACGATGGTCCTTTTCAGGATCATCCTTGAAGGACTATAGTACTTTCAGGAATATCCTTAAAGGACGAAAGTCCTTTTCAGGAGTATCCTTGAAGGACGAAAGTCCTTTTCAGGAATTTCCTTAAAGGACGATAGTCCTTTTCAGGAGTATCCTTGAAGGACGAAAGTCCTTTTTAGGAATATCCTTAAAGGACGATGGTCCTTTTCAGAAGTATCCTTAAAGGACTTTGGTCCTTTTCAGGAATATCCTTAAGGGACGAAAGTGTTTTTCAGGAATAACCTTGAAGGAAGATATTTCTTTTCAGGAGTAACCTTAAATTACTATGGTCCTTTTCAGGAATATCCTTTAAGGGCGAAATTCCTTTTCAGGAGTATACTTGAAGGATGATAGTCCGTTTCAGGAGTATCCTTGAAGGACGATAGTCTTTTTCAGGATTATCCTTGAAGGACGAAAGTCCTTTTCAGGAGTATCCTTGAAGGACGATATTCCTTTTCAGGAATATCCTTAAAGGACGATGGTCCTTTTCAGGAGTATGCTTGAAGGACAATGGTCTTTTTCAGGAGTATCCTTGAAGGACGATAGTCATTTTCAGGAGTATCCTTTAAGGACTATGGTCCTTTTCAGGAATATCCTTAAAGGATGATGGTCTTTTTCAGGAGAATCCTTGAAAGACGAAAGTCCTTTTCAGGAATTTCCTTACAGGACGATTGTCCATTTTAGGAGTATCCTTGAAGGACGAAAGTCCTTTTCAGGAATATCCTTGAAAGACGATGTTCCTTTTCAGGAGTATCCTTAAAGGACTCTATAGTCTAAGACTCTATAGTTAAAAAGACTATTCTTTTTCAGGAATATCCTTTAAGGACGATAGTCCTTTTCAGGAGTATCATTGAAAGACGATGGTCCTTTTCAGGAGTATCCTTGAAGGACGATGGTCTTTTTCAGGAGTATCCTTGAAGGACGATATTCCTTTTCAGGAGTATCCTTGAAGGACGATAGTCCTTTTCAGGAATATCCTTGAACGACGATAGTTCTTTCAGGAATATCCTCCAAGGACGAAAGTCCTTTTCAGGAATATCCTTTAAGGACGATGGTCCTTTTCAGGAGTATGCTTGAAGGACAATAGTACTTTCAGTAATATCCTTAAAGGACGAAAGTCCTTTTCAGGAGTATCCTTAAAGGACGAAAGTCCTTTTCAGGAATTTCCTTAAAGGACGATAGTCCTTTTTAGGAGTATCCTTGAAGGACGAAAGTCCTTTTTAGGAATATCCTTGAAGGACGATGGTCCTTTTTAGAAGTATCCTTAAAGGACTATGGTCCTTTTCAGGAATATCTTTAAGGGACGAAAGTGCTTTTCAGGAATAACCTTGAAGGAAGATATTTCTTTTCAGGAGTAACCTTAAATTACTATGGTCCTTTTCAGGAATATCCTTTAAGGGCGAAATTCCTTTTCAGGAGTATACTTGAAGGATGATAGTCCGTTTCAGGAATATCCTTAAAGGACGAAAGTCCTTTTCAGGAGTATCCTTGAAGGACGATAGTCCTTTTCAGGAATATCCTTATAGGACGATGGTCCTTTTCAGGAGTATGCTTGAAGGACAATGGTCTTTTTCTGGAGTATCCTTGAAGGACGATAGTCATTTTCAGGAGTATCCTTTAAGGACTATGGTCCTTTTCAGGAATATCCTTAAAGGATGATGGTCTTTTTCAGGAGAATCCTTGAAAGACGAAAGTCCTTTTCAGGAATTTCCTTACAGGACGATTGTCCATTTTAGGAGTATCCTTGAAGGACGAAAGTCCTTTTCAGGAATATCCTTGAAAGACGATGTTCCTTTTCAGGAGTATCCTTAAAGGACTCTATAGTCTAAGACTCTATAGTTAAAAAGACTATTCTTGAAGGACGAAAGTCCTTTTCAGGAATATTTTTCAGTTAAAAAGACTATTCTTTTTCAGGAATATCCTTTAAGGACGATAGTCCTTTTCAGGAGTATCATTGAAAGACGATGGTCCTTTTCAGGAGTATCCTTGAAGGACGATGGTCTTTTTCAGGAGTATCCTTGAAGGACGATATTCCTTTTCAGGAGTATACTTGAAGGACGATAGTCCTTTTCAGGAATATCCTTGAACGACGATAGTTCTTTCAGGAATATGCTTAAAGGACGAATGTCCTTTTCAGGAGTATACTTAAAGGATGAAAGTCCTTTTCAGGAATATCCTTTAAGGACGATGGTCCTTTTCAGGAGTATGCTTGAAGGACAATAGTACTTTCAGTAATATCCTTAAAGGACGAAAGTCATTTTTAGGAATATCCCTAAAGGACGATGGTCCTTTTCAGGAGTATGCTTGAAGGAGTATAGTACTTTTAGGAATATCCTTAAAGGACGATGGTCCTTTTCAGGAGTATCCTGAAAGGACTATGGTCCTTTTCAGGAATATCTTTAAAGGACGAAAGTCCTTTTCAGGAATATCCTTAAAGTACGATAGTCCTTTTCAGGGGTATACTTGAAGGATGATAGTCCTTTTCAGGAATATCCTTGAACGACGATAGTTCTTTTAGGAATATCCTCCAAGGACGAAAGTCCTTTTCAGGAATATCCTTTAAGGACGATGGTCCTTTTCAGGAGTATGCTTGAAGGACAATAGTACTTTCAGTAATATCCTTAAAGGACGAAAGTCCTTTTCAGGAGTATCCTTAAAGGACGAAAGTCCTTTTCAGGAATTTCCTTAAAGGACGATAGTCCTTTTTAGGAGTATCCTTGAAGGACGAAAGTCCTTTTTAGGAATATCCTTAAAGGACGATGGTCCTTTTTAGAAGTATCCTTAAAGGACTATGGTCCTTTTCAGGAATATCTTTAAGGGACGAAAGTGCTTTTCAGGAATAACCTTGAAGGAAGATATTTCTTTTCAGGAGTAACCTTAAATTACTATGGTCCTTTTCAGGAATATCCTTTAAGGGCGAAATTCCTTTTCAGGAGTATACTTGAAGGATGATAGTCCGTTTCAGGAGTATCCTTGAAGGACGATAGTCTTTTTCAGGATTATCCTTGAAGGACGATAGTCCTTTTCAGGAATATCCTTGAACGACGATAGTTCTTTTAGGAATATCCTTAAAGGACGAAAGTCCTTTTCAGGAGTATCCTTGAAGGACGATAGTCCTTTTGAGGAATATCCTTAAAGGACGATGGTCCTTTTCAGGAGTTTGCTTGAAGGACAATGGTCTATTTCTGGAGTATCCTTGAAGGACGATAGTCATTTTCAGGAGTATCCTTTAAGGACTATGGTCCTTTTCAGGAATATCCTTAAAGGATGATGGTCCTTTTCAGGAGAATCCTTGAAAGACGAAAGTTCTTTTCAGGAATTTCCTTAAAGGACGATTGTCCATTTTAGGAGTATCCTTGAAGGACGAAAGTCCTTTTCAGGAATATCCTTAAAGGACGTTGTTACTTTTCAGGAGTATCCTTGAAGGACTATAGTCTTTTTCAGGAATATCCTTTAAGGACGATAGTCCTTTTCAGGAGTATCCTTGAAAGACGATGGTCCTTTTCAGGAATATCTTTAAGGGACGAAAGTGTTTTTCAGGAATAACCTTGAAGGAAGATATTTCTTTTCAGGAGTAACCTTAAATTACTATGGTCCTTTTCAGGAATATCCTTTAAGGGCGAAATTCCTTTTCAGGAGTATACTTGAAGGATGATAGTCCGTTTCAGGAGTATCCTTGTAGGACGATAGTCTTTTTCAGGATTATCCTTGAAGGACGATAGTCCTTTTCAGGAATATCCTTGAACGACGATAGTTCTTTTAGGAATATCCTTAAAGGACGAAAGTCCTTTTCAGGAGAATCCTTGAAAGACGAAAGTTCTTTTCAGGAATTTCCTTAAAGGACGATTGTCCATTTTAGGAGTATCCTTGAAGGACGAAAGTCCTTTTCAGGAATATCCTTAAAGGACGTTGTTACTTTTCAGGAGTATCCTTGAAGGACTATAGTCTTTTTCAGGAATATCCTTTAAGGACGATAGTCCTTTTCAGGAGTATCCTTGAAAGACGATGGTCCTTTTCAGGTGTATCCTTGAAGGACGATGGTCTTTTTCAGGAGTATCCTTGAAGGACGATAGTCCTTTTCAGGAGTATCCTTGAAGGACGATAGTCCTTTTCAGGAATATCCTTGAACGACGATAGTTCTTTCAGGAATATGCTTAAAGGACGAATGTCCTTTTCAGGAGTATACTTAAAGGACGAAAGTCCTTTTGAGGAATATCCGTAAAGGACGATGGTCCTTTTCAGGAGTATGCTTGAAGGACAATGGTCTTTTTCAGGAGTATCCTTGAAGGACGATAGTCCTTTTCAGGAATATCCTTGAACGACGATAGTTCTTTCAGGAATATGCTTAAAGGACGAATGTCCTTTTCAGGAGTATACTTAAAGGATGAAAGTCCTTTTCAGGAATATCCTTTAAGGACGATGGTCCTTTTCAGGAGTATGCTTGAAGGACAATAGTACTTTCAGTAATATCCTTAAAGGATGATGGTCCTTTTCAGGAGAATCCTTGAAAGACGAAAGTTCTTTTCAGGAATTTCCTTAAAGGACGATTGTCCATTTTAGGAGTATCCTTGAAGGACGAAAGTCCTTTTCAGGAATATCCTTAAAGGACGTTGTTACTTTTCAGGAGTATCCTTGAAGGACTATAGTCTTTTTCAGGAATATCCTTTAAGGACGATAGTCCTTTTCAGGAGTATCCTTGAAAGACGATGGTCCTTTTCAGGAATATCTTTAAGGGACGAAAGTGTTTTTCAGGAATAACCTTGAAGGAAGATATTTCTTTTCAGGAGTAACCTTAAATTACTATGGTCCTTTTCAGGAATATCCTTTAAGGGCGAAATTCCTTTTCAGGAGTATACTTGAAGGATGATAGTCCGTTTCAGGAGTATCCTTGAAGGACGATAGTCTTTTTCAGGATTATCCTTGAAGGACGATAGTCCTTTTCAGGAATATCCTTGAACGACGATAGTTCTTTTAGGAATATCCTTAAAGGACGATGGTCCTTTTCAGGATCATCCTTGAAGGACTATAGTACTTTCAGGAATATCCTTAAAGGACGAAAGTCCTTTTCAGGAGTATCCTTGAAGGACGAAAGTCCTTTTTAGGAATATCCTTAAAGGACGATGGTCCTTTTCAGAAGTATCCTTAAAGGACTTTGGTCCTTTTCAGGAATATGCTTGAAGGACAATGGTCTTTTTCAGGAGTATCCTTGAAGGACGATAGTCCTTTTCAGGAATATCCTTGAACGACGATAGTTCTTTCAGGAATATGCTTAAAGGACGAATGTCCTTTTCAGGAGTATACTTAAAGGATGAAAGTCCTTTTCAGGAATATCCTTTAAGGACGATGGTCCTTTTCAGGAGTATGCTTGAAGGACAATAGTACTTTCAGTAATATCCTTAAAGGATGATGGTCCTTTTCAGGAGAATCCTTGAAAGACGAAAGTTCTTTTCAGGAATTTCCTTAAAGGACGATTGTCCATTTTAGGAGTATCCTTGAAGGACGAAAGTCCTTTTCAGGAATATCCTTAAAGGACGTTGTTACTTTTCAGGAGTATCCTTGAAGGACTATAGTCTTTTTCAGGAATATCCTTTAAGGACGATAGTCCTTTTCAGGAGTATCCTTGAAAGACGATGGTCCTTTTCAGGAATATCTTTAAGGGACGAAAGTGTTTTTCAGGAATAACCTTGTAGGAAGATATTTCTTTTCAGGAGTAACCTTAAATTACTATGGTCCTTTTCAGGAATATCCTTTAAGGGCGAAATTCCTTTTCAGGAGTATACTTGAAGGATGATAGTCCGTTTCAGGAGTATCCTTGAAGGACGATAGTCTTTTTCAGGATTATCCTTGAAGGACGATAGTCCTTTTCAGGAATATCCTTGAACGACGATAGTTCTTTTAGGAATATCCTTAAAGGACGATGGTCCTTTTCAGGATCATCCTTGAAGGACTATAGTACTTTCAGGAATATCCTTAAAGGACGAAAGTCCTTTTCAGGAGTATCCTTGAAGGACGAAAGTCCTTTTTAGGATTATCCTTAAAGGACGATGGTCCTTTTCAGAAGTATCCTTAAAGGACTTTGGTCCTTTTCAGGAATATCCTTAAGGGACGAAAGTGTTTTTCAGGAATAACCTTGAAGGAAGATATTTCTTTTCAGGAGTAACCTTAAATTACTATGGTCCTTTTCAGGAATATCCTTTAAGGGCGAAATTCCTTTTCAGGAGTATACTTGAAGGATGATAGTCCGTTTCAGGAGTATCCTTGAAGGACGATAGTCTTTTTCAGGATTATCCTTGAAGGACGATAGTCCTTTTCAGGAATATCCTTGAACGACGATAGTTCTTTTAGGAATATCCTTAAAGGACGAAAGTCCTTTTCAGGAGTATCCTTGAAGGACGATAGTCCTTTTCAGGAATATCCTTAAAGGACGATGGTCCTTTTCAGGAGTATGCTTGAAGGACAATGGTCTTTTTCTAAAGTATCCTTGAAGGACGATAGTCATTTTCAGGAGTATCCCTAAATGACGATGGTCTTTTTCAGGAGTATCCTTGAAGGACGATAGTCCTTTTCAGGAATATCCTTAAAGGACTATGGTCCTTTTCAGGAGTATCCTTGAAGGACGAAAGTCATTTTTAGGAATATCCCTAAAGGACGATGGTCCTTTTCAGGAGTAGGCTTGAAGGACTATAGTACTTTCAGGAATATCCTTAAAGGACGATGGTCCTTTTCAGGAGTATCCTTAAAGGACTATGGTCCTTTTCAGGAATATCTTTAAAGGACGAAAGTCCTTTTCAGGAATATCCTTAAAGTACGATAGTCCTTTTCAGGAGTATACTTGAAGGATGATAGTCCTTTTCAGGAATATCCTTTAAGGACGATGGTCCTTTTCAGGAGTATGCATGAAGGACAATGGTCTTTTTCAGGAGTATCCTTGAAGGACGATAGTCTTTTTCAGGAATATCCCTAAAGGACGATAGTCCTTTTCAGGAGTATACTTGAAGGACGATAGTCATTTTCAGTAATATCCTGAAAAGACGATTGGTTTTTTCAGGAATATCCTTAAAAGAAGGTTGTCGCTTTCAGGAATATCCTTGAACGATGATAGTACTTTCAGGAATATCATTAAAGGAACATGGTTCTTTTCAGGAGTAATTTTGAAGGACGAAAGTCATTTTCAGGAATATCCCTAAAGGACGATGGTCCTTTTCAGGATCATCCTTGAAGGACTATAGTACTTTCAGGAATATCCTTAAAGGACGAAAGTCCTTTTCAGGAGTATCCTTGAAGGACGAAAGTCCTTTTTAGGAATATCCTTAAAGGACGATGGTCCTTTTCAGAAGTATCCTTAAAGGACTTTGGTCCTTTTCAGGAATATCCTTAAGGGACGAAAGTGTTTTTCAGGAATAACCTTGAAGGAAGATATTTCTTTTCAGGAGTAACCTTTAATTACTATGGTCCTTTTCAGGAATATCCTTTAAGGGCGAAATTCCTTTTCAGGAGTATACTTGAAGGATGATAGTTCGCTTTAGGAGTATCCTTGAAGGACGATAGTCTTTTTCAGGATTATCCTTGAAGGACGATAGTCCTTTTCAGGAATATCCTGAAAAGACGATTGGTTTTTTCAGGAATATCCTTAAAAGAAGGTTGTCGCTTTCAGGAATATCCTTGAACGATGATAGTACTTTCAGGAATATCATTAAACGAACATGGTTCTTTTCAGGAGTAATTTTGAAGGACGAAAGTCATTTTCAGGAATATCCCTAAAGGACAATGGTCCTTTTCAGGATTATACTTGAAGGACTATAGTACTTTCAGTAATATCCTTAAAGGACGAAAGTCCTTTTCAGGAGTATCCTTGAAGGACGAAAGTCCTTTTTAGGAATTTCCTTAAAGGACGATAGTCCTTTTCAGGAGTATCCTTGAAGGACGAAAGTCCTTTTTAGGAATATCCTTAAAGGACGATGGTCCTTTTTAGAAGTATCCTTAAAGGACTATGGTCCTTTTCAGGAATATCTTTAAGGGACGAAAGTGTTTTTCAGGAATAACCTTGAAGGAAGATATTTCTTTTCAGGAGTAACCTTAAATTACTATGGTCCTTTTCAGGAATATCCTTTAAGGGCGAAATTCCTTTTCAGGAGTATACTTGAAGGATGATAGTCCGTTTCAGGAGTATCCTTGAAGGACGATAGTCTTTTTCAGGATTATCCTTGAAGGACGATAGTCCTTTTCAGGAATATCCTTGAACGACGATAGTTCTTTTAGGAATATCCTTAAAGGACGAAAGTCCTTTTCAGGAGTATCCTTGAAGGACGATATTCCTTTTCAGGAATATCCTTAAAGGACGATGGTCCTTTTCAGGAGTATGCTTGAAGGACAATGGTCTTTTTCAGGAGTATCCTTGAAGGACGATAGTCATTTTCAGGAGTATCCTTTAAGGACTATGGTCCTTTTCAGGAATATCCTTAAAGGATGATGGTCTTTTTCAGGAGAATCCTTGAAAGACGAAAGTCCTTTTCAGGAATTTCCTTACAGGACGATTGTCCATTTTAGGAGTATCCTTGAAGGACGAAAGTCCTTTTCAGGAATATCCTTGAAAGACGATGTTCCTTTTCAGGAGTATCCTTAAAGGACTCTATAGTCTAAGACTCTATAGTTAAAAAGACTATTCTTTTTCAGGAATATCCTTTAAGGACGATAGTCCTTTTCAGGAGTATCATTGAAAGACGATGGTCCTTTTCAGGAGTATCCTTGAAGGACGATGGTCTTTTTCAGGAGTATCCTTGAAGGACGATATTCCTTTTCAGGAGTATCCTTGAAGGACGATAGTCCTTTTCAGGAATATCCTTGAACGACGATAGTTCTTTCAGGAATATGCTTAAAGGACGAATGTCCTTTTCAGGAGTATACTTAAAGGATGAAAGTCCTTTTCAGGAATATCCTTTAAGGACGATGGTCCTTTTCAGGAGTATGCTTGAAGGACAATAGTACTTTCAGTAATATCCTTAAAGGACGAAAGTCATTTTTAGGAATATCCCTAAAGGACGATGGTCCTTTTCAGGAGTATGCTTGAAGGAGTATAGTACTTTTAGGAATATCCTTAAAGGACGATGGTCCTTTTCAGGAGTATCCTGAAAGGACTATGGTCCTTTTCAGGAATATCTTTAAAGGACGAAAGTCCTTTTCAGGAATATCCTTAAAGTACGATAGTCCTTTTCAGGGGTATACTTGAAGGATGATAGTCCTTTTCAGGAATATCCTTGAACGACGATAGTTCTTTTAGGAATATCCTCCAAGGACGAAAGTCCTTTTCAGGAATATCCTTTAAGGACGATGGTCCTTTTCAGGAGTATGCTTGAAGGACAATAGTACTTTCAGTAATATCCTTAAAGGACGAAAGTCCTTTTCAGGAGTATCCTTAAAGGACGAAAGTCCTTTTCAGGAATTTCCTTAAAGGACGATAGTCCTTTTTAGGAGTATCCTTGAAGGACGAAAGTCCTTTTTAGGAATATCCTTAAAGGACGATGGTCCTTTTTAGAAGTATCCTTAAAGGACTATGGTCCTTTTCAGGAATATCTTTAAGGGACGAAAGTGCTTTTCAGGAATAACCTTGAAGGAAGATATTTCTTTTCAGGAGTAACCTTAAATTACTATGGTCCTTTTCAGGAATATCCTTTAAGGGCGAAATTCCTTTTCAGGAGTATACTTGAAGGATGATAGTCCGTTTCAGGAGTATCCTTGAAGGACGATAGTCTTTTTCAGGATTATCCTTGAAGGACGATAGTCCTTTTCAGGAATATCCTTGAACGACGATAGTTCTTTTAGGAATATCCTTAAAGGACGAAAGTCCTTTTCAGGAGAATCCTTGAAAGACGAAAGTTCTTTTCAGGAATTTCCTTAAAGGACGATTGTCCATTTTAGGAGTATCCTTGAAGGACGAAAGTCCTTTTCAGGAATATCCTTAAAGGACGTTGTTACTTTTCAGGGGTATCCTTGAAGGACTATAGTCTTTTTCAGGAATATCCTTTAAGGACGATAGTCCTTTTCAGGAGTATCCTTGAAAGACGATGGTCCTTTTCAGGAATATCTTTAAGGGACGAAAGTGTTTTTCAGGAATAACCTTGAAGGAAGATATTTCTTTTCAGGAGTAACCTTAAATTACTATGGTCCTTTTCAGGAATATCCTTTAAGGGCGAAATTCCTTTTCAGGAGTATACTTGAAGGATGATAGTCCGTTTCAGGAGTATCCTTGAAGGACGATAGTCTTTTTCAGGATTATCCTTGAAGGACGATAGTCCTTTTCAGGAATATCCTTGAACGACGATAGTTCTTTTAGGAATATCCTTAAAGGACGAAAGTCCTTTTCAGGAGAATCCTTGAAAGACGAAAGTTCTTTTCAGGAATTTCCTTAAAGGACGATTGTCCATTTTAGGAGTATCCTTGAAGGACGAAAGTCCTTTTCAGGAATATCCTTAAAGGACGTTGTTACTTTTCAGGAGTATCCTTGAAGGACTATAGTCTTTTTCAGGAATATCCTTTAAGGACGATAGTCCTTTTCAGGAGTATCCTTGAAAGACGATGGTCCTTTTCAGGAATATCTTTAAGGGACGAAAGTGTTTTTCAGGAATAACCTTGAAGGAAGATATTTCTTTTCAGGAGTAACCTTAAATTACTATGGTCCTTTTCAGGAATATCCTTTAAGGGCGAAATTCCTTTTCAGGAGTATACTTGAAGGATGATAGTCCGTTTCAGGAGTATCCTTGAAGGACGATAGTCTTTTTCAGGATTATCCTTGAAGGACGATAGTCCTTTTCAGGAATATCCTTGAACGACGATAGTTCTTTCAGGAATATGCTTAAAGGACGAATGTCCTTTTCAGGAGTATACTTAAAGGATGAAAGTCCTTTTCAGGAATATCCTTTAAGGACGATGGTCCTTTTCAGGAGTATGCTTGAAGGACAATAGTACTTTCAGTAATATCCTTAAAGGATGATGGTCCTTTTCAGGAGAATCCTTGAAAGACGAAAGTTCTTTTCAGGAATTTCCTTAAAGGACGATTGTCCATTTTAGGAGTATCCTTGAAGGACGAAAGTCCTTTTCAGGAATATCCTTAAAGGACGTTGTTACTTTTCAGGAGTATCCTTGAAGGACTATAGTCTTTTTCAGGAATATCCTTTAAGGACGATAGTCCTTTTCAGGAGTATCCTTGAAAGACGATGGTCCTTTTCAGGAATATCTTTAAGGGACGAAAGTGTTTTTCAGGAATAACCTTGAAGGAAGATATTTCTTTTCAGGAGTAACCTTAAATTACTATGGTCCTTTTCAGGAATATCCTTTAAGGGCGAAATTCCTTTTCAGGAGTATACTTGAAGGATGATAGTCCGTTTCAGGAGTATCCTTGAAGGACGATAGTCTTTTTCAGGATTATCCTTGAAGGACGATAGTCCTTTTCAGGAATATCCTTGAACGACGATAGTTCTTTTAGGAATATCCTTAAAGGACAAAAGTCCTTTTCAGGAGAATCCTTGAAAGACGAAAGTTCTTTTCAGGAATTTCCTTAAAGGACGATTGTCCATTTTAGGAGTATCCTTGAAGGACGAAAGTCCTTTTCAGGAATATCCTTAAAGGACGTTGTTACTTTTCAGGAGTATCCTTGAAGGACTATAGTCTTTTTCAGGAATATCCTTTAAGGACGATAGTCCTTTTCAGGAGTATCCTTGAAAGACGATGGTCCTTTTCAGGAGTATACTTGAAGGATGATAGTCCGTTTCAGGAGTATCCTTGAAGGACGATAGTCTTTTTCAGGATTATCCTTGAAGGACGATAGTCCTTTTCAGGAATATCCTTGAACGACGATAGTTCTTTTAGGAATATCCTTAAAGGACGAAAGTCCTTTTCAGGAGTATCCTTGAAGGACGATAGTCCTTTTCAGGAATATCCTTAAAGGACGATGGTCCTTTTCAGGAGTATGCTTGAAGGACAATGGTCTTTTTCTAAAGTATCCTTGAAGGACGATAGTCATTTTCAGAACGAGTATCCCTTAAATGACGATGGTCCTTTTTCAGGAGTATCCTTGAAGGACGATAGTCCTTTTCAGGAATATCCTTAAATGCTTGAAGGACTATGGTCCTTTTCAGGAGTATCCTTGAAGGACGAAAGTCATTTTTAGGAATATCCCTAAAGGACGATGGTCCTTTTCAGGAGTAGGCTTGAAGGACTATAGTACTTTCAGGAATATCCTTAAAGGACGATGGTCCTTTTCAGGAGTATCCTTAAAGGACTATGGTCCTTTTCAGGAATATCTTTAAAGGACGAAAGTCCTTTTCAGGAATATCCTTAAAGTACGATAGTCCTTTTCAGGAGTATACTTGAAGGATGATAGTCCTTTTCAGGAATATCCTTTAAGGACGATGGTCCTTTTCAGGAGTATGCATGAAGGACAATGGTCTTTTTCAGGAGTATCCTTGAAGGACGATAGTCTTTTTCAGGAATATCCCTAAAGGACGATAGTCCTTTTCAGGAGTATACTTGAAGGACGATAGTCATTTTCAGTAATATCCTGAAAAGACGATTGGTTTTTTCAGGAATATCCTTAAAAGAAGGTTGTCGCTTTCAGGAATATCCTTGAACGATGATAGTACTTTCAGGAATATCATTAAAGGAACATGGTTCTTTTCAGGAGTAATTTTGAAGGACGAAAGTCATTTTCAGGAATATCCCTAAAGGACGATGGTCCTTTTCAGGATCATCCTTGAAGGACTATAGTACTTTCAGGAATATCCTTAAAGGACGAAAGTCCTTTTCAGGAGTATCCTTGAAGGACGAAAGTCCTTTTTAGGAATATCCTTAAAGGACGATGGTCCTTTTCAGAAGTATCCTTAAAGGACTTTGGTCCTTTTCAGGAATATCCTTAAGGGACGAAAGTGTTTTTCAGGAATAACCTTGAAGGAAGATATTTCTTTTCAGGAGTAACCTTTAATTACTATGGTCCTTTTCAGGAATATCCTTTAAGGGCGAAATTCCTTTTCAGGAGTATACTTGAAGGATGATAGTTCGCTTTAGGAGTATCCTTGAAGGACGATAGTCTTTTTCAGGATTATCCTTGAAGGACGATAGTCCTTTTCAGGAATATCCTGAAAAGACGATTGGTTTTTTCAGGAATATCCTTAAAAGAAGGTTGTCGCTTTCAGGAATATCCTTGAACGATGATAGTACTTTCAGGAATATCATTAAACGAACATGGTTCTTTTCAGGAGTAATTTTGAAGGACGAAAGTCATTTTCAGGAATATCCCTAAAGGACAATGGTCCTTTTCAGGATTATACTTGAAGGACTATAGTACTTTCAGTAATATCCTTAAAGGACGAAAGTCCTTTTCAGGAGTATCCTTGAAGGACGAAAGTCCTTTTTAGGAATTTCCTTAAAGGACGATAGTCCTTTTCAGGAGTATCCTTGAAGGACGAAAGTCCTTTTTAGGAATATCCTTAAAGGACGATGGTCCTTTTTAGAAGTATCCTTAAAGGACTATGGTCCTTTTCAGGAATATCTTTAAGGGACGAAAGTGTTTTTCAGGAATAACCTTGAAGGAAGATATTTCTTTTCAGGAGTAACCTTAAATTACTATGGTCCTTTTCAGGAATATCCTTTAAGGGCGAAATTCCTTTTCAGGAGTATACTTGAAGGATGATAGTCCGTTTCAGGAGTATCCTTGAAGGACGATAGTCTTTTTCAGGATTATCCTTGAAGGACGATAGTCCTTTTCAGGAATATCCTTGAACGACGATAGTTCTTTTAGGAATATCCTTAAAGGACGAAAGTCCTTTTCAGGAGTATCCTTGAAGGACGATATTCCTTTTCAGGAATATCCTTAAAGGACGATGGTCCTTTTCAGGAGTATGCTTGAAGGACAATGGTCTTTTTCAGGAGTATCCTTGAAGGACGATAGTCATTTTCAGGAGTATCCTTTAAGGACTATGGTCCTTTTCAGGAATATCCTTAAAGGATGATGGTCTTTTTCAGGAGAATCCTTGAAAGACGAAAGTCCTTTTCAGGAATTTCCTTACAGGACGATTGTCCATTTTAGGAGTATCCTTGAAGGACGAAAGTCCTTTTCAGGAATATCCTTGAAAGACGATGTTCCTTTTCAGGAGTATCCTTAAAGGACTCTATAGTCTAAGACTCTATAGTTAAAAAGACTATTCTTTTTCAGGAATATCCTTTAAGGACGATAGTCCTTTTCAGGAGTATCATTGAAAGACGATGGTCCTTTTCAGGAGTATCCTTGAAGGACGATGGTCTTTTTCAGGAGTATCCTTGAAGGACGATATTCCTTTTCAGGAGTATCCTTGAAGGACGATAGTCCTTTTCAGGAATATCCTTGAACGACGATAGTTCTTTCAGGAATATGCTTAAAGGACGAATGTCCTTTTCAGGAGTATACTTAAAGGATGAAAGTCCTTTTCAGGAATATCCTTTAAGGACGATGGTCCTTTTCAGGAGTATGCTTGAAGGACAATAGTACTTTCAGTAATATCCTTAAAGGACGAAAGTCATTTTTAGGAATATCCCTAAAGGACGATGGTCCTTTTCAGGAGTATGCTTGAAGGAGTATAGTACTTTTAGGAATATCCTTAAAGGACGATGGTCCTTTTCAGGAGTATCCTGAAAGGACTATGGTCCTTTTCAGGAATATCTTTAAAGGACGAAAGTCCTTTTCAGGAATATCCTTAAAGTACGATAGTCCTTTTCAGGGGTATACTTGAAGGATGATAGTCCTTTTCAGGAATATCCTTGAACGACGATAGTTCTTTTAGGAATATCCTCCAAGGACGAAAGTCCTTTTCAGGAATATCCTTTAAGGACGATGGTCCTTTTCAGGAGTATGCTTGAAGGACAATAGTACTTTCAGTAATATCCTTAAAGGACGAAAGTCCTTTTCAGGAGTATCCTTAAAGGACGAAAGTCCTTTTCAGGAATTTCCTTAAAGGACGATAGTCCTTTTTAGGAGTATCCTTGAAGGACGAAAGTCCTTTTTAGGAATATCCTTAAAGGACGATGGTCCTTTTTAGAAGTATCCTTAAAGGACTATGGTCCTTTTCAGGAATATCTTTAAGGGACGAAAGTGCTTTTCAGGAATAACCTTGAAGGAAGATATTTCTTTTCAGGAGTAACCTTAAATTACTATGGTCCTTTTCAGGAATATCCTTTAAGGGCGAAATTCCTTTTCAGGAGTATACTTGAAGGATGATAGTCCGTTTCAGGAGTATCCTTGAAGGACGATAGTCTTTTTCAGGATTATCCTTGAAGGACGATAGTCCTTTTCAGGAATATCCTTGAACGACGATAGTTCTTTTAGGAATATCCTTAAAGGACGAAAGTCCTTTTCAGGAGTATCCTTGAAGGACGATAGTCCTTTTCAGGAATATCCTTGAACGACGATAGTTCTTTCAGGAATATGCTTAAAGGACGAATGTCCTTTTCAGGAGTATACTTAAAGGACGAAAGTCCTTTTGAGGAATATCCGTAAAGGACGATGGTCCTTTTCAGGAGTATGCTTGAAGGACAATGGTCTTTTTCAGGAGTATCCTTGAAGGACGATAGTCCTTTTCAGGAATATCCTTGAACGACGATAGTTCTTTCAGGAATATGCTTAAAGGACGAATGTCCTTTTCAGGAGTATACTTAAAGGATGAAAGTCCTTTTCAGGAATATCCTTTAAGGACGATGGTCCTTTTCAGGAGTATGCTTGAAGGACAATAGTACTTTCAGTAATATCCTTAAAGGATGATGGTCCTTTTCAGGAGAATCCTTGAAAGACGAAAGTTCTTTTCAGGAATTTCCTTAAAGGACGATTGTCCATTTTAGGAGTATCCTTGAAGGACGAAAGTCCTTTTCAGGAATATCCTTAAAGGACGTTGTTACTTTTCAGGAGTATCCTTGAAGGACTATAGTCTTTTTCAGGAATATCCTTTAAGGACGATAGTCCTTTTCAGGAGTATCCTTGAAAGACGATGGTCCTTTTCAGGAATATCTTTAAGGGACGAAAGTGTTTTTCAGGAATAACCTTGAAGGAAGATATTTCTTTTCAGGAGTAACCTTAAATTACTATGGTCCTTTTCAGGAATATCCTTTAAGGGCGAAATTCCTTTTCAGGAGTATACTTGAAGGATGATAGTCCGTTTCAGGAGTATCCTTGAAGGACGATAGTCTTTTTCAGGATTATCCTTGAAGGACGATAGTCCTTTTCAGGAATATCCTTGAACGACGATAGTTCTTTTAGGAATATCCTTAAAGGACAAAAGTCCTTTTCAGGAGAATCCTTGAAAGACGAAAGTTCTTTTCAGGAATTTCCTTAAAGGACGATTGTCCATTTTAGGAGTATCCTTGAAGGACGAAAGTCCTTTTCAGGAATATCCTTAAAGGACGTTGTTACTTTTCAGGAGTATCCTTGAAGGACTATAGTCTTTTTCAGGAATATCCTTTAAGGACGATAGTCCTTTTCAGGAGTATCCTTGAAAGACGATGGTCCTTTTCAGGTGTATCCTTGAAGGACGATGGTCTTTTTCAGGAGTATCCTTGAAGGACGATAGTCCTTTTCAGGAGTATCCTTGAAGGACGATAGTCCTTTTCAGGAATATCCTTGAACGACGATAGTTCTTTCAGGAATATGCTTAAAGGACGAATGTCCTTTTCAGGAGTATACTTAAAGGACGAAAGTCCTTTTGAGGAATATCCGTAAAGGACGATGGTCCTTTTCAGGAGTATGCTTGAAGGACAATGGTCTTTTTCAGGAGTATCCTTGAAGGACGATAGTCCTTTTCAGGAATATCCTTGAACGACGATAGTTCTTTCAGGAATATGCTTAAAGGACGAATGTCCTTTTTAGGAGTATACTTAAAGGACGAAAGTCCTTTTCAGGAATATCCGTAAAGGACGATGGTCCTTTTCAGGAGTATGCTTGAAGGACAATGGTCTTTTTCAGGAGTATCCTTGAAGGACGATAGTCCTTTTCAGGAATATCCTTAAAGGACTATGGTCCTTTTCAGGAGTATCCTTGAAGGACTATAGTACTTTCAGGAATATCCTTAAAGGACGATGGTCCTTTTCAGGAGTATCCTTAAAGGACTATGGTCCTTTTCAGGAATATCTTTAAAGGACGAAAGTCCTCTTCAGGAATATCCTTAAAGTACGATAGTCCTTTTCAGGAGTATACTTGAAGGATGATAGTCCTTTTCAGGAATATCCTTTAAGGACGATGGTCCTTTTCAGGAGTATGCATGAAGGACAATGGTCTTTTTCAGGAGTATCCTTGAAGGACGATAGTCTTTTTCAGGAATATCCCTAAAGGACGATAGTCCTTTTCAGGAGTATACTTGAAGGACGATAGTCATTTTCAGTAATATCCTGAAAAGACGATTGGTTTTTTCAGGAATATCCTTAAAAGAAGGTTGTCGCTTTCAGGAATATCCTTGAACGATGATAGTACTTTCAGGAATATCATTAAAGGAACATGGTTCTTTTCAGGAGTAATTTTGAAGGACGAAAGTCATTTTCAGGAATATCCCTAAAGGACGATGGTCCTTTTCAGGATCATCCTTGAAGGACTATAGTACTTTCAGGAATATCCTTAAAGGACGAAAGTCCTTTTCAGGAGTATCCTTGAAGGACGAAAGTCCTTTTTAGGAATATCCTTAAAGGACGATGGTCCTTTTCAGAAGTATCCTTAAAGGACTTTGGTCCTTTTCAGGAATATCCTTAAGGGACGAAAGTGTTTTTCAGGAATAACCTTGAAGGAAGATATTTCTTTTCAGGAGTAACCTTTAATTACTATGGTCCTTTTCAGGAATATCCTTTAAGGGCGAAATTCCTTTTCAGGAGTATACTTGAAGGATGATAGTCCGTTTCAGGAGTATCCTTGAAGGACGATAGTCTTTTCAGGATTATCCTTGAAGGACGATAGTCCTTTTCAGGAATATCCTTGAACGACGATAGTTCTTTTAGGAATATGCTTAAAGGACGAATGTCCTTTTCAGGAGTATCCTTGAAGGACGATAGTCCTTTTCAGGAATATCCTTAAAGACGATGGTCCTTTTCAGGAGTATGCTTGAAGGACAATAGTACTTTCAGTAATATCCTTAAAGGACGAAAGTCATTTTTAGGAATATCCCTAAAGGACGATGGTCCTTTTCAGGAGTATGCTTGAAGGAGTATAGTACTTTTAGGAATATCCTTAAAGGACGATGGTCCTTTTCAGGAGTATGCTTGAAGGACAATAGTACTTTCAGTAATATCCTTAAAGGACGAAAGTCATTTTTAGGAATATCCCTAAAGGACGATGGTCCTTTTCAGGAGTATGCTTGAAGGAGTATAGTACTTTTAGGAATATCCTTAAAGGACGATGGTCCTTTTCAGGAGTATCCTGAAAGGACTATGGTCCTTTTCAGGAATATCTTTAAAGGACGAAAGTCCTTTTCAGGAATATCCTTAAAGTACGATAGTCCTTTTCAGGGGTATACTTGAAGGATCATAGTCCTTTTCAGGAATATCCTTGAACGACGATAGTTCTTTTAGGAATATCCTTAAAGGACGAAAGTCCTTTTCAGGAATATCCTTTAAGGACGATGGTCCTTTTCAGGAGTATGCTTGAAGGACAATAGTACTTTCAGTAATATCCTTAAAGGACGAAAGTCCTTTTCAGGAGTATCCTTAAAGGACGAAAGTCCTTTTCAGGAATTTCCTTAAAGGACGATAGTCCTTTTTAGGAGTATCCTTGAAGGACGAAAGTCCTTTTTAGGAATATCCTTAAAGGACGATGGTCCTTTTTAGAAGTATCCTTAAAGGACTATGGTCCTTTTCAGGAATATCTTTAAGCGACGAAAGTGCTTTTCAGGAATAACCTTGAAGGAAGATATTTCTTTTCAGGAGTAACCTTAAATTACTATGGTCCTTTTCAGGAATATCCTTTAAGGGCGAAATTCCTTTTCAGGAGTATACTTGAAGGATGATAGTCCGTTTCAGGAGTATCCTTGAAGGACGATAGTCTTTTTCAGGATTATCCTTGAAGGACGATAGTCCTTTTCAGGAATATCCTTGAACGACGATAGTTCTTTTAGGAATATCCTTAAAGGACGAAAGTCCTTTTCAGGAGTATCCTTGAAGGACGATAGTCCTTTTCAGGAATATCCTTAAAGGACGATGGTCCTTTTCAGGAGTATGCTTGAAGGACAATGGTCTTTTTTTAAAGTATCCTTGAAGGACGATAGTCATTTTCAGGAGTATCCTTTAAGGACTATGGTCCTTTTCAGGAATATCCTTAAAGGATGATGGTCCATTTCAGGAGAATCCTTGAAAGACGAAAGTTCTTTTCAGGAATTTCCTTAAAGGACGATTGTCCATTTTAGGAGTATCCTTGAAGGACGAAAGTCCTTTTCAGGAATATCCTTAAAGGACGTTGTTACTTTTCAGGAGTATCCTTGAAGGACTATAGTCTTTTTCAGGAATATCCTTTAAGGACGATAGTCCTTTTCAGGAGTATCCTTGAAAGACGATGGTCCTTTTCAGGAATATCTTTAAGGGACGAAAGTGTTTTTCAGGAATAACCTTGAAGGAAGATATTTCTTTTCAGGAGTAACCTTAAATTACTATGGTCCTTTTCAGGAATATCCTTTAAGGGCGAAATTCCTTTTCAGGAGTATACTTGAAGGATGATAGTCCGTTTCAGGAGTATCCTTGAAGGACGATAGTCTTTTTCAGGATTATCCTTGAAGGACGATAGTCCTTTTCAGGAATATCCTTGAAGGACGATAGTTCTTTTAGGAATATCCTTAAAGGACGAAAGTCCTTTTCAGGAGAATCCTTGAAAGACGAAAGTTCTTTTCAGGAATTTCCTTAAAGGACGATTGTCCATTTTAGGAGTATCCTTGAAGGACGAAAGTCCTTTTCAGGAATATCCTTAAAGGACGTTGTTACTTTTCAGGAGTATCCTTGAAGGACTATAGTCTTTTTCAGGAATATCCTTTAAGGACGATAGTCCTTTTCAGGAGTATCCTTGAAAGACGATGGTCCTTTTCAGGAGTATCCTTGAAGGACGATGGTCTTTTTCAGGAGTATCCTTGAAGGACGATAGTCCTTTTCAGGAGTATCCTTGAAGGACGATAGTCCTTTTCAGGAATATCCTTAAACGACGATAGTTCTTTCAGGAATATGCTTAAAGGACGAATGTCCTTTTCAGGAGTATACTTAAAGGACGAAAGTCCTTTTGAGGAATATCCGTAAAGGACGATGGTCCTTTTCAGGAGTATGCTTGAAGGACAATGGTCTTTTTCAGGAGTATCCTTGAAGGACGATAGTCCTTTTCAGGAATATCCTTGAACGACGATAGTTCTTTCAGGAATATGCTTAAAGGACGAATGTCCTTTTTAGGAGTATCCTTGAAGGACGAAAGTCCTTTTCAGGAATATCCTTAAAGGACGTTGTTACTTTTCAGGAGTATCCTTGAAGGACTATAGTCTTTTTCAGGAATATCCTATAAGGACGATAGTCCTTTTCAGGAGTATCCTTGAAAGACGATGGTCCTTTTCAGGAATATCTTTAAGGGACGAAAGTGTTTTTCAGGAATAACCTTGAAGGAAGATATTTCTTTTCAGGAGTAACCTTAAATTACTATGGTCCTTTTCAGGAATATCCTTTAAGGGCGAAATTCCTTTTCAGGAGTATACTTGAAGGATGATAGTCCGTTTCAGGAGTATCCTTGAAGGACGATGGTCTTTTTCAGGAGTATCCTTGAAGGACGATATTCCTTTTCAGGAGTATCCTTGAAGGACGATAGTCCTTTTCAGGAATATCCTTGAACGACGATAGTTCTTTCAGGAATATGCTTAAAGGACGAATGTCCTTTTTAGGAGTATACTTAAAGGACGAAAGTCCTTTTCAGGAATATCCGTAAAGGACGATGGTCCTTTTCAGGAGTATGCTTGAAGGACAACGGTCTTTTTCAGGAGTATCCTTGAAGGACGATAGTCCTTTTCAGGAATATCCTTAAAGGACTATGGTCCTTTTCAGGAGTATCCTTGAAGGACGAAAGTCATTTTTAGGAATATCCCTAAAGGACGATGGTCCTTTTCAGGAGTATGCTTGAAGGACTATAGTACTTTCAGGAATATCCTTAAAGGACGATGGTCCTTTTCAGGAGTATCCTTAAAGGACTATGGTCCTTTTCAGGAATATCTTTAAAGGACGAAAGTCCTCTTCAGGAATATCCTTAAAGTACGATAGTCCTTTTCAGGAATATCCTTGAACGACGATAGTTCTTTCAGGAATATGCTTAAAGGACGAATGTCCTTTTTAGGAGTATCCTTGAAGGACGAAAGTCCTTTTCAGGAATATCCTTAAAGGACGTTGTTACTTTTCAGGAGTATCCTTGAAGGACTATAGTCTTTTTCAGGAATATCCTATAAGGACGATAGTCCTTTTCAGGAGTATCCTTGAAAGACGATGGTCCTTTTCAGGAATATCTTTAAGGGACGAAAGTGTTTTTCAGGAATATCCTTAAAGGACGTTGTTACTTTTCAGGAGTATCCTTGAAGGACTATAGTCTTTTTCAGGAATATCCTTTAAGGACGATAGTCCTTTTCAGGAGTATCCTTGAAAGACGATGGTCCTTTTCAGGAGTATCCTTGAAGGACGATGGTCTTTTTCAGGAGTATCCTTGAAGGACGATATTCCTTTTCAGGAGTATCCTTGAAGGACGATAGTCCTTTTCAGGAATATCCTTGAACGACGATAGTTCTTTCAGGAATATGCTTAAAGGACGAATGTCCTTTTTAGGAGTATACTTAAAGGACGAAAGTCCTTTTCAGGAATATCCGTAAAGGACGATGGTCCTTTTCAGGAGTATGCTTGAAGGACAACGGTCTTTTTCAGGAGTATCCTTGAAGGACGATAGTCCTTTTCAGGAATATCCTTAAAGGACTATGGTCCTTTTCAGGAGTATCCTTGAAGGACGAAAGTCATTTTTAGGAATATCCCTAAAGGACGATGGTCCTTTTCAGGAGTATGCTTGAAGGACTATAGTACTTTCAGGAATATCCTTAAAGGACGATGGTCCTTTTCAGGAGTATCCTTAAAGGACTATGGTCCTTTTCAGGAGTATGCATGAAGGACAATGGTCTTTTTCAGGAGTATCCTTGAAGGACGATAGTCTTTTTCAGGAATATCCCTAAAGGACGATAGTCCTTTTCAGGAGTATACTTGAAGGACGATAGTCATTTTCAGTAATATCCTGAAAAGACGATTGGTTTTTTCAGGAATATCCTTAAAAGAAGGTTGTCGCTTTCAGGAATATCCTTGAACGATGATAGTACTTTCAGGAATATCATTAAAGGAACATGGTTCTTTTCAGGAGTAATTTTGAAGGACGAAAGTCATTTTCAGGAATATCCCTAAAGGACGATGGTCCTTTTCAGGAGTATCCTTTAAGGACTATGGTCCTTTTCAGGAATATCCTTAAAGGATGATGGTCCTTTTCAGGAGAATCCTTGAAAGACGAAAGTCCTTTTCAGGAATTTCCTTAAAGGACGATTGTCCATTTTAGGAGTATGACGAAAGTCCTTTTCAGGAATATCCTTGAAAGACGATGTTCCTTTTCAGGAGTATCCTTGAAGGACGATGATCTTTTTCAGGAGTATCCTTGAAGGACGATAGTCCTTTTCAGGAGTATCCTTGAAGGACGATAGTCCTTTTCAGGAGTATCCTTGAAGGACGATAGTCCTTTTCAGGAATATCCTTGAACGACGATAGTTCTTTCAGGAATATGCTTAAAGAACGAATGTCCTTTTCAGGAGTATACTTAAAGGACGAAAGTCCTTTTCAGGAATATCCTTAAAGGACGATGGTCCTTATCAGGAGTATGCTGGAAGGACTATAGTACTTTCAGGAATATCCTTAAAGGACGATGGTCCTTTTCAGGAGTATCCTTAAAGGACTATGGTCCTTTTCAGGAATATCTTTAAAGGACGATAGTCCTTTTTAGGAGTATCCTTGAAGGACGAAAGTCCTTTTTAGGAATATCCTTAAAGGACGATAGTCCTTTTTAGGAGTATCCTTGAAGTACGAAAGTCCTTTTTAGGAATATCCTTAAAGGTCGTAAGTCCTTTTCAGGAATTTCCTTAAAGGACGATAGTCCTTTTTAGGAGTATCCTTGAAGGACGAAAGTCCTTTTTAGGAATATCCTTAAAGGTCGATGGTCCTTTTTAGAAGTATCCTTAAAGGACTATGGTCCTTTTCAGGAATATCTTTAAGGGACGAAAGTGTTTTTCAGGAATATCCTTTAAGGGCGAAATTCCTTTTTAGGAGTATACTTGAAGGATTATAGTCCGTTTCAGGAGTATCCTTGAAGGACGATAGTCTTTTTCAGGATTATCCTTGAAGGACGATAGTCCTTTTCAGGAATATCCTTGAACGACGATAGTTCTTTTAGGAATATCCTTAAAGGACGAAAGTCCTTTTCAGGAGTATCCTTGAAGGACGATAGTCCTTTTCAGGAATATCCTTGAACGACGATAGTTCTTTTAAGAATATCCTTAAAGGACGAAAGTCCTTTTCAGGATTATCCTTGAAGGACGATAGTCCTTTTCAGGAATATCCTTGAACGACGATAGTTCTTTTAGGAATATCCTTAAAGGACGATGGTCCTTTTCAGGAGTATGCTTGAAGGACAATGGTCTTTTTCTGGAGTATCCTTGAAGGACGATAGTCATTTTCAGGAGTATCCTTTAAGGACTATGGTCCTTTTCAGGAATATCCTTAAAGGATGATGGTCCTTTTCAGGAGAATCCTTGAAAGACGAAAGTTCTTTTCAGGAATTTCCTTAAAGGACGATTGTCCATTTTAGGAGTATCCTTGAAGGACGAAAGTCCTTTTCAGGAATATCCTTAAAGGACGTTGTTACTTTTCAGGAGTATCCTTGAAGGACTATAGTCTTGTTCAGGAATATCCTTTAAGGACGATAGTCCTTTTCAGGAGTATCCTTGAAAGACGATGGTCCTTTTCAGGAGTATCCTTGAAGGACGATGGTCTTTTTCAGGAGTATCCTTGAAGGACGATAGTCATTTTCAGTAATATTCTAAAAAGTTGATTGATTTTTTCAGGAATATCCTTAAAGGACGATGGTCCTTTTCAGGAGTATGCTTGAAGGACAATGGTCTTTTTCAGGAGTATCCTTGAAGGACGAAAATCATTTTTAGGAATATCCCTAGAGGACGATGGTCCTGTTCAGGATTATCCTTGAAGGACTATAGTACTTTCAGGCATATCCTTAAAGGACGAAAGTCCTTTTCAGGAGTATCCTTGAAGGACGAAAGTCCTTTTAATGAGTATCCTTGAAGGACGAAAGTCCTTTTCAGGAGTATCCTTGAAGGACGAAAGTCCTTTTCAGAAATATCCTTAAAGGACGATGGTCCTTTTCAGGAGTATCCTTAAAGGACTATGGTCCTTTTCAGGAATATCCTTAAAGGACGAAAGTCCTTTTCAGGAATATCCTTGAAGGACGAAAGTCCTTTTCAGGAATATCCTTAAAGGATGATGGTCCTTTTCAGGAGAATCCTTGAAAGACGAAAGTCCTTTTCAGGAATTTCCTTAAAGGACGATTGTCCATTTTAGGAGTATGACGAAAGTCCTTTTCAGGAATATCCTTGAAAGACGATGTTCCTTTTCAGGAGTATCCTTGAAGGACGATGATCTTTTTCAGGAGTATCCTTGAAGGACGATAGTCCTTTTCAGGAGTATCCTTGAAGGACGATAGTCCTTTTCAGGAGTATCCTTGAAGGACGATAGTCCTTTTCAGGAATATCCTTGAACGACGATAGTTCTTTCAGGAATATGCTTAAAGAACGAATGTCCTTTTCAGGAGTATACTTAAAGGACGAAAGTCCTTTTCAGGAATATCCTTAAAGGACGATGGTCCTTATCAGGAGTATGCTTGAAGGACTATAGTACTTTCAGGAATATCCTTAAAGGACGATGGTCCTTTTCAGGAGTATCCTTAAAGGACTATGGTCCTTTTCAGGAATATCTTTAAAGGACGATAGTCCTTTTTAGGAGTATCCTTGAAGGACGAAAGTCCTTTTTAGGAATATCCTTAAAGGACGATAGTCCTTTTTAGGAGTATCCTTGAAGGACGAAAGTCCTTTTTAGGAATATCCTTAAAGGTCGTAAGTCCTTTTCAGGAATTTCCTTAAAGGACGATAGTCCTTTTTAGGAGTATCCTTGAAGGACGAAAGTCCTTTTTAGGAATATCCTTAAAGGTCGAAAGTCCTTTTCAGGATTATCCTTGAAGGACGATAGTCCTTTTCAGGAATATCCTTGAACGACGATAGTTCTTTTAGGAATATCCTTAAAGGACGATGGTCCTTTTCAGGAGTATGCTTGAAGGACAATGGTCTTTTTCTGGAGTATCCTTGAAGGACGATAGTCATTTTCAGGAGTATCCTTTAAGGACTATGGTCCTTTTCAGGAATATCCTTAAAGGATGATGGTCCTTTTCAGGAGAATCCTTGAAAGACGAAAGTTCTTTTCAGGAATTTCCTTAAAGGACGATTGTCCATTTTAGGAGTATCCTTGAAGGACGAAAGTCCTTTTCAGGAATATCCTTAAAGGACGTTGTTACTTTTCAGGAGTATCCTTGAAGGACTATAGTCTTGTTCAGGAATATCCTTTAAGGACGATAGTCCTTTTCAGGAGTATCCTTGAAAGACGATGGTCCTTTTCAGGAGTATCCTTGAAGGACGATGGTCTTTTTCAGGAGTATCCTTGAAGGACGATAGTCATTTTCAGTAATATTCTAAAAAGTTGATTGATTTTTTCAGGAATATCCTTAAAGGACGATGGTCCTTTTCAGGAGTATGCTTGAAGGACAATGGTCTTTTTCAGGAGTATCCTTGAAGGACGAAAATCATTTTTAGGAATATCCCTAGAGGACGATGGTCCTGTTCAGGATTATCCTTGAAGGACTATAGTACTTTCAGGCATATCCTTAAAGGACGAAAGTCCTTTTCAGGAGTATCCTTGAAGGACGAAAGTCCTTTTAATGAGTATCCTTGAAGGACGAAAGTCCTTTTCAGGAGTATCCTTGAAGGACGAAAGTCCTTTTCAGAAATATCCTTAAAGGACGATGGTCCTTTTCAGGAGTATCCTTAAAGGACTATGGTCCTTTTCAGGAATATCCTTAAAGGACGAAAGTCCTTTTCAGGAATATCCTTGAAGGACGAAAGTCCTTTTCAGGAATATCCTTAAAGGAAGATGGTCCTTTTCAGGAGTATGCTTGAAGGACAATGGTCTTTTTCAGGAGTATCCTTGAAGGACAATAGTCATTTTCAGTAATATCCTGAAAAGACGATTGGTTTTTTCAGGAATATCCTTAAAAGAAGGTTGTCGCTTTCAGGAATATCCTTGAACGATGATAGTACTTTCAGGAATATCATTAAATGAACATGGTTCTTTTCAGGAGTAATTTTGAAGGACGAAAGTCATTTTCAGGAATATCCCTAAAGGACAATGGTCCTTTTCAGGATTATACTTGAAGGACTATAGTACTTTCAGTAATATCCTTAAAGGACGAAAGTCCTTTTCAGGAGTATCCTTGAAGGACGAAAGTCCTTTTTAGGAATTTCCTTAAAGGACGATAGTCCTTTTCAGGAGTATCCTTGAAGGACGAAAGTCCTTTTTAGGAATATCCTTAAAGGACGATGGTCCTTTTTAGAAGTATCCTTAAAGGACTATGGTCCTTTTCAGGAATATCTTTAAGGGACGAAAGTGTTTTTCAGGAATAACCTTGAAGGAAGATATTTCTTTTCAGGAGTAACCTTACATTACTATGGTCCTTTTCAGGAATATCCTTTAAGGGCGAAATTCCTTTTCAGGAGTATACTTGAAGGATGATAGTTCGCTTCAGGAGTATCCTTGAAGGACGATAGTCTTTTTCAGGATTATCCTTGAAGGACGATAGTCCTTTTCAGGAATATCCTTGAACGACGATAGTTCTTTTAGGAATATCCTTAAAGGACGAAAGTCCTTTTCAGGAGTATCCTTGAAGGACGATAGTCCTTTTCAGGAATATCCTTAAAGACGATGGTCCTTTTCAGGAGTATGCTTGAAGGACAATGGTCTTTTTCAGGAGTATCCTTGAAGGACGATAGTCATTTTCAGGAGTATCCTTTAAGGACTATGGTCCTTTTCAGGAATATCCTTAAAGGATGATGGTCCTTTTCACGAGAATCCTTGAAAGACGATGGTCCTTTTCAGGAGTATCCTTGAAGGACGATAGTTCTTTCAGGAATATGCTTAAAGGACGAATGTCCTTTTCAGGAGTATACTTAAAGGACGAAAGTCCTTTTCAGGAATTTCCTTAAAGGACGATTGTCCATTTTAGGAGTATCCTTGAAGGACGAAAGTCCTTTTCAGGAATATCCTTAAAGGACGATGTTACTTTTCAGGAGTATCCTTAAAGGACTATAGTCTTTTTCAGGAATATCCTTTAAGGACGATAGTCCTTTTCAGGAGTATCCTTGAAAGACGATGGTCCTTTTCAGGAGTATCCTTGAAGGACGATGGTCTTTTTCAGGAGTATCCTTGAAGGACGATAGTTCTTTCAGGAATATGCTTAAAGGACGAATGTCCTTTTCAGGAGTATACTTAAAGGACGAAAGTCCTTTTCAGGAATATCCGTAAAGGACGATGGTCCTTTTCAGGACTATGCTTGAAGGACAATGGTTTTTTTCAGGAGTATCCTTGATGGACGATAGTCATTTTCAGCAATATCCTGGAAGGGCGATTGGTTTTTTCAGGAATATCTTTGAACGATGATAGTACTTTCAGGAATATCCTTAAAGGACTATGGTCCTTTTCAGGAGTATCCTTGAAGGACGAAAGTCATTTTTAGGAATATCCCTAAAGGACGATGGTCCTTTTCAGGAGTATCCTTGAAGGACGAAAGTCATTTTTAGGAATATCCCTAAAGGACGATGGTCCTTTTCAGGAGTATGCTTGAAGGACTATAGTACTTTCAGGAATATCCTTAAAGGACGATGGTCCTTTTCAGGAGTATCCTTAAAAGACTATTGTCCTTTTCAGGAATATCTTTAAAGGACGAAAGTCCTTTTCAGGAATGTCCTTAAAGTACGATAGTCCTTTTCAGGAGTATACTTGAAGGATGATAGTCATTTTCAGGAATATCCTTTAAGGACGATGGTCCTTTTCAGGAGTATGCTTGAAGGACAATGGTCTTTTTCAGGAGTATCCTTGAAGGACGATAGTCTTTTTCAGGAATATCCCTAAAGGACGATAGTCCTTTTCAGGAGTATACTTGAAGGACGATAGTCATTTTCAGTAATATCCTGAAAAGACGATTGGTTTTTTCAGGAATATCCTTAAAAGAAGGTTGTCGCTTTCAGGAATATCCTTGAACGATGATAGTACTTTCAGGAATATCATTAAAGGAACATGGTTCTTTTCAGGAGTAATTTTGAAGGACGAAAGTCATTTTCAGGAATATCCCTAAATGACGATGGTCCTTTTCAGGATCATCCTTGAAGGACTATAGTACTTTCAGGAATATCCTTAAAGGACGAAAGTCCTTTTCAGGAGTATCCTTGAAGGACGAAAGTCCTTTTCAGGAATTTCCTTAAAGGACGATAGTCCTTTTCAGGAGTATCCTTGAAGGACGAAAGTCCTTTTTAGGAATATCCTTAAAGGACGATGGTCCTTTTCTGAAGTATCCTTAAAGGACTTTGGTCCTTTTCAGGAATATCCTTAAGGGACGAAAGTGTTTTTCAGGAATAACCTTGAAGGAATATATTTCTTTTCAGGAGTAACCTTAAATTACTATGGTCCTTTTCAGGAATATCCTTTAAGGGCGAAATTCCTTTTCAGGAGTATACTTGAAGGATGATAGTCCGTTTCAGGAGTATCCTTGAAGGACGATAGTCTTTTTCAGGATTATCCTTGAAGGACGATAGTCCTTTTCAGGAATATCCTTGAACGACGATAGTTCTTTTAGGAATATCCTTAAAGGACGAAAGTCCTTTTCAGGAGTATCCTTGAAGGACGATATTCCTTTTCAGGAATATCCTTAAAGGACGATGGTCCTTTTCAGGAGTATGCTTGAAGGACAATGGTTTTTTTCAGGAGTATCCTTGAAGGACGATAGTCATTTTCAGGAGTATCCTTTAAGGACTATGGTCCTTTTCAGGAATATCCTTAAAGGATGATGGTCTTTTTCAGGAGAATCCTTGAAAGACGAAAGTCCTTTTCAGGAATTTCCTTACAGGACGATTGTCCATTTTAGGAGTATCCTTGAAGGACGAAAGTCCTTTTCAGGAATATCCTTGAAAGACGATGTTCCTTTTCAGGAGTATCCTTAAAGGACTCTATAGTCTAAGACTCTATAGTTAAAAAGACTATTCTTTTTCAGGAATATCCTTTAAGGACGATAGTCCTTATCAGGAGTATCCTTGAAAGACGATGGTCCTTTTCAGGAGTATCCTTGAAGGACGATGGTCTTTTTCAGGAGTATCCTTGAAGGACGATATTCCTTTTCAGGAGTATCCTTGAAGGACGATAGTCCTTTTCAGGAATATCCTTGAACGACGATAGTTCTTTCAGGAATATCCTCCAAGGACGAAAGTCCTTTTCAGGAATATCCTTTAAGGACGATGGTCCTTTTCAGGAGTATGCTTGAAGGACAATAGTACTTTCAGTAATATCCTTAAAGGACGAAAGTCCTTTTCAGGAGTATCCTTAAAGGACGAAAGTCCTTTTCAGGAATTTCCTTAAAGGACGATAGTCCTTTTTAGGAGTATCCTTGAAGGACGAAAGTCCTTTTTAGGAATATCCTTGAAGGACGATGGTCCTTTTTAGAAGTATCCTTAAAGGACTATGGTCCTTTTCAGGAATATCTTTAAGGGACGAAAGTGCTTTTCAGGAATAACCTTGAAGGAAGATATTTCTTTTCAGGAGTAACCTTAAATTACTATGGTCCTTTTCAGGAATATCCTTTAAGGGCGAAATTCCTTTTCAGGAGTATACTTGAAGGATGATAGTCCGTTTCAGGAATATCCTTAAAGGACGAAAGTCCTTTTCAGGAGTATCCTTGAAGGACGATAGTCCTTTTCAGGAATATCCTTAAAGGACGATGGTCCTTTTCAGGAGTATGCTTGAAGGACAATGGTCTTTTTCTGGAGTATCCTTGAAGGACGATAGTCATTTTCAGGAGTATCCTTTAAGGACTATGGTCCTTTTCAGGAATATCCTTAAAGGATGATGGTCCTTTTCAGGAGAATCCTTGAAAGACGAAAGTTCTTTTCAGGAATTTCCTTAAAGGACGATTGTCCATTTTAGGAGTATCCTTGAAGGACGAAAGTCCTTTTCAGGAATATCCTTAAAGGACGTTGTTACTTTTCAGGAGTATCCTTGAAGGACTATAGTCTTTTTCAGGAATATCCTTTAAGGACGATAGTCCTTTTCAGGAGTATCCTTGAAAGACGATGGTCCTTTTCAGGAATATCTTTAAGGGACGAAAGTGTTTTTCAGGAATAACCTTGAAGGAAGATATTTCTTTTCAGGAGTAACCTTTAATTACTATGGTCCTTTTCAGGAATATCCTTTAAGGGCGAAATTCCTTTTCAGGAGTATACTTGAAGGATGATAGTTCGCTTCAGGAGTATCCTTGAAGGACGATAGTCTTTTTCAGGATTATCCTTGAAGGACGATAGTCCTTTTCAGGAATATCCTGAAAAGACGATTGGTTTTTTCAGGAATATCCTTAAAAGAAGGTTGTCGCTTTCAGGAATATCCTTGAACGATGATAGTACTTTCAGGAATATCATTAAATGAACATGGTTCTTTTCAGGAGTAATTTTGAAGGACGAAAGTCATTTTCAGGAATATCCCTAAAGGACAATGGTCCTTTTCAGGATTGTACTTGAAGGACTATAGTACTTTCAGTAATATCCTTAAAGGACGAAAGTCCTTTTCAGGAGTATCCTTGAAGGACGATAGTCCTTTTCAGGAGTATCCTTGAAGGACGATGGTCCTTTTCAGGAGTATGCTTGAAGGACAATGGTCTTTTTCTGGAGTATCCTTGAAGGACGATAGTCATTTTCAGGAGTATCCTTTAAGGACTATGGTCCTTTTCAGGAATATCCTTAAAGGACGAAAGTCCTTTTCAGGAGTATCCTTGAAGGACGAAAGTCCTTTTTAGGAATTTCCTTAAAAGACGATAGTCCTTTTCAGGAGTATCCTTGAAGGACGAAAGTCCTTTTTAGGAATATCCTTAAAGGACGATGGTCCTTTTTAGAAGTATCCTTAAAGGACTATGGTCCTTTTCAGGAATATCTTTAAGGGACGAAAGTGTTTTTCAGGAATAACCTTGAAGGAAGATATTTCTTTTCAGGAGTAACCTTAAATTACTATGGTCCTTTTCAGGAATATCCTTTAAGGGCGAAATTCCTTTTCAGGAGTATACTTGAAGGATGATAGTTCGCTTCAGGAGTATCCTTGAAGGACGATAGTCTTTTTCAAGATTATCCTTGAAGGACGATAGTCCTTTTCATGAATATCCTTGAACGACGATAGTTCTTTTAGGAATATCCTTAAAGGACGAAAGTCCTTTTCAGGAGTATCCTTGAAGGACGATAGTCCTTTTCAGGAATATCCTTAAAGACGATGGTCCTTTTCAGGAGTATGCTTGAAGGACAATGGTCTTTTTCAGGAGTATCCTTGAAGGACGATAGTCATTTTCAGGAGTATCCTTTAAGGACTTGGTCCTTTTCAGGAATATCCTTAAAGGATGATGGTCCTTTTCACGAGAATCCTTGAAAGACGATGGTCCTTTTCAGGAGTGTCCTTGAAGGACGATAGTTCTTTCAGGAATATGCTTAAAGGACGAATGTCCTTTTCAGGAGTATACTTAAAGGACGAAAGCCCTTTTCAGGAATTTCTTTAAAGGACGATTGTCCATTTTAGGAGTATCCTTGAAGGACGAAAGTCCTTTTCAGGAATATCCTTAAAGGACGATGTTACTTTTCAGGAGTATCCTTAAAGGACTATAGTCTTTTTCAGGAATATCCTTTAAGGACGATAGTCCTTTTCAGGAGTATCCTTGAAAGACGATGGTCCTTTTCAGGAGTATCCTTGAAGGACGATGGTCTTTTTCAGGAGTATCCTTGAAGGACGATAGTTCTTTCAGGAATATGCTTAAAGGACGAATATCCTTTTCAGGAGTATACTTAAAGGACGAAAGTCCTTTTCAGGAATATCCGTAAAGGACGATGGTCCTTTTCAGGACTATGCTTGAAGGACAATGGTTTTTTTCAGGAGTATCCTTGATGGACGATAGTCATTTTCAGCAATATCCTGGAAGGGCGACTGGTTTTTTCAGGAATATCTTTGAACGATGATAGTACTTTCAGGAATATCCTTAAAGGACTATGGTCCTTTTCAGGAGTATCCTTGAAGGACGAAAGTCATTTTTAGGAATATCCCTAAAGGACGATGGTCCTTTTCAGGAGTATGCTTGAAGGACTATAGTACTTTCAGGAATATCCTTAAAGGACGATGGTCCTTTTCAGGAGTATCCTTAAAGGACTATTGTCCTTTTCAGGAATATCTTTAAAGGACGAAAGTCCTTTTCAGGAATGTCCTTAAAGTACGATAGTCCTTTTCAGGAGTATACTTGAAGGATGATAGTCCTTTTCAGGAATATCCTTTAAGGACGATGGTCCTTTTCAGGAGTATGCTTGAAGGACAATGGTCTTTTTCAGGAGTATCCTTGAAGGACGATAGTCTTTTTCAGGAATATCCCTAAAGGACGATAGTCCTTTTCAGGAGTATACTTGAAGGACGATAGTCATTTTCAGTAATATCCTGAAAAGACGATTGGTTTTTTCAGGAATATCCTTAAAAGAAGGTTGTCGCTTTCAGGAATATCCTTGAACGATGATAGTACTTTCAGGAATATCATTAAAGGAACATGGTTCTTTTCAGGAGTAATTTTGAAGGACGAAAGTCATTTTCAGGAATATCCCTAAATGACGATGGTCCTTTTCAGGATCATCCTTGAAGGACTATAGTACTTTCAGGAATATCCTTAAAGGACGAAAGTCCTTTTCAGGAGTATCCTTGAAGGACGAAAGTCCTTTTCAGGAATTTCCTTAAAGGACGATAGTCCTTTTCAGGAGTATCCTTGAAGGACGAAAGTCCTTTTTAGGAATATCCTTAAAGGACGATGGTCCTTTTCAGAAGTATCCTTAAAGGACTTTGGTCCTTTTCAGGAATATCCTTAAGGGACGAAAGTGTTTTTCAGGAATAACCTTGAAGGAAGATATTTCTTTTCAGGAGTAACCTTAAATTACTATGGTCCTTTTCAGGAATATCCTTTAAGGGCGAAATTCCTTTTCAGGAGTATACTTGAAGGATGATAGTCCGTTTCAGGAGTATCCTTGAAGGACGATAGTCTTTTTCAGGATTATCCTTGAAGGACGATAGTCCTTTTCAGGAATATCCTTAAAGGACGATGGTCCTTTTCAGGAGTATGCTTGAAGGACAATGGTCTTTTTCAGGAGTATCCTTGAAGGACGATAGTCATTTTCAGGAGTATCCTTTAAGCACTATGGTCCTTTTTAGGAATATCCTTAAAGGATGATGGTCTTTTTCAGGAGAATCCTTGAAAGACGAAAGTCCTTTTCAGGAATTTCCTTACAGGACGATTGTCCATTTTAGGAGTATCCTTGAAGGACGAAAGTCCTTTTCAGGAATATCCTTGAAAGACGATGTTCCTTTTCAGGAGTATCCTTAAAGGACTCTATAGTCTAAGACTCTATAGTTAAAAAGACTATTCTTTTTCAGGAATATCCTTTAAGGACGATAGTCCTTTTCAGGAGTATCCTTGAAAGACGATGGTCCTTTTCAGGAGTATCCTTGAAGGACGATGGTCTTTTTCAGGAGTATCCTTGAAGGACGATATTCCTTTTCAGGAGTATCCTTGAAGGACGATAGTCCTTTTCAGGAATATCCTTGAACGACGATAGTTATTTCAGGAATATGCTTAAAGGACGAATGTCCTTTTCAGGAGTATACTTAAAGGATGAAAGTCCTTTTCAGGAATATCCTTTAAGGACGATGGTCCTTTTCAGGAGTATGCTTGAAGGACAATAGTACTTTCAGTAATATCCTTAAAGGACGAAAGTCATTTTTAGGAATATCCCTAAAGGACGATGGTCCTTTTCAGGAGTATGCTTGAAGGAGTATAGTACTTTTAGGAATATCCTTAAAGGACGATGGTCCTTTTCAGGAGTATCCTGAAAGGACTATGGTCCTTTTCAGGAATATCTTTAAAGGACGAAAGTCCTTTTCAGGAATATCCTTAAAGTACGATAGTCCTTTTCAGGGGTATACTTGAAGGATGATAGTCCTTTTCAGGAATATCCTTGAACGACGATAGTTCTTTCAGGAATATCCTCCAAGGACGAAAGTCCTTTTCAGGAATATCCTTTAAGGACGATGGTCCTTTTCAGGAGTATGCTTGAAGGACAATAGTACTTTCAGTAATATCCTTAAAGGACGAAAGTCCTTTTCAGGAGTATCCTTAAAGGACGAAAGTCCTTTTCAGGAATTTCCTTAAAGGACGATAGTCCTTTTTAGGAGTATCCTTGAAGGACGAAAGTCCTTTTTAGGAATATTCTTAAAGGACGATGGTCCTTTTTAGAAGTATCCTTAAAGGACTATGGTCCTTTTCAGGAATATCTTTAAGGGACGAAAGTGCTTTTCAGGAATAACCTTGAAGGAAGATATTTCTTTTCAGGAGTAACCTTAAATTACTATGGTCCTTTTCAGGAATATCCTTTAAGGGCGAAATTCCCTTTCAGGAGTATACTTGAAGGATGATAGTCCGTTTCAGGAGTATCCTTGAAGGACGATAGTCTTTTTCAGGATTATCCTTGAAGGACGATAGTCCTTTTCAGGAATATCCTTGAACGACGATAGTTCTTTTAGGAATATCCTTAAAGGACGAAAGTCCTTTTCAGGAGTATCCTTGAAGGACGATAGTCCTTTTCAGGAATATCCTTAAAGGACGATGGTCCTTATCAGGAGTATGCTTGAAGGACTATAGTACTTTCAGGAATATCCTTAAAGGACGATGGTCCTTTTCAGGAGTATCCTTAAAGGACTATGGTCCTTTTCAGGAATATCTTTAAAGGACGATAGTCCTTTTTAGGAGTATCCTTGAAGGACGAAAGTCCTTTTTAGGAATATCCTTAAAGGACGATAGTCCTTTTTAGGAGTATCCTTGAAGGACGAAAGTCCTTTTTAGGAATATCCTTAAAGGTCGTAAGTCCTTTTCAGGAATTTCCTTAAAGGACGATAGTCCTTTTTAGGAGTATCCTTGAAGGACGAAAGTCCTTTTTAGGAATATCCTTAAAGGTCGATGGTCCTTTTTAGAAGTATCCTTAAAGGACTATGGTCCTTTTCAGGAATATCTTTAAGGGACGAAAGTGTTTTTCAGGAATATCCTTTAAGGGCGAAATTCCTTTTTAGGAGTATACTTGAAGGATTATAGTCCGTTTCAGGAGTATCCTTGAAGGACGATAGTCTTTTTCAGGATTATCCTTGAAGGACGATAGTCCTTTTCAGGAATATCCTTGAACGACGATAGTTCTTTTAGGAATATCCTTAAAGGACGAAAGTCCTTTTCAGGAGTATCCTTGAAGGACGATAGTCCTTTTCAGGAATATCCTTGAACGACGATAGTTCTTTTAAGAATATCCTTAAAGGACGAAAGTCCTTTTCAGGATTATCCTTGAAGGACGATAGTCCTTTTCAGGAATATCCTTGAACGACGATAGTTCTTTTAGGAATATCCTTAAAGGACGATGGTCCTTTTCAGGAGTATGCTTGAAGGACAATGGTCTTTTTCTGGAGTATCCTTGAAGGACGATAGTCATTTTCAGGAGTATCCTTTAAGGACTATGGTCCTTTTCAGGAATATCCTTAAAGGATGATGGTCCTTTTCAGGAGAATCCTTGAAAGACGAAAGTTCTTTTCAGGAATTTCCTTAAAGGACGATTGTCCATTTTAGGAGTATCCTTGAAGGACGAAAGTCCTTTTCAGGAATATCCTTAAAGGACGTTGTTACTTTTCAGGAGTATCCTTGAAGGACTATAGTCTTGTTCAGGAATATCCTTTAAGGACGATAGTCCTTTTCAGGAGTATCCTTGAAAGACGATGGTCCTTTTCAGGAGTATCCTTGAAGGACGATGGTCTTTTTCAGGAGTATCCTTGAAGGACGATAGTCATTTTCAGTAATATTCTAAAAAGTTGATTGATTTTTTCAGGAATATCCTTAAAGGACGATGGTCCTTTTCAGGAGTATGCTTGAAGGACAATGGTCTTTTTCAGGAGTATCCTTGAAGGACGAAAATCATTTTTAGGAATATCCCTAGAGGACGATGGTCCTGTTCAGGATTATCCTTGAAGGACTATAGTACTTTCAGGCATATCCTTAAAGGACGAAAGTCCTTTTCAGGAGTATCCTTGAAGGACGAAAGTCCTTTTAATGAGTATCCTTGAAGGACGAAAGTCCTTTTCAGGAGTATCCTTGAAGGACGAAAGTCCTTTTCAGAAATATCCTTAAAGGACGATGGTCCTTTTCAGGAGTATCCTTAAAGGACTATGGTCCTTTTCAGGAATATCCTTAAAGGACGAAAGTCCTTTTCAGGAATATCCTTGAAGGACGAAAGTCCTTTTCAGGAATATCCTTAAAGGAAGATGGTCCTTTTCAGGAGTATGCTTGAAGGACAATGGTCTTTTTCAGGAGTATCCTTGAAGGACAATAGTCATTTTCAGTAATATCCTGAAAAGACGATTGGTTTTTTCAGGAATATCCTTAAAAGAAGGTTGTCGCTTTCAGGAATATCCTTGAACGATGATAGTACTTTCAGGAATATCATTAAATGAACATGGTTCTTTTCAGGAGTAATTTTGAAGGACGAAAGTCATTTTCAGGAATATCCCTAAAGGACAATGGTCCTTTTCAGGATTATACTTGAAGGACTATAGTACTTTCAGTAATATCCTTAAAGGACGAAAGTCCTTTTCAGGAGTATCCTTGAAGGACGAAAGTCCTTTTTAGGAATTTCCTTAAAGGACGATAGTCCTTTTCAGGAGTATCCTTGAAGGACGAAAGTCCTTTTTAGGAATATCCTTAAAGGACGATGGTCCTTTTTAGAAGTATCCTTAAAGGACTATGGTCCTTTTCAGGAATATCTTTAAGGGACGAAAGTGTTTTTCAGGAATAACCTTGAAGGAAGATATTTCTTTTCAGGAGTAACCTTACATTACTATGGTCCTTTTCAGGAATATCCTTTAAGGGCGAAATTCCTTTTCAGGAGTATACTTGAAGGATGATAGTTCGCTTCAGGAGTATCCTTGAAGGACGATAGTCTTTTTCAAGATTATCCTTGAAGGACGATAGTCCTTTTCATGAATATCCTTGAACGACGATAGTTCTTTTAGGAATATCCTTAAAGGACGAAAGTCCTTTTCAGGAGTATCCTTGAAGGACGATAGTCCTTTTCAGGAATATCCTTAAAGACGATGGTCCTTTTCAGGAGTATGCTTGAAGGACAATGGTCTTTTTCAGGAGTATCCTTGAAGGACGATAGTCATTTTCAGGAGTATCCTTTAAGGACTTGGTCCTTTTCAGGAATATCCTTAAAGGATGATGGTCCTTTTCACGAGAATCCTTGAAAGACGATGGTCCTTTTCAGGAGTGTCCTTGAAGGACGATAGTTCTTTCAGGAATATGCTTAAAGGACGAATGTCCTTTTCAGGAGTATACTTAAAGGACGAAAGCCCTTTTCAGGAATTTCCTTAAAGGACGATTGTCCATTTTAGGAGTATCCTTGAAGGACGAAAGTCCTTTTCAGGAATATCCTTAAAGGACGATGTTACTTTTCAGGAGTATCCTTAAAGGACTATAGTCTTTTTCAGGAATATCCTTTAAGGACGATAGTCCTTTTCAGGAGTATCCTTGAAAGACGATGGTCCTTTTCAGGAGTATCCTTGAAGGACGATGGTGTTTTTCAGGAGTATCCTTGAAGGACGATAGTTCTTTCAGGAATATGCTTAAAGGACGAATATCCTTTTCAGGAGTATACTTAAAGGACGAAAGTCCTTTTCAGGAATATCCGTAAAGGACGATGGTCCTTTTCAGGACTATGCTTGAAGGACAATGGTTTTTTTCAGGAGTATCCTTGATGGACGATAGTCATTTTCAGCAATATCCTGGAAGGGCGACTGGTTTTTTCAGGAATATCTTTGAACGATGATAGTACTTTCAGGAATATCCTTAAAGGACGATGGTCCTTTTCAGGAGTATCCTTAAAGGACTATTGTCCTTTTCAGGAATATCTTTAAAGGACGAAAGTCCTTTTCAGGAATGTCCTTAAAGTACGATAGTCCTTTTCAGGAGTATACTTGAAGGATGATAGTCCTTTTCAGGAATATCCTTTAAGGACGATGGTCCTTTTCAGGAGTATGCTTGAAGGACAATGGTCTTTTTCAGGAGTATCCTTGAAGGACGATAGTCTTTTTCAGGAATATCCCTAAAGGACGATAGTCCTTTTCAGGAGTATACTTGAAGGACGATAGTCATTTTCAGTAATATCCTGAAAAGACGATTGGTTTTTTCAGGAATATCCTTAAAAGAAGGTTGTCGCTTTCAGGAATATCCTTGAACGATGATAGTACTTTCAGGAATATCATTAAAGGAACATGGTTCTTTTCAGGAGTAATTTTGAAGGACGAAAGTCATTTTCAGGAATATCCCTAAATGACGATGGTCCTTTTCAGGATCATCCTTGAAGGACTATAGTACTTTCAGGAATATCCTTAAAGGACGAAAGTCCTTTTCAGGAGTATCCTTGAAGGACGAAAGTCCTTTTCAGGAATTTCCTTAAAGGACGATAGTCCTTTTCAGGAGTATCTTTGAAGGACGAAAGTCCTTTTTAGGAATATCCTTAAAGGACGATGGTCCTTTTCAGAAGTATCCTTAAAGGACTTTGGTCCTTTTCAGGAATATCCTTAAGGGACGAAAGTGTTTTTCAGGAATAACCTTGAAGGAAGATATTTCTTTTCAGGAGTAACCTTAAATTACTATGGTCCTTTTCAGGAATATCCTTTAAGGGCGAAATTCCTTTTCAGGAGTATACTTGAAGGATGATAGTCCGTTTCAGGAGTATCCTTGAAGGACGATAGTCTTTTTCAGGATTATCCTTGAAGGACGATAGTCCTTTTCAGGAATATCCTTAAAGGACGATGGTCCTTTTCAGGAGTATGCTTGAAGGACAATGGTCTTTTTCAGGAGTATCCTTGAAGGACGATAGTCATTTTCAGGAGTATCCTTTAAGCACTATGGTCCTTTTTAGGAATATCCTTAAAGGATGATGGTCTTTTTCAGGAGAATCCTTGAAAGACGAAAGTCCTTTTCAGGAATTTCCTTACAGGACGATTGTCCATTTTAGGAGTATCCTTGAAGGACGAAAGTCCTTTTCAGGAATATCCTTGAAAGACGATGTTCCTTTTCAGGAGTATCCTTAAAGGACTCTATAGTCTAAGACTCTATAGTTAAAAAGACTATTCTTTTTCAGGAATATCCTTTAAGGACGATAGTCCTTTTCAGGAGTATCCTTGAAAGACGATGGTCCTTTTCAGGAGTATCCTTGAAGGACGATGGTCTTTTTCAGGAGTATCCTTGAAGGACGATATTCCTTTTCAGGAGTATCCTTGAAGGACGATAGTCCTTTTCAGGAATATCCTTGAACGACGATAGTTATTTCAGGAATATGCTTAAAGGACGAATGTCCTTTTCAGGAGTATACTTAAAGGATGAAAGTCCTTTTCAGGAATATCCTTTAAGGACGATGGTCCTTTTCAGGAGTATGCTTGAAGGACAATAGTACTTTCAGTAATATCCTTAAAGGACGAAAGTCATTTTTAGGAATATCCCTAAAGGACGATGGTCCTTTTCAGGAGTATGCTTGAAGGAGTATAGTACTTTTAGGAATATCCTTAAAGGACGATGGTCCTTTTCAGGAGTATCCTGAAAGGGCTATGGTCCTTTTCAGGAATATCTTTAAAGGACGAAAGTCCTTTTCAGGAATATCCTTAAAGTACGATAATCCTTTTCAGGGGTATACTTGAAGGATGATAGTCCTTTTCAGGAATATCCTTGAACGACGATAGTTCTTTCAGGAATATCCTCCAAGGACGAAAGTCCTTTTCAGGAATATCCTTTAAGGACGATGGTCCTTTTCAGGAGTATGCTTGAAGGACAATAGTACTTTCAGTAATATCCTTAAAGGACGAAAGTCCTTTTCAGGAGTATCCTTAAAGGACGAAAGTCCTTTTCAGGAATTTCCTTAAAGGACGATAGTCCTTTTTAGGAGTATCCTTGAAGGACGAAAGTCCTTTTTAGGAATATTCTTAAAGGACGATGGTCCTTTTTAGAAGTATCCTTAAAGGACTATGGTCCTTTTCAGGAATATCTTTAAGGGACGAAAGTGCTTTTCAGGAATAACCTTGAAGGAAGATATTTCTTTTCAGGAGTAACCTTAAATTACTATGGTCCTTTTCAGGAATATCCTTTAAGGGCGAAATTCCCTTTCAGGAGTATACTTGAAGGATGATAGTCCGTTTCAGGAGTATCCTTGAAGGACGATAGTCTTTTTCAGGATTATCCTTGAAGGACGATAGTCCTTTTCAGGAATATCCTTGAACGACGATAGTTCTTTTAGGAATATCCTTAAAGGACGAAAGTCCTTTTCAGGAGTATCCTTGAAGGACGATAGTCCTTTTCAGGAATATCCTTAAAGGACGATGGTCCTTTTCAGGAGTATGCTTGAAGGACAATGGTCTTTTTCTGGAGTATCCTTGAAGGACGATAGTCATTTTCAGGAGTATCCTTTAAGGACTATGGTCCTTTTCAGGAATATCCTTTAAGGACGATGGTCCTTTTCAGGAGTATGCTTGAAGGACAATAGTACTTTCAGTAATATCCTTAAAGGATGATGGTCCTTTTCAGGAGAATCCTTGAAAGACGAAAGTTCTTTTCAGGAATTTCCTTAAAGGACGATTGTCCATTTTAGGAGTATCCTTGAAGGACGAAAGTCCTTTTCAGGAATATCCTTAAAGGACGTTGTTACTTTTCAGGAGTATCCTTGAAGGACTATAGTCTTTTTCAGGAATATCCTTTAAGGACGATAGTCCTTTTCAGGAGTATCCTTGAAAGACGATGGTCCTTTTCAGGAATATCTTTAAGGGACGAAAGTGTTTTTCAGGAATAACCTTGAAGGAAGATATTTCTTTTCAGGAGTAACCTTAAATTACTATGGTCCTTTTCAGGAATATCCTTTAAGGGCGAAATTCCTTTTCAGGAGTATACTTGAAGGATGATAGTCCGTTTCAGGAGTATCCTTGAAGGACGATAGTCTTTTTCAGGATTATCCTTGAAGGACGAAAGTCCTTTTCAGGAGAATCCTTGAAAGACGAAAGTTCTTTTCAGGAATTTCCTTAAAGGACGATTGTCCATTTTAGGAGTATCCTTGAAGGACGAAAGTCCTTTTCAGGAATATCCTTAAAGGACGTTGTTACTTTTCAGGAGTATCCTTGAAGGACTATAGTCTTTTTCAGGAATATCCTTTAAGGACGATAGTCCTTTTCAGGAGTATCCTTGAAAGACGATGGTCCTTTTCAGGAGTATCCTTGAAGGACGATGGTCTTTTTCAGGAGTATCCTTGAAGGACGATAGTCCTTTTCAGGAGTATCCTTGAAGGACGATAGTCCTTTTCAGGAATATCCTTGAACGACGATAGTTCTTTCAGGAATATGCTTAAAGGACGAATGTCCTTTTTAGGAGTATACTTAAAGGACGAAAGTCCTTTTCAGGAATATCCGTAAAGGACGATGGTCCTTTTCAGGAGTATGCTTGAAGGACAATGGTCTTTTTCAGGAGTATCCTTGAAGGACGATAGTCCTTTTCAGGAATATCCTTAAAGGACTATGGTCTTTTTCAGGAGTATCCTTGAAGGACGATAGTCCTTTTCAGGAGTATCCTTGAAGGACGATAGTCCTTTTCAGGAATATCCTTGAACGACGATAGTTCTTTCAGGAATATGCTTAAAGGACGAATGTCCTTTTTAGGAGTATACTTAAAGGACGAAAGTCCTTTTCAGGAATATCCGTAAAGGACGATGGTCCTTTTCAGGAGTATGCTTGAAGGACAATGGTCTTTTTCAGGAGTATCCTTGAAGGACGATAGTCCTTTTCAGGAATATCCTTAAAGGACTATGGTCCTTTTCAGGAGTATCCTTGAAGGACGAAAGTCATTTTTAGGAATATCCCTAAAGGACGATGGTCCTTTTCAGGAGTATGCTTGAAGGACTATAGTACTTTCAGGAATATCCGTAAAGGACGATGGTCCTTTTCAGGAGTATGCTTGAAGGACAATGGTCTTTTTCAGGAGTATCCTTGAAGGACGATAGTCCTTTTCAGGAATATCCTTGAACGACGATAGTTCTTTCAGGAATATGCTTAAAGGACGAATGTCCTTTTCAGGAGTATACTTAAAGGATGAAAGTCCTTTTCAGGAATATCCTTTAAGGACGATGGTCCTTTTCAGGAGTATGCTTGAAGGACAATAGTACTTTCAGTAATATCCTTAAAGGATGATGGTCCTTTTCAGGAGAATCCTTGAAAGACGAAAGTTCTTTTCAGGAATTTCCTTAAAGGACGATTGTCCATTTTAGGAGTATCCTTGAAGGACGAAAGTCCTTTTCAGGAATATCCTTAAAGGACGTTGTTACTTTTCAGGAGTATCCTTGAAGGACTATAGTCTTTTTCAGGAATATCCTTTAAGGACGATAGTCCTTTTCAGGAGTATCCTTGAAAGACGATGGTCCTTTTCAGGAATATCTTTAAGGGACGAAAGTGTTTTTCAGGAATAACCTTGAAGGAAGATATTTCTTTTCAGGAGTAACCTTAAATTACTATGGTCCTTTTCAGGAATATCCTTTAAGGGCGAAATTCCTTTTCAGGAGTATACTTGAAGGATGATAGTCCGTTTCAGGAGTATCCTTGAAGGACGATAGTCTTTTTCAGGATTATCCTTGAAGGACGATAGTCCTTTTCAGGAATATCCTTGAACGACGATAGTTCTTTTAGGAATATCCTTAAAGGACGAAAGTCCTTTTCAGGAGAATCCTTGAAAGACGAAAGTTCTTTTCAGGAATTTCCTTAAAGGACGATTGTCCATTTTAGGAGTATCCTTGAAGGACGAAAGTCCTTTTCAGGAATATCCTTAAAGGACGTTGTTACTTTTCAGGAGTATCCTTGAAGGACTATAGTCTTTTTCAGGAATATTCTTTAAGGACGATAGTCCTTTTCAGGAGTATCCTTGAAAGACGATGGTCCTTTTCAGGAGTATCCTTGAAGGACGATGGTCTTTTTCAGGAGTATCCTTGAAGGACGATAGTCCTTTTCAGGAGTATCCTTGAAGGACGATAGTCCTTTTCAGGAATATCCTTGAACGACGATAGTTCTTTCAGGAATATGCTTAAAGGACGAATGTCCTTTTCAGGAGTATACTTAAAGGACGAAAGTCCTTTTGAGGAATATCCGTAAAGGACGATGGTCCTTTTCAGGAGTATGCTTGAAGGACAATGGTCTTTTTCAGGAGTATCCTTGAAGGACGATAGTCCTTTTCAGGAATATCCTTGAACGACGATAGTTCTTTCAGGAATATGCTTAAAGGACGAATGTCCTTTTTAGGAGTATACTTAAAGGACGAAAGTCCTTTTCAGGAATATCCGTAAAGGACGATGGTCCTTTTCAGGAGTATGCTTGAAGGACAATGGTCTTTTTCAGGAGTATCCTTGAAGGACGATAGTCCTTTTCAGGAATATCCTTAAAGGACTATGGTCCTTTTCAGGAGTATCCTTGAAGGACGAAAGTCATTTTTAGGAATATCCCTAAAGGACGATGGTCCTTTTCAGGAGTATGCTTGAAGGACTATAGTACTTTCAGGAATATCCTTAAAGGACGAAGGTCCTTTTCAGGAGTATCCTTAAAGGACTATGGTCCTTTTCAGGAATATCTTTAAAGGACGAAAGTCCTCTTCAGGAATATCCTTAAAGTACGATAGTCCTTTTCAGGAGTATACTTGAAGGACGATAGTCATTTTCAGTAATATCCTGAAAAGACGATTGGTTTTTTCAGGAATATCCTTAAAAGAAGGTTGTCGCTTTCAGGAATATCCTTGAACGATGATAGTACTTTCAGGAATATCATTAAAGGAACATGGTTCTTTTCAGGAGTAATTTTGAAGGACGAAAGTCATTTTCAGGAATATCCCTAAAGGACGATGGTCCTTTTCAGGATCATCCTTGAAGGACTATAGTACTTTCAGGAATATCCTTAAAGGACGAAAGTCCTTTTCAGGAGTATCCTTGAAGGACGAAAGTCCTTTTTAGGAATATCCTTAAAGGACGATGGTCCTTTTCAGAAGTATCCTTAAAGGACTTTGGTCCTTTTCAGGAATATCCTTAAGGGACGAAAGTGTTTTTCAGGAATAACCTTGAAGGAAGATATTTCTTTTCAGGAGTAACCTTTAATTACTATGGTCCTTTTCAGGAATATCCTTTAAGGGCGAAATTCCTTTTCAGGAGTATACTTGAAGGATGATAGTCCGTTTCAGGAGTATCCTTGAAGGACGATAGTCTTTTCAGGATTATCCTTGAAGGACGATAGTCCTTTTCAGGAATATCCTTGAACGACGATAGTTCTTTTAGGAATATCCTTAAAGGACGAATGTCCTTTTCAGGAGTATCCTTGAAGGACGATAGTCCTTTTCAGGAATATCCTTAAAGACGATGGTCCTTTTCAGGAGTATGCTTGAAGGACAATGGTCTTTTTCAGGAGTATCCTTGAAGGACGATAGTCATTTTCAGGAGTATCCTTTAAGGACTATGGTCCTTTTCAGGAATATCCTTAAAGGATGATGGTCCTTTTCAGGAGAATCCTTGAAAGACGAAAGTCCTTTTCAGGAATTTCCTTAAAGGACGATTGTCCATTTTAGGAGTATCCTTGAAGGACGAAAGTCCTTTTCAGGAATATCCTTAAAGGACGTTGTTACTTTTCAGGAGTATCCTTGAAGGACGATGGTCTTTTTCAGGAGTATCCTTGAAGGACGATAGTCCTTTTCAGGAGTATCCTTGAAGGACGATAGTCCTTTTCAGGAGTATCCTTGAAGGACGATAGTCCTTTTCAGGAATATCCTTGAACGACGATAGTTCTTTCAGGAATATGCTTAAAGAACGAATGTCCTTTTCAGGAGTATACTTAAAGGACGAAAGTCCTTTTCAGGAATATCCTTAAAGGACGATGGTCCTTATCTGGAGTATGCTTGAAGGACTATAGTACTTTCAGGAATATCCTTAAAGGACGATGGTCTTTTTCAGGAGTATCCTTAAAGGACTATGGTCCTTTTCAGGAATATCTTTAAAGGACGAAAGTCCTTTTCAGGAATATCCTTAAAGTACGATAGTCCTTTTCAGGAGTATACGTGAAGGATGATAGTCCTTTTCAGGAATATCCTTGAACGACGATAGTTCTTTCAGGAATATCCTCAAAGGACGATAGTCCTTTTCAGGAATATCCTTAAAGGACGATGGTCCTTTTCAGGAGTATGCTTGAAGGACAATGGTCTTTTTCAGGAGTATCCTTGAAGGACGATAGTCTTTTTCAGGGATATCCCTAAAGGACGATAGTCCTTTTCAGGAGTATACTTGAAGGATGATAGTCCTTTTCAGGAGTATCCTTGAAGGTCGATAGTCTTTTTCAGGATTATCCTTGAAGGACGATAGTCCTTTTCAGGAATATCCTTGAAGGACGATAGTCCTTTTCAGGAGTATACGTGAAGGATGATAGTCCTTTTCAGGAATATCCTTGAACGACGATAGTTCTTGCAGGAATATCCTCAAAGGACGATGGTCCTTTTCAGGAGTATGCTTGAAGGACAATGGTCTTATCAGGAGTATCCTTAAAGGACGATAGTCATTTTCTGCAATATCCTGAAAGGACGATTGGTTTTTTCAGGAATATCCTTAAAGGACGATAGTCGTTTTCAGGAATATCCTTGAACGACGATAGTACTTTTAGGAATATCCTTAAAGGACGAATTGCCTTTTCAGGAATATCCTTAAAGGACGATATTCCTTTTCAGGAATATCCTTGAAGGACGATAATTCTTTTCTGGAGTATCCTTGAAGGACGAAAGTCCTTTTCAGGAATATCCTTAAGGGACGAAAGTCCTTTTCAGGAGTATCCTTAAAGGACTATGGTCCTTTTCAAGAGTATCCTTCAAGGACGAAAGTCCTTTTCAGGAATATCCTTGAAGGACGATAGTCCTTTTCAGGAGTATCCTGAAAGGACGATGGTCCTTTTCAGGAGTATCCTTGAAGGACGATAGTCTTTTTTAGGAGTATCCTTGAAGAACGATTGTCTTTTTTAGGAATATCCTTGAAGGACGATAGTCCTTTTCAGGAGTATCCTTTGAAAGACGATGGTCCTTTTCAGGACTATCCTTGAAGGACGATAGTCATTTTCAGGAATATCCTGAAAGGACGAAAGTCCTTTTCAGGAATATCCTTTAAGGACGATGGTCCTTTTCAGGAGTATCCTTAAAGAGCGATAGTCCTTTTCAGGAGTATCCTTGAAGGACGATAGTCTTTTCAGGAGTATCCTTGAAGGACGAAATTTCTTTTCAGGAGTATCCTTGAAGGACGATAGTCTTTTCAGGAGTATCCTTGAAGGACGATAGTCTTTTCAGGAGTATCCTTAACACATTCGTCGCCATGGTGGGTCAAAATGACCGGCACCTCATATACTTATTTGGGCCATGGCGACGAATGTGTTAAAGAACGATAGTCCTTTTCAGGAGTATACTTGAAGGACGATAGTTTTTTTCAGGAATATCCTTAAAGGACGATAGTCCTTTACAGAAGTGTCTTTAAGGTACGATAGTCCTTTTCAGGACTATCCATGAAGGACGATAGTCCTTTTTAGGTATGTTCTTAACGGAAGATAGTCCTTTTTAGGAGTATCTTTAAAGGACGATTGTCCTTTTCAGGAGTATCCTCAAATGACGATAGTTTTATTCAGGAGTGTCCTTGAAGGAATATAGTCCTTACCAGGAATATCCTTAACGGAAGATTGTCCTTTTTAGGACTACGTTTGAATGATGGTAGTCCTTTATAGGAATATCTTTGAATGACGATATACCTTTTCAGAGTCCTTTTCAGGACCATGTTTCTTGGAGGATAGTCCTCTTTTAGGATTATATTAATTTCAGAAGAGTCCTTTTCAGGATAATATGTCTTAGAGGTTAGTCATTTTTCAGGATTTTGTTTTTTCAGAAGAGTCGATTTCAGGACCATGTGTCTAAGAAAATAGTCCTTTTCAGGACCACGTTTATTGAAAAATAGTCCTTATCAGGATCATGAGTTTTGAAGAATATTGCGTTTTGATGACTATGTTTATTTTATAAAAGTACTTTTTAGGGTCATGTATATTGACGTTTAATACTTTTCAGGATCATGTGTTATGAATAATAATTCTTTTTCACGACAATGTTTTTCAGAGGATAGTCCTTTTCTGGACTTTATTTTTTGGAGAATAGTCCATTTCTGGATCATGTGGCATAGGGTATAGTCCATTTCAGGACCATGTATTTTGAAAAATATTCCTTTTCAGGATCATGTGTCGTTCTTTTCGAATCGTATTTGAATAATAATCAGTGAGTGAATTGGATGTCTTTCTAAAAATAGTTTATATTTTTTTTACTACATGTCTCAGATTATTTATTTATATATTTAGTCTGAAATTAGTATGCACAATATTAATAGATGTTATTAAAAGGCATATCGTTTCCCACTTACTTTATTTTCTCCCTTGTTCAAACATACAAATATTAAAAATACATTTGAACCTCTGACTACCCCCCAAGAAGATTCCTCATAACATTAGTGAAGTGTTTAATCGTTTTATAAATTAAAAATATATATTGGGTCTTTCAATATTGGTGCTTTTATACTCAAAATCTCTGAATATCATACAACTTGTACCCACTGTATCAGTTAAAATAGTTATATTAATAACTCTAGTTATCTAACTAATCAATAATCTTACTCGGCAAAGATATTATATATGAAATTTTAAGAGACTTACAAATATAAAAGAAAGCATAGCTATTCAACAACCAAGGCAATTGTAATGTTGTTGTAAAGTCAGTTTGTTATAAAATTATCAAATAAACTCTTATTTACTTAAAAAAACAAAACAGACACTTCACTCATCCCTTGCGAATTAGTCAGAGGTTTGACACAGCAGGTTCCTGTATAACAATAAGAATAAAGTCCTTTTCCGGAGCGACCATTACTTCGTTTTTCTTACTGCGAATCCTCAAGAACTGTAGTTCGTTAGTAGCGTCTAAGTCCCGAACTACGGCCCTTGCTTTTTCCACTAAAGAACTCATGAGGCCTGCGTATTGTACTGAGACGTGGTTTTCCAAGGTAGTCTTGATTGGTATGCCATCGCCGTTGACTACTATCACACCGACCACTCCTGGAATTAGAGGTATGGAATGGTGTGAAGAGAGTATTTAGGAAGTGTATACTTTACATGTAGTAGATAGTGGTATTATAGTTGTGTTTTAATTGTTGTAGATGAGATGTAAAATGAAGATAAGTGGATACCTATCTTCTCGGCAAGTCAGTTCAAAGAGACTAGAGGTAAATTGATCTTTTAAGGCGATGAGATAGAAACCTGACATTAATTAGTGCCATCAAACCTATCAGTATTACTAAAGGTGACCTATGGGATACTATGTATCCGAGTTTCTTGCCACATAATAAGTTACCTTTGTGATTGGCCAATTTCCTAATAGTTTCCTCCGCTTCGTTTGCCATTGAAACTAATAACTTTAATACTATTAAAGTTTATATAATTCAATACAATATTTTAGTAGGTACTATTTATACCTAGATTACTAAAACAGATCTTTGAAATAGAGTTTTATGCTCTGAAATTTGTTTCTCTTATAAATTCTCGTATGTATTGTTCAACTTTTATTTTATTTGTTAAACTTTGACATATCGTCAACAACATAATGACAGTTCAACAAGAATAGAGAAATAAGAATGCTTTCTTCACAGTTTGAAGTCACGATATACTTTATAGAGCCACTAATTATGACATGACATAAAACAGTTGTAGCCCAGTGGGTACGACCTCTGACTTCTTATGAGAAAAGTCCTAGGTTCGAATTCGTGTTCTGGCATGTACAAATGAATGAAATTTAAACATATGTGTTTTATTTAAGAACATCATTTACAGGCGCTAACGGTGAGGGAAAACATCATAAGGAAACCTGTCTATCCTTCGGGATAGGTAATAGCCAGTGCCTATATACGCCGCTACGGTTCACTACCTTTCACGTTGGGTGCTGTCAATCTAGTGATACGCGGGCTTCGAGTGACGCATACATAACAGGCCTTTGAAATTTCGAAGATGGGCACTCAAACCTCTTACTACCCCGCCAAATTAAAAACCGGAGTGCGTATATTATATAAGTCGTGAAGCGTATGTACCTATGTATGTACATGTAAGTGTACTTCGCTTGCCAAAATCTCTTTTGATTCATTTTGCAGCTGGGGATTGAATTAGAAACTTTTTCTTCCGAAGCTGTTGTCTCACCATTAAAGCCTCAGAAGATATGTATCTCTAATTTTGTATTACATTAATGGCAAATTGCAGATATTATCGACATATAATGCACGACAAAGGAACAATGGTGTAATAATTACATTATACTGTAATAATTGATGCTTTCTACTATATTAGTATTATCATAACCATGCTCTAAGGTGAACATACAGAAATACTAATTATATAACTTATTGGGATATAATTTATATCGGACACAATTAGATATTTTTCTACTTTTGGATGTATAAAGGTCGTTTCTTACTACTAGATTTGTCAGAGTAGTCTAATCCTTACAAAGTTTGTATGATGTTATCATGATCTCTTTAATCACTTTTGTTATATTATCTTTAAGCATCTTGAACATCTGTAAGTATAATAAGTTTAACGGTTCACCACCTATCACGTTGGGTGTTGTCTATCTACTGAAAGGTAGGTTTTGAGTGGCATACCTAACATATCGAAATTACGGAGATAGGCACTCAAGGCTCCAACATAATAAAAAAGAGACTGTGTACACACAAGTCGTGAAGCGTATGTATAGTCAGCGCTAAAAGTGCAGTCCCAGCCACTTTTTATATTTAAGTTTGTAAGAAGAAAAACTGGCGTCACTATGTACGTATAGTACGTGCGCGTGCTTTGAAATGAAGAATATGGTCTTTAGTTATTGTAAACTTAAACCTTATAAAAAGTTATTGGGACTGCACTTTTAGCGTTGACTGTACATACGCTTCTCGACTTAACATACATATAATAAGTTCATCCTTTAATTTTATACTTTAAAATAGTTATAAGTAGTCTGAACAATGTTATACTCGTATAATGTGTAATGTCCATAAGTAATCGTATTTCGATTGAGGAAACGTGGCAACATTAGTAGGAAACCTACTTATAGCCTGGCCTATTAGTCAGTTCGACCACTCGCCATTTGTCACGATGGACAATGACTTGATAAAAGGAGGTCTTTTATAGGTCAGTCATTTTCTATACCTATTGACTAAAACCTTTGGAAATTGCTATTATGTATATAGGTCGTTTTGCTAATGATGCTATATTTAGCATATGCCTGTATTAAACATAATTATAATTCTGGCTTTAGATAGTAGATATAATATATGTCTTATGAGACAAAAGAAACACGAACGCATGGTATCTTTATTAGATACCGTCGCATTGGGCTAACCATTTATCAACAATATTAGTTATAAATGATATCACAACCATACTTAGTTACGTTTAAAGTAGCCTAAGAAATGTGTTCCCATATTACAAAATCTGAGATATATGTAGAATCATATACACTCATACCACCAAGTCTAGTGCATCAATTAGTACCTAGATTTCAATTGAAGTTAGTTAGCAAGTTCATTACGTAAGCCAGAGTTTGAAGTTGTGTGCCTTAGTTTTGCTTAGATTAACTACCGAGTGCCTGTCTAAATTGGGACGGTGAGGTCCCGGGATCGATTTCTACTACTTCCTGACAATACAGCTGTATGACGATTGCAGTTCATGGACCTATATATTATTTTATGTCCTGTTCTAGTCTGGGACGTAAAAAGAAAGAAAGCACTTTATTCACTGCATTAAATAACATTGATACAAACAATAAATATCAAGAATGAAAATGGCGACTAAGGGCCTAAGTGTCAGTGGAATCTATTAATATATATAGATAGATAGCTTAGCAACCTGTCAACAATGTTCCACATGATATTACAACCGAAAATTCAAGTTACCTAGAAGATATTATTTTCTCTTCAAGGTTCTGTCCACCCCGAAAGGGATTAAAGTACGTGAATGTATGTGTATGTTATTATATTACGCACAAATGATATAGGTAATTTTATGTATGGATGTTCTTTGATACTTGTGATGGCAAATGAGTTTCTGGTAAGTCATAAGACTTGACTAAATAACTATGGCCAATGGAATCTGTGAAGCTGTAATTGAAAGGTACATAATATGTACATGTGTTTTAAAAGTCTTTCCATCTTATTAGGTGATTATGATAAGGATATACATTCAGGAAACTTCGTATCTTTTTCAAGCGATAGATAACATATAGCGAGAGATAACAGATCTTCATTTTCCATGGTCCTGGCGATCTACTTCCGCTTCACTATCTATTATGCATTTCCGCATATGGCCTAGAATGTTATGGGTAGGTTATATTACCCATTTACCTATTTAACTTTTTACGAAAATCACCTTTGTACACACTCTTTTATACTTATCCTAACACCGTTTGTTTGTTATAGGTTATTATAGTCAACCCAATCTTATAGGCCCGAACTCACAGTTAAAATAGAGATGAGCCAAATTCATTTAATTAGTTTTGATTCTATTTCTCATTGACTATTTAATAGAACTTACTCATACACAAATTAATTTGCTAGTTCAACGTAGCTCAGTAGTTTAGGACTTGACTTTGTATCAGTGTACCAAATGAAGTTTAAAGAATTTCTATGTACATTTACGTAATAAAAACTACATTTATGAAATGCATCGAATATTACGGTAAGGGAAAACATCGTGAGAAAACTTACCTGTTTCCCGAACAGGGAATAGTCAGTACTTGTAAATGACGACATGGCTTACCACCAGTCACATTGAGTACTAAGTATCTGGTAAAAACGTGGGTTCGAGGTGGCCATAGAATTACTACCTTCGCAATTGCGGAAATGGACACCTGAACCTCTGACTACCCCGCAAGGGTTATTAGGTCGTGAACGCGTTTGTCTTTTTTTTGTCGTTATACATTATGCATTGTAACTGTTGGACGTCACCTACGCACCTATATTACTTGTTTACTATTTATTTCTCTTATTACATTTTTCATCTATTTGGCCCTATGAAAGTAGACGCTTTCAGGAATATATTATACCAAGAACACCTATCTTTCCGTAGGTATTCAAACTATCTGCTGCCAATGAATTATTTAAGCTCCCTGCATACCAAGTTCCCTGAATTGTCGAGGGCTGCATCTTTTCTCAATTTAAGTGAAAAACTTTCCGCAGATCGGTTTCTCTATTTTGAACATTGGAAAACTTTTAGATGAACCAAGTTCTTACGGGAGCGTGTATAATGCATTCCGGATTAAGTTTTAAGTCTTAAACATACATATTCGTACAGGCATACATGTAACTATTTAGTGAGGTAGTATATTGTGAAGAAACCTGCTTATTTCTAGAAATAGTATAAGTATAATATAAATAATAAATGTATCGAATTTAATTTAAAGATATCCACAAACATACTCGTATATGTACATACATCTAACTATTCAGTGCGAGAATATATTGTGAGGAAACCTACTTAGTTCTCGAAGGTAATAAATAATGTAACTGTGTTAATTTCTCTAAATAGTGTAAGTATCTGTACATGTCAACATGTTTTACCGGTCACTTTGAATATTGATTATGAGGTAAAAACTAATGTACGTGTGTCCATCTCTGCAATTGCGGAGTATGAAATTCTATGACCACCTCTGTCCCACGTGATACCCAAACAGTCTGCACCTAATGTAATATAATTTACACTTTATGATTTGTGGATTTGGCGTGGTCATTGATTTTTATTATTCACCTCATGTGTCAGATAGTAAATCGTGTCGCTATTTACAAGCAATGTCAATTTCCTGTTTTAGAGTTAGGTAGGTATAGGTAGTTTTCTTTATGGTGTGTCCCTTATTGTAATTTATTTTATGATAACGATATTTCATCAAACTAAACGTACTGGTATATAAAGTTATGGGGCCAAATATATAAGGAAAATAGATGCAATTTTTCAATAAAATGAGCATATAAATATTGCAAGTTTCATATTTCACCCTGCGGCTAAATGGATGCATTTGTCAAAAATATTTGTGCCTTTTATCCTTATGAGATACCAACTTCGTAAAGATATGTGTAACAATAACTATACAACTTCGAAGATATATGTACAGTCAGCGCTAAAAGTGCAGTTCCAGTAACTTTTTATAAGGTTTACGTTTATAAGAACAAAAGACAATAATTTTCATTTTAAAACTGTCGCCACTATGCATTGTCATGGCTACTATACGTTCGCGTGCTTCGAAATGAAAAATATTGTCTTTTGTTCTTATGAACGTAAATCTTATAAAAAGTTGCTGGGACTGCACTTTTAGCGTTTGACTGTACATAAATACATACATACAAACGTGTACTTTAATTCCTTTCGAGGCGGACGGAATCTTGTTCATTTTCAGAATTAATTTCAGGGTTGTAATTCATTTGGAACATTGGTGACAAGTTGCTACTTCACTGTCTTATAGATTCTGTTGGCCCATAGTCCCTTAATCACCTTTTACAATGATGAGCTCAGAACAAAGGAAGCTAGTTGTGTATTTTACGCCCCAGGTTAGCACAGGAAAGAAAATTTTGCCTAGTTAGGAAAGTTAAATAACATAGTACATATGTATGTGTCTTATAATCAGAGATCGGATAATCGGATGCATATTTACCTAAAGTTGACCGGCGGCTTAGTATGGAAAGCACTTCTTTATCGTAAAGATTTCGGGATTTCGGAATTGATGCGTTTAATGTTGGGAATATAGAATTAAATGTATTTTAATTACGTTTGTAGTGTTTTCTATTACAATATATTATTTGTAGGTACATTACTTGTATGGAAAAAAACCCGAATGTTTCGGGATGAATACCGTTAGCGTTTTGGTTATAAATATAATTGAATGCACACTCAAATAAAGGTTTTTAAATGAGGAGCCGTAATTATTTGCGTTGAGAACAATATTTGAATAACATTGTAAAGCTTGTGCACTTAGCTGCACATTTACTAACGTTAAGATTTTAACTATTATAGAATATATCGAAAAATAAATGGAGATCAATTTCAGTTTTCAATTTACAATTCTCGTTATGTTCAAAAAAGCGTTATTATAAATGTGAATGTGCGAGTGAGACGGATAGGTAACTGATTTTTTTCGAATCCCGACATTGAAAAAGACAATTCCGAAAAAAGAAGCCGTCTCCATATTTTCTTAGCCAAAAAATAAGTTTAGGTAAATATGCATCCGATTATCCGATCTCTGCTTATAATTTATAATGTATCTACTTATTAACCACTACATACAGAAAAGTTTTGTATACAAAACGTATGAGTAATACTAAACTACAGCCTTTTTTCTCGAGTAAGTGACTCAGTATTACAAAGGTTGAATTTACTGACAAATGCTCCGGACAAAATTTGTGACACGGGTCCTAAATTGAAACATTGTCACATTAATACTCAACAAACTCGTATTTATGGAAGTAACAACTGGGGTTTGGGTATTCAGGTTGTATATATAATAATAATTTGGACATTATTACACCAATTTAACTAGCTCCTTGGTAAGTTCTTTTAAGACTTGTGTTAAGGGTACTAGTCAATGTATATTTAAGAAATACATACATAGATAAATACATATATAGCATATGTAATCAACGACCAGACTGGAAAGCAGTAGAAAAGCGTAGTTCTTAACTCCGCCTCCATCGGGAATCGAACCCGGACCGATCGGGCCACGGATGTCGTCGAATATTACCCTATTGTAAATATGGTTAATAGTATATTTTCTGAAATATATATCAGTTTACTGGGAAGTTATGTAGCTTTTTTCTCAGGGATTTGTAGGAGGTGACTTAGGTAGGATATATAATGAGCTAGCATCTGTAAACAATTTTCCACATATCACTTTTTTGTGGGAGGTGGTAATGTTTTAATTTATTAATAGAGTCTTGTTTTTTATGGGCAAATACAGGTACACTCAAGCAGTGGGCATTTATTTTTATTTCTAATCAAATTATCATTTATCACCAGATCTAAACGCGTCTTAACTAAAATTGATAAAACTTATCATCAGAGCATACATTATAAGTGAACAGGTTGATCTTTCATCCCGGCAAGTCCCAGAAAGTAGTTAAGGGACTAGAGTTCATGTAATCTTTTGGGTGTTGTGCTAGCAACCATTCATCATACCAATAATAATCTATACCAATGCCATCACGAACTCTTTGGTATTGCTAAATGTGACTCAGGCGTTATTATCTAGAATGTTCTGTCCACCCTGAAAGGGATAATGTGTATGTATGAACAGGTAAAAAACTCTTACCTACTACCGTAGCATTTTTTAGAAGGGCCAACCTCCAACAATCATTTATGGTTTACCCCAAGTGAACCTTCATTTATTTGAAAAGAACAACCTTTTTTCTTGTATGTAGTCTCTATGTAGGTAGGTAAAGTTTACTACATTCATAATTATATATTATAATTTACATTTATTTATAATCACAAACATGTTATTAATAAGAAATCAATATTAAAAAACCCACATTAATAAAATAAAACGAAATTACAATAATTATTTAACACTAATATCAAATCATTATCAAAATTGACTTAAACAAAAAATTACATGACATCTCCACAGAGCAAATTCTTGTGACATCTTTTGGTTACTAATCTATGAGTGATAGATAGAACAGTGTATACACGTAGAGGAGATATTAAATTTTTGAGATTCCATCATCAAAAGGCTTTAAGAACTTAAATGTACGTATATATTGACACTTGTGATTGAAATCGAATTCAACCATTGCGAATGTTAGGCAAATGGAGTTGAAATAATTACTTAAGAGCACAGCTGTTACTTTAATAGAATAAGATTGGTGAAAAGGATTTGCGCTCTCTAGATATAAACTGGTTTGAAGTAAAAAGCTGGTAAAAAGTGTCTTAAAATAACGAAGTTTGGCGATTTCTTTACACGTATAGTAACAGAAGCTGTTATATAATATGAAGCCACAAGTGACAGTAATAATAGGTGAATAATAAGCTATAAATATTTTTCGATTTTTTTTGCCAAAATAGATAGATAAATAGAAGGGAAAAGAAAGTTATTTGATGCTTTAGTGTTTAATTTAAAGGCTAAGTATACAACTAGGTATGCTTTCAAAAGTTTTTATTCATCGTTATTGGAAACGAGAGTGTATGTTTATGTAAAATATGACTGTCTATTAAATGTACTTTACTTATACGTTTAAAAGGTTCACTTATTTTTCCAAAATTAAGAATAAGTTTAATGTGTTTGATTCCCGTATCTTTCAACTCCCATAATATTAGCATCTAGCTTTAAAGTAGCCTAAAGGCCCATCCAATTACGTTTTATTGGTAAATAATATCAGGCTAGCGGTAAACCGTGTTGTTGATTTGATGGCACTTTTTATCTGTTATCATTTAACGGTCGCCATTTTGTTTTAAGTGCAAAACGTGACCAAAAATATTTTTTTAACATAATATTTTATATTTTTTCGGAATTGTCTAGAGCAAAACATTTTAATATCTTCCTGGTCACATTTTAGCATTAGTATCTGAATGATGGTGATATTAGTATGGAATATTGGTGATAGGTTTCCTACGCCTTCTCACAAAGTCTTCTCTAATAGATTTGACGTAGTCATTTTCTAAGTCATGCCGAAAAGAACAGCAGTGACTTACATTTACATATGAGTATCCACACCTCGACTTTCTAACAGAATAGACAGGGACTATCCATTGCAACCTAGAAATACAATTACCTCTCATCTCACTCACATTCATTAAAATCCTGCATGTATCATCTGTTCGTAACTTTACCAACATTTGCCTGAAGTAAAATATCTTTGTTTTCTGTATGCAGATAGTTAGCGTTTTGTTTACGTACCCAGACTAGCACGGAACAACCTTTCACACTTCCAACGAACTTAAGCCCGGTCGTGCTTCAGAATAATCAATACAAAATTGTTTAGAATTGGTTTAAAGTATTAATTGAGTTTTCGACAGCATTTCTGAGACCGTAGCGGAATGATTTAACGTTTTGGTTGTTGCTAAGAGGGGTTGAGTTCTATTCCTTGGAAACGAAAGTTTTAGAATTATCTCGTTTTCTTTCGGTACAAGTTTTGATGTAAGTTCGGTGTAACTCAGTGATGCTGGGCCATTGACTCGAAATCAAGTTAAAGGTTCAAAACCCACACGATTAGTTTCCAATGGAATTGAGTTTTCTGATTTTAAATAACTGCATGACGTTTATTAATTCTACATTTCAGCAACAAAAATACTTTTGTTACTGGTACGTTGCGATTTGTAGAAATACTTATACAGTGAAGGAAAATATGAGATAATACAATTATATACGGTAGGTTGTGATTAGTAGAAATACTTATACAGTGAAGGAAAATATGAGATAATACGATTATACCTACCTATTCCTTAAAAAAGATAGTCGGTATAAGCGTGTTAATGGTGACACGATTAAAAAACTGTCACATTATTACTATCTAGTTAACACGTAGGTGGCGACCGCGTCTCGGTAAACGTAGTGTGGGACGCCCCCCTGCCAGATGGACTGATGACCTGAAAAAGGTCGCTGGTAGTGGTTGGCTGAGGGCAACGAGTGATCGTGTTTTGTGGCGTTACCTTGGGGAGGCCTACGTCCAGCAGTGGACTGTCATAGGCTGATTGATTGATTGATAACACGTAGGTTTGAAGTGTTCATAGAATTACTAAAACCTGTGACTATCCCACAAGTGATAATAATCGTAAAGCCTTTATTTGGTTCCATTTAGAAGAGTCATCGCAGGTAAATAAGATGTCATTCTACTCGGTTTTGAATTCGGCGTCAAAACCGATAGTATTTCAGCAATTCCCAATTGCATTGTAGTTGGTACACGGAAATAGATTCGCCGCTTGTCACGTTGTTAGAGTATTATTTCGTGAATCGTGGGCTTTGAATACCTAAAGGCTTTTACAGAGATTACTCTATTTATATTGTGGAACTTATAATAATAAACTGAAATACATATTTAGGGTTAAATGGGGTTTCTATTCATTAAACCAAGTTGTGGTTAATTTTAGATATACATGTTGGGGCAAATATTTATTTACATTATACATATAATAGTAATATTTGGACATTATTACACCAATTGAACTAGCCCCTTGGTAAGTTCATTAAGACTTGTGTTAAGGGAACTAGTCAACATATATTTAAGAAATGTATACAAACTATATATAGATAAATACATATATAGCATATATAATCAACGACCAGACTGGAAAGCAATAGAAAAGCGTAGTTCTTAACTCTGCCTCCACCGGGAATCGAACCCTCACGATTAGCGTTCAGGTGTCTAAGTTCTAACGGATCGCGCCACGGAGGTCGTCATATATATATACACATCATTATGTTGCTTACTGAACAAGAATCTTAAAGATCACTTTTGGAGAAACTACATATATTATGTTTGTTATGATATAAACATACAATATTAGTGACATATTGTTATCCCCATCAGCTAAAAGACCGTTCCAGCTTAAATTACATTGCCCGCAATTCAATGGAGAGTTGTATGTCATATCGGGATGAAAGGCAGCTAGTTAGCATTCTATTTACGTCACAAACTAGGATATATATATAATTAGGGTAATTTGACGTAGCTCATTTGTTTAGGGCTTGACTCTGTATTAGTAGGCACAGGGTACAAATCCCGCTTGAGCACGCATCAATGGAAATGAAGTTTAATGAATTTCTATGTACATTTGCGTAATAAAAATACATTTATGAAATAAGTCGAATGCTATGTGAGGGAAAACATCGCGAGGAAACCAATCTGTTCCCGGAACAGGTAATAATTAGCGCTTATAAATGGCGACATGGCTTATCACATGTCACATGGAATACTGACTATCTGGTCAACACGTGGGTTCGAGGTGGCCATAGAGTTACTACCTTGATAAAATTAAAAATATGGAAACCTAAACCTCTGACTATCCCGCAAGGGTTAATGTTTGTGAACGCGTTTGTCTTTGTTTGTCTTATCAACTAGGGATATATACTAACCTCATATATCAGCCCCTAATCAATTTTCAAAACCTCTATTCAGCTATAAATTACTGTAGACACGGAAAATATTGTTTTTCTAGATAGCTAACCTAAATCATTCTGGACAGGCTATCCGTGCTAGACTAAGACCTAAATAGACCTAGTACATTCACGTACTTTTACCCTCTATGGGTTTATTAAATAATATATAATACATACACATAGTATACATTCACGTTATTAATCTTATTAATCAGTAACACAGAATTTTAGTTTTAATATGATCCATATGTTCTTGCCTTTAGTTTTACACAATATACATTCTAGAGGGCTAAGATACTAGGTTGACGTCTAGTATTTAAAGCTAGGCTAAATTTGACGGGCAGACGACCTAGATTTCATAAGCTAGAGTTAGTCTACTAGATCTAAATACAACCCATCGTTTTAACCGTCAACCGATGGACCGGTCCGTTCTATGTTTGAAAACCAGTGATTCCGGGTTAGATGCTTATAGACCCAAAGTTCAAATTTTTTTAAGATATAGTTATACATACATAGATATATTCTCGCCTCTATGTCCCTAAAGAGATAGACAGAGATTATCGATCGCCACCTGGAACGATAATGACAAAGCTTCCTTGCTTCACTCACACCTATTAACCTTCTAACGCCTTGAGAAGAATGTCTCCAATTTGTAGTAATAATATCCTTAATAAATCACACACCTAATATTAAAATATTTAATATAATATGTTCCAGAGTTGTATAAGCTATTGTTAAAGAACGTCCATAATTATAAATTAATCCTTGCATTATAAATTAATCAGAGGTTCAAGTGTCAATCTTCGCAATTGCGAAGGAAGTAATTGTATGGCCACATCGAACCTACTCGCTGACCAGGTAGTTAGTACTCAATGTGACAGGTGGTGAGCATTGTCGCCATTTACAAGTACTAACTATTACCTATTCGAGGAGGTTTCCTAACGATGTTTTCCCTCACCGTAGTATTCGATGCATTTCGAAAATGTATTTTTATTGCAAATATACATTGAAAATCAGGAGGTTTGAACCCTGACTGATACAGAGTCAAGTCTGAGCTATGGCAAATTTTATAGTTATACAAATTAATAATCCCCCATTGATTTAAAATTCTTTATTCACTATTAATAATAAATAATTTTCTATAATTCATACTGGAGTCCAAGATCCCAAGTTGTCATAAACTGCCATTCCTTCGCAACGCAAACCGTAAACTTGTTCATTTGATCGGGTAAGACCACGATAACTTTCTTTCAGCTTCACACAACTAATCCTTTGGAGAATAGTCCTGTTAACCAGCTTATATAAGTAATTGCTTTTACTCTTGTTTTATAAGACGTTATTCGATAGAAACTAAATAACTTGGGAGTGTTCAATAAGTTTCTACATATTCATTGGAATTAAATTTTATAAAAGTAATGATCCGTGCTGTCTAGATTGTAAAAAGAATGTTCAACTAGCTGCCGTTTTTCCCGGCATGTCGTAGGCGATTAGGGGTAAATGGTATCTGTTGGCTGTTCTAACAATCTATCACTAATGTTCCATATGACATCACAAACCTAATATTCCTGCCAAAACTGATGTAGGAGATATTATCGTGTATCTGTGGTTCTGTCCACCCAGAAAGCGATTAAACACATGTACGTATTGAGGTGTTCCTACATTAAATACTAGGTGAAACACTATTATTACAGGATACAAGGAAAACACGTCTTCTTCGGTTAGCAGCATTTATTGAGAGAGGGAATTGTAACCTGCCTGCATTCTTAGTGGATTAATGCTAAAACAAAATTTTTGTCCTACCCTCGGTCACTGACCCCGCGAGTAGCTCGCCTACATACATTAAAAGAAAAGTATAAAATCATGCATAATGTGTGTAATACGATTTTGTTTATCTTTATTTCTAGATGCATATATTATAACTTTTATCATTGGGTTGTATATACTTATAATCACGCCTCTACATCCCTAACGGAATACTCAAAGACTATTGATCGAGAGATTATTAATCCAACTGGAACGATCTTGACAATACTCTTGCTTCACTTACACCCATTAACCTTCTCACACATGCTCTTCTGTTCTGCACGCCGCGCAGTGTGTACATTGTGACGTAATATTAAACATTGATGACAAGTTTGTTAAGAATAAATAGTTTACATTAACGAGAATAAACCTTGTTGGCACTATGCACGTTCTTGGAAGGCTATTTCAATATGATGGGCAGGTCAAGTCTCGGCTTCTCTTTTTAGTGACATCGTCAGCCATCAATATTCGATTAGTGCGAGCTTCGATTCTGCTTTACAAACTATGGTTTATTAAGTAAAGGAAAAAATATGAATGGAATAGTTATAACTTATATATTTATCTGGGTATAAGTATACACTCAAAGCTTACCATTTTCATGAGATTATTGAAGTTGATGTATTAAGGTTAGATTGGCAAGGATAATGATTAAATTTCATATATAAACGATAACCACGCGATCATTCAAATTACTGATCTCAGCCATCGCGCAACGGAGGTTGTCAAATAAGTAATTGCATTTACGGTATGTAATTCCATTAAATATTTACGTGGATTCTCAAAAATCGATTGTGTTGAGATAGATTAGCAATGATCGTTAAAAGTTCTTGTAGATATTCAATATCTGACTAGTTTTCAATGTGTGTTAATAAGCGTTGAACTGTAGCAGAATCAGGCCCAACTATAAGGTGTATAGGACAGGAAATTACAGAAGCTCCCGCTCGGCGGTTTTAATCACTCGCTTTGACAAAATGGCCGCCGAGCGATGGCTCATCTCCAACTGGCTATTTCCTTCAACTAGCATCCAGATATAAAGTGCTGTTTACTATTTTGCTACATATAATGGTAGATAGTTACACACTCCCTTTTTCAGAGGCATGAGTGCCCATCTCCGAAATTTCGAAGGCATGTTGGGTATGGGCCATTCGAAGCCCGCATATCACTAGATAGATATCACCTAACGTGATAGGTAGTGAACCGTATCGCCGTATATAGGCACTGACTATTACCTATCCCGATGGCTAGGCAGGTTTCCTCACGATGTTATCCCTCACCTTAGCGACTGTAAATTATGTACGTAAATGAAAAACACATTTAAATTTCATTCATTGGTACATGCCAGAGTCGGGATTCGAACCTAGGACTTTTCTCATAAGAAGAAGTGCATGTAAATGGGGACATGGCTTGCCACCTGTCACATTGAGTTATATCTGGTCAATACGTGGGTTCGAGGTGGCCATAGAATTACTACCTTCGCAATTGCGGAGATGAAAACCTGAACGTTTGACTACCCCGCAAGGGTCGTGAATGCGTTTGTCTTTGTTTTGTTTATCATCCTTACTAACACTTCTTATTCCAACCTAGTAATCATTAGCCCCATACATTCAGCATTTCTTAAGTCAATATTCGTAGTCAATCAACAGTTGAGCGAAATAAGGGCTTCAGGTCACGTCCGCTTCACACGGCGTTAGGATTCTGTAAGTGCCCTTAAGGCATTTAGGAATACCTTTTCGGCACTTACTAAGGATGTACTTAGGTATTTAGGAACATATGGTGTGTATAGGTGGTGATATAGTATACTGTACTGTAATGAAAATATTGATTTGAATCTGATAGTGAATGAGTTTTTATTTATGATTAATAACTAACGGGGCTTATCGCGTATGTTTTTATATAATAAAGTTACCTTTATTAACCCGACGTTTCGGCTACGTTGCAGCAGCCATGGTCACGGGCAGACTGACGATGCATATTTCTTCGCCTCCAACGCAGTGCCCTGTCAGATTCTTCTTCCACTACCCTCACTGCTACGTTTTTATTAATAAACGCGACCTACACACTACACTCACAGTATCTTGTGGCTTCACACGATCATGCTCATGCTCATGTTAGTTATTAATCATGAGTATAAATCGCGAATCTCTTAAAACTAGAGTTTTTATTTAATTTTGTGCGATAATTTGTACAGATAATGTGATGAAAGAATCTTAGTAACTTAATGTTAAGTGTGTTCCTGTATCTGTTCTTCCCGGTATGTCATAGGATGATTAAGAGACTAGGGGTCAATAAAATCTATAGGGCGATGGGCTAGCAATCTTTCACCAATGTTCCATATGATGCATGCACAATAAGGAGATTTTTTCATGTGTCCAAGATACCTTCCACCCAATAAGGGATTGAAAATACAAAACATAGTTCATCACATGATATTTCGTCTCATCTCATATACAAGTAAGTTCCAAAACTCACTCATTCCCAACTACAGTTTATTCTCCAAAACTCAGTTCATTCAAGCACATGACTGAATGAACGTTGATCTACTCTTATTTGGCAAGCAGCCAGTAGCGGATTCAAAATGGTAATTAGCTGCAGGGGTTAACTTGCTTTAATGCCTAGTTCACGGAATATTGTCCTCTATTCTAAGTGTTAATCTCTAAACTAGTTAACTGCATTGCAAAAGGCTGCGTTTAATTCATATACTTTTTACTTTAGGCTGTCTTATTTAAATAATATCTTACATCTTATCTTCTTCTTTATTATGCGAGTAATACACTAAATTATCTTCATCACTACATAGTATAAGACAAAGTCGCGTTCCTTGTCCCTATGTCCCTTTGAATGCTTAAATTTTTGAAACTGCGCAACGGATTTTGATGCAGTTTTTTTTTTTTATAGATAGAGTGATTCAAGAGGAAGGTTTATATGTATAACAACATCCATTAAATAGTAGAATAGGCTATATATTTTATACCCGTGCGAAGCCGGAGCGGGTCGCTAGTAATATATAATAGAATAGATTATAAACATACATATGTACTTTAGTTCATAATAATTGAAGTTTCGAAGCACTTTTAGTCATATTTAATGAATTGGAGAATAAATATAAAATAGAAAATACATTAGTAATGATGGATATGATGGCGTCTTAAGTCACTAAAAGAGGGAGTTGTTGTTTGTGAGATATTATTATCTGTTAATTAGGAACCGATGAAACTTTATAGAACTGAGTAAAATTAATCTAAATCCGAAATTGCAAAGTTAGACATAGTTAAATTGAAGGATGTTCCCGTGCTAGATTGGGTCGTAAATATAATTTTAACTATCTCCCGTTTTTCCCAGCATGTTGTATGAGGCGACTAAGGGACTAGTGGTAATTAGAATCTATTCGGCGATGGCATAGCAACCTGTCACCAATGTTTCATAAGATATCAAAACTCTAATAGGGTTTAAGGTAATAAGTGATCTAGGAGATATTTTACCTTTGGGGTTTTCTCCACCCCGAAAGGGATTAAAGGACAGCATGTATATAATAATATTTTGACATTATTACACCAATTGAATTAGCCCCTTGGTAAGTTCATTAAAGACTTGTAAAAAACTTGTGTTAAGGGTACAGCTAGTCAACGTATATTTAAGAATTATATACATATTATACATAGATAAATACATATATAGCATATATAATCAACGACCAGAAAAGAGTAGAAAAGCGTAGTACTTAACTCTTGCTCCACCGAGAATCGAACCCGGGACCTCACGATTAGCGTTCCGATCGCGCCACGGAGGTCGTCAAAAAAAAATGTATTTATGGTTGTGATACAACAATTTAAAAAATAGTACGAAGCCTTCCTAATTAAAAAGATAAATACTGAATAAACAGTATACCATTTACCTTTTCTGTTGATAAATTTATTAGTTGAGAGCTAGTTGCAAATGGGCAAGTTTTTCTTTCGTTAAAACTGCTCTCCCTGTTTTAATGGCTAGTGCTTCGGAAGTTTTTCCATCATAGCTGCTAATGAAAGATTGCTTGGGAGCCAACAGAACTCTTTAGGAATTTGTAATAAAGTAACATTTCTTTCATTTCATGTGTGTTTCATTTACGTACATAATTTACAGTCGCTAACGGTGAGGGAAAACATCGTGAGGAAACCTGCCTATCCCTCAGGATAGGTAATAGTCAGTGCCTTATATAAGGCGATATGGTTCACTACCTATCACGTTGGGTGCTGTCTATCTAGTGATACGCGGGTTTCGAATAACCCATACCTAACATGCCTTCGAAATTTCGGAGATGGGCATTCAAGCCTCTGACTACCCCGCCATAATAAAAAAGGGAGTGTGTACACAAGTCGTGAAGCGTATGTATGTATGTTACATTTCTGGGAACAAATGTGGTCGTTGGAGAAACACACACTCACGACGAATAAATACTGCATTAAATAATAAAATATGTGGTTGTTTATTCGTTACAGAAACATACGTTCTGCCAACGACTTAAGAAATTCTTGCTGGACAGCGCGTTTTACTCTGTAAAAGAGTATATGACGAAAGAGTGCTGATGTACATCTCGTATTTTAAATTATTATTTTGTTATATTGTATTATTTTTGACATTTTAATTTTATATAATTGCATTTTTTTATGTCATACGCTCACGACATATGTAAGAGTATATTCTACATTAATGACAAAAAACTTGGTACAGTTTGGTTTATCTTCGCGATTTTGGAGTATCTTAATAGTAATATATATACATTTCACGTAAATTCTCATGAACAGGCTAGTAAGTGGTTTAGGTGTTCATATTCGCAACTTGGGTGTATGTCATTTATAGTGACATTATACCCACCCATTACCAAGATAATAAAAAAATAAGCAATGAATGAGACAGATTTTGTAACGTTGCCTATCCCTAAGAATATAAATATTAAACAATATAGAATTTAACTATACATTTAGTAAACTTATATTTTTGCTGATGTGTACAAAGATTAAAGATCTAACCCGAAACTTACACGATCTTTATGTTTTGTCTCGCCACCTATATACTGGTGATATACTTGATATACTGGTTTTTTATCCCATCGCCAGGACCTTAAATTAGAGGTTAATAACTGAGGCTATAAGTAAATGCCTAATCACCATTATTCCATACATTTTAATTCTATTACAAACCCCGATAGTAATACCATAAGTGACCGATGAGAAATCTTTCTGAACTTATACCATCCTAAAAAGCATAACAGGTGTGAGTATATACATAAATGAAGCAATCAACTAACACCCCAATCCTCATAAGCAGAAAGGCACTTAATAGACATAGCCAGACAATTAGTAATCGGCGCTCAGTTGCTAACTGGCTATTAGACCCCCTAATTCACCCGCTTAATATGTGGCGGTTTTTGCTAATAAAACCTTTTTGTGGAGTTGCTGGTATTAAGGGACTGATAGTAGTAGTTATACTCTTATTTTTTGGTGTTACATTCTATAATTATACATTATAGTATGTTAAGGAAATTGAGTAGCAACGTATTAATGTATACTAACGTCGTTAATCCCTTTAGTAGTGTACAACTTTTTGATGTACTATAATTTCTTTGATACTTTAAGCTCAATTGTAAGCAAAACGAAAATCAAACTATAAATTTAAATTACACATAAAAATATTAATAAAATATTAAACGTCTTGTAAAAGTCTTCGCTGTCGGAGTGTGGTAGGGTTCCCAACACACTTATAGCATTTCCTCCTGAATAGCTGCTAAGTTAATATTGTCTTTATGTGTGTATGTTATTTCACTGGTTATTTTCTTACTGAATACATGTATTCACGACTGTACAATCGCAACTGGATAGGCGGAGACTTTTATTATGTTTTTTTACTGACTAGATTTAATAGGGGAATTGGAAACTGGTGGTCTGATGAAGATTTTCGAGCGACAATAACCACAAGTTATCATTATACAAAATTTAACACATCCTTCTTGAACAACACGTTTATTACAACCAAAAGTTCTTCGAATCCTTATTGAGACGAGAAATTCTTCGAAACCCTTTCTTCTCTTCCCTAATTATTCACTTATGGACGTAACAGCGTATGTATATAAACTGTTTGTAAACAGCAAACTTACAACGCTTACACAACAAATAAGTGACAACTAATAACAAACACGCCTACTAAACTTGCTACACGCGAAAAAGTTATGCGAACGCAAAATATGCAAATCGTATGAAATTCCCAATACCCCGAGCACTTAAGTGGTGTAACAAATGGGAATATTTCGTCGAGGGGCTGTTAGTAAACATTTTGCTTGTAGACGCTTTGAAAGGGATTGCGACTTGACACAATTTGTTCGTTTGCGGGATGCGGGTGAGATTTACGTGTAGCTTTTACGTGCGTAGGTTTAATGGGTATTTGTATATATGTCTATATGTCGCTTTAGATAGGTTATGGGATGTGACAATTTAGCTTATAAGCTGTAGCATCGGTTATAATCATCATTAATAATGTTGATTGTTGACTACCTGGTCAAAAACTGAATTATAGAGAAATTTGATATCACTAATTTTATCTTAAAGTATATATAAATTATTATCTTTACTAATTCGGAGTAGTTATTGACTTTGTTTTTGTGAATTCAAGGTTTCAACCCCGAATCTTGTGTGAATAGCAATATATGTATATTTGCAAAGGATTAATGATAGTAGAATAGAAAAAAAGCAGAATATAATAGAGCAATTGCTTTTATTAGATTCAAAACAGACAGGACCAAATACCAGCTTTGGTTCGAAACAAACACGTCAATACATAACATCCCACTATATTTATAGTATAAATAATACAAGTATAAATACGATGTACTATTAACATTTACACATTCTTAAATAGTAAATGGAGTTATACAAAATAAAACGTAGTTTTATCTACTTGTAATTGAAGGTAAATGTCTGTCCTACCCTAAGATATGTACAGTAAGACTCTCTCTATGGAAACCTGCTTAAATTTACAAGAATAACATAAATATATGTAGTGTAGTTTTAATGTCATAAGGACCGAAACAAAGGTGTTTACCCCAATGCTACATTCGAAAGATAAGTGATCTGTTAACTTTATTTTACATTATAAGGTGAAATACCAAATATATTACATAGTTTTCCAATATCTATATTTACCAGAAATCTTTTAAAAGATGGCAGACAAGATATTAGAAATATAACGATATAAATGGGAAAGGATTGGCTTGAATCACATATTTTTTGTCCATGAAATGTGGTTGAAATAATTTGTATTTGAAATAATAAGAGTTTTACTCTATACATACAATAAACTTTATTTACCTACTTCTTTTCCATATTATTCATAAATTATTTGCATTTCTGCTATGAAATATAATTTTTTCAATTCACATAGACTGCAGATATATTGAACTAAATAATTTGAGTTACATATAGTATTTATAACATCTATTAAATAGAAAACATGAATCTTATTTACAGTTCTACATACTAACTTATAATACTGAGATCAAAATACTTATACGAGAACATTATAGTTTATCATCTTAATATTATACACTAATATTTGGATAGAGTTTTATATTTTACCCTTATTACATATTTTTTATCAAGAATGTGATCATAACTGTTACATACATACATACATATGATCTTACAGGATAGGTAGAGACTATTGATCGTAACCTTGAACGATCCTGACTAATCTCTCTCGACTCATTCATATTACCTTTTCATTCATGCTGTTCTTCACACTACTTTCGCCACTTTTAACGATCCTGACAAATCTTTTTCATTTCACTCACACTCATTCCATGCATGCTCTTCTGGTTTTAGAATTACGAACGTTCATAGATATTAACAGAAGCTAAACATAATGTTCATAATAACATGTGCATTAAATTGAACGAAATATATTCCTATTTATTTAACGTTTTGTCAATTAACAACATAATATAGCAGATTAATTCCTCTCCCAATTAGGTATTATATTCATAATAACATTTATTAAGTGATCATAAATGATCGCGGTTGGGAATGAACTAATTAGCACTTATCAATGGAGTAACAGCATTGCTTTTAATTAATTAGCTTGTCATCCAAAACGGGCAGAATTTATACCTCAATATTTTAATATTAAACATGCACAAGTTATACCCCCTAGTTTGTAAGTGTTTTATTGTAAACGTTTTGTATTGTTTATGTTTTTATAGGTGTAAATAAACGCTTATTATTTTTATCAAATACTTACATATACATACATTCTATTACGTTCATCGCTTTCGGGGTAGACAAAACGTCTAAGTTATATTTGTTTTCTTTCTTCTAGCTTAAATAATATAGGTTGTGAAGACATTTGTTTGTTATACTAGTAATTGGTTATTAGTTTTTCGCCTAAGTGATATCTTTTACCTTAAGTTCCATAGTATATTCATAGAACATGCAACAAAGAACGGCAGCTAGTTAGTTTTCTTTTTACCGTAGTATTAATGACCCTTTATTTGACATGTGACTTTCAACAGAAACCTAACTTCTTTGATACAATGTACATAAATATTTTGACAGCGTACTTCGCGCAATATTCATTATAAGCACACACATTATTTACAATTTATAAACTTTTCAGACAGCAAACTTCAACCAGACAAGACGGCCTGTAATAAGGTAATAAATATTGTAAGTGTAACGAATTTTCACTCGCAAAACGAAAATAACGATAGAAAAAGTTATCAAACCTAATATAATACTAACTTAATATATATAAATATGAATACATTCAGGTCGTTTAAGCCCTTTCGTGGTAACAGAACCTTGGAGACATTATAATATCTCCTAGGTCACTTTTTAGCATAAAATGGTTATGATGTTATAATGGAATATTGGCACACAGAATACAGATAGCTAGCCTGTTTCTCAATAGATTTCATTTATGTGTGTGTATATATATACTTATAATATATATAATACATATATATATATACATACAGATAATGTCTCAAAACATAAAACTTTGGAGCATACACATTTGGCGAAGCAATTTAATTATTTCAGAAATTGCTACCAATTTCATCATCATATCATAAGATAAATAAACAATATCTTTTATAAATAGAAGATAATTAAATAATATCAACACATATCACCTCTTACAACACGCTTTGTAGAACGATAGGTAGTTGAATCCCAGATAAAAACCGAGTCTGGATTCTGCTTTCATTTTATTATATATAAATTTGCTTATTTACTAAATCTTATCATAAAACTTAGGTAGCTAATCTACGTAGGGAAGAGTAGACAAAGTAATGATATGTCAAGGTCTTAAGCCTAGCTTAGTTAAATCTAGAATTTTAAGCCATATATACACCTAAATAATTCATTAGCGCTTTTCCCCATAAATACTTTCGTCTAAGTTACAAGATACACCCTGTTACAACTACAAGCTTTATTTTGGATACGTCATACGACATACATACACATCACGCCTAATTTCCTGGAGGGGGCAAGCTGAGATCACGGATCGCTATATGTTATGTGGTAAACCACTTTCGCTTCATTGACACTAATATAGCTCCTCATACCAACTTGGTGGTTATAGCATAGGAACCCTTTTACAATATGGCGTCTATCTGACTGTCATATTGGGCCAGCCCCTACGTCACCGCCCTTCCACTTTACCCATATATGTATGGCCCTTACGTAAACGCCCTGCCACTTAATCTGCATATGTATATTCTTTATGTCAATCTACTATCATTCATCCACATAACATGTCCAAACCATCGAAGCATGGTCTTCTCAATCTTAGTTTTTTGAATTCCGTAGGATTTATATAAAGTTTAAAATTTTGCATTCATTTGAGAAAGAAGTAAAGATATATAGTTTTTGACTAGCGTATTATATATGACTTATTTACGAAATTGCACATCATAGTTCTAAAGAATATAGCAGCATAATATGGACTTAATCAAAATAGACTTTTGTTGTGTGTTTGTATTTATTTTAGAGTACTTTTCAGTATTTTTGAGTGTTTTTTTCCATTTTCTGATTAAATAAACTAAGTCCAAAAAAATCTATAGACCTTAATAAAGACAATAGTCATGGCATCGTATCAACGAGAAATCTATTGAAAAATATGTTTCTGACATTATTTAAATAGTTAATATTTTGTGCCTAATGCCAATATTACTTTACTGGTTGCATGGCTAAAAAAAATAAATTATGTAAAGCTAATAATGGCACAAGAACATTTTAATTTTACTTGACATATATAATGATCATATACTGAGATCAATAATTATAAATATCTATAGGATTTTGACTTGGTTTCAGCATAATTATATATGGCTAAAGATAATTTGATAGATCCTGATAAAATAAATTAAGGATTTATGAAATTAAACGACTAGAGATCTTTATCGTATATACATATAAGCTAAACGTATGAATAACTGAGATTCTTTTTGCATACACATCACGTCTTCACCAAAGGGTAGACAAATCCAATGGCGTTTTTAAAAAAATGATTGTTCTATTACAAATATTACAATAGCTAACCTTTCTTATACGCATAAACTATATTTTATTTAATATATAATTTGAAAAATGTTAAACTTTAATTTTCATCGCTTCTACCACTTTTTTCTCTATACTTGATGTTCTGCCCAACCCTCTTGTCAATATAATCATGATGTGTATGTGTTTGACACTCAGATTTTAAACACTATTTACTCTTTAAAACATTTATAGTAGAATACTATGTACAAGTTTACTATTACATCAAGTATCGATCATTGATTTATATAAATATTTACATTTTACACTATTTTGAATAATACTATATTTTAAATAACATATTGCGTAGTTTTTTTTAAAACTTATCACTTATTTTAACTATCACTGATATTTCTATTCAATTTTACAATAGCGATTGTGTATGTTTATGTAATAGTCTCCTTTGGATCATGTGTTGTTAATTCCTTTTACAACATCATACAAAGCATTTTACACAGCGTAATATGCTTATCAAATTCAAAGAAGAATTGTTTAGTCTGAGTAGCAAAAATATTCAAACAAAACATGAAACTGTCTATACAAATTACCTATTTACATTCCCAACGATAAAGACACAAATACATGCTCAAATTTAGCTCCCTCAAAAATCTCTAAAATAATGTAATTTAAGTTCATTTTATTCAAGTCCTAATACCATATAATACTACTTACCCATTCCAAAAACAAAACACAACCGCTGCCCAATTAAAATTTCACCTTAACCTTAACAACGTCACATTCACACCAGTTCACTGTCTTCAACACAGCTGTCGTCCTGTCAAATGTGGTTATCCCTTAAGGGCTTTACAGACTCTGCTGAAGACCTTGGAGTAGGATCCACAGCGGATAGTCCCAACGACCCACTGCGACGAACCACTAGGGTCTTCGTACCGTAATCTGTGACGAAATTGTCGTTTCTTGTCGGCGTATGTGCCCGGACACTTTGGTATCCGCAACAGGGCGGGTATCGAGAGGTTAAGATCTTCTTGAATGCCTCTCGAAACTCCGTGTTGAATATTGAATAGATGATGGGATTGAATGCTGAGTTGGAGTACCCTAGCCAGGTAAGGATCTTGAATGCTCGGTCTGTGGATAATAGATAGGTGTTAGTATTATTCTAAGCTAGGGGTGTGATATAAATGTGATGTTTCGAACAAATATAAAAATACATATATCGCGCAAGATACACTCTCTTTGTAATTGATTCATGATGTGATGGCTTTTCCATTGTATTAGTCTATGTAGATATTGAAAGGATTCATATTAGATGGAAATATTTAATTACTAGTTGGATAATTCATGATAAACTAAGATCTTGCTTATAATATAAGGATTTACAAGCCTTTTTCTATCTATGAATTTACGAAACCATACTTGTATATCTTAGACCTCTTAATACGTCTCAGAGATATATAACTACCTTAGTCACTTTAACAAAATTATCGAATACTGAAACGCAATATTAGATAGAGCGTTATATCATCGCCCAATATATTCCTTTGACCATTAACCACCTACTACGACATACCACAAAAAACACCACCATTCATTTTACATTTCAAACAAACAAAAAGACAAACACGTTCACGACCATTAACCCTTGCGAGGTAGTCAGAGGTTCAGGTGTTCATCACCGCAATTGCAAAGGTAGTAATTCTATGGCCACCTCGAACCCACGTGTTGACCAGATACTCAGTACTCCATGCGACAAATAGTAAGTCATGTCGCCATTTACAAGCACTAACTATTACCAGTTCGGGGAACAGGTAGGTTTCTTTACAAGGTTTTCCCTCACCGTAGTATTCGACGCATTTCGTAAATGTAATTTTATTACGAATTTAAACAATCACTCACCTGGTATACAAGTTTTACAAAAAGCCGCGGCGATATTAACACAGAAAAAGGGCACCCAACACAGCAGGAACACTCCCATAATTATGCCCACTGTAATCGCGGCTTTATGGTCTGACACGTGGTAAGGAGATGACTGGACGTGAGTATGGACTCTGGTCCTCACTGATTTGGTCCGGTTGTCGGGCAGTTGAACCGTTCTTGTGACCGCCCTTATTGATTTCACGTGCTTCTGGGCGTAACAGTAGAGCCTGGAAGGTTAGGGTACTATTAATGTGTATTCGTCGAACAGGTAATAGTCAGTGCTTGTAAATGGTGACATGGCTTACCACCTGTCACATTGAGTACTGACTATCTGGTAAATAGGTAGGTTAGAGGTGTCCATAGAATTACTACCTTCGCAATTGCGGAGATTGTGAATGTGAATGCGTTTGTTGTTGTTATAATAATTAACTTTATTTAACTAAGAGGTACATTTTTTCTTAAAATCTATTTTACAATCCAGCTATTACTATTAAGCTAAGTTAGAACCTAGCTTAAAACTTACTTAACTATGTTTTACTTGTACAACTATGGCTACAGTTATTGAACCCCACTGGACACTGCACAACGATGACATATCAGTCCACCCTGAGGGCGATCATCTCTTAGACACTGTTAGGATTGCCGTGCATTCTGCGCATGAGAGATGCTTAAGAAAGCATTTTTGCAAAAAGGCACTCAACATGGGCTTTAAAACATACTTGATGCACTGCAGAAGCGCGGCAGACTGAACAGAACCCTAAACTTAGTATTACTATTATTATATTGCACCCGATGAGTGCTGTTAGGCTTTTGAGTTTAGGTAGGCTTCTGGGGACACGTGTTAAACGATGTGCATAAAGCTCGGAAGAGGGTTTATTACATTATTAGTTACACTATTAGCAGTACAGCGTATTTGGTAAAAAGTAGGTAATTGTTAAATATGGTAATTAAGTCAGCGATCACGGAGGCTACTGACAGGGAGAAGTGGCGTCATTTGGGGGAGGCCTATGTCCAACAGTGGATTCAGAGAGGCTGAAGATGAAGTAAGCGATTTCGCTTTACATCGCAATCGTCATGGCGGGAATGTTTATGTACATAATTATTACATATTTTATATCATATTTCATGTGATAATCAGTTAGACATTCTTCTTGAGTATAAAACAACAGAGTTTTTACTTGTCATGATTAATTTACTCTAATGTTCTCGTGTGTAAATTTAATGGAAGGCAAAAGTTATAAGACATTTTTATAAAGCGTATTGGGTCTATGAACATGTAATTGCATACATTAATATCACGTCTACTTGTTTTTAAAAGATTACCTCTTCTAGCTTACTTGTAAAGATCAATCACATTGTATGGTCCTAACACATCGAATCTAAACTTAACTTTTATAATCTTAGTGCAATTTGATAATAAGACTATCCAACATATCAAAAATGTTCCATATGACATCACTACCCCAATATTCACGCTAATGGTCCTAAGCATGTAATGTAAGAAAAGGGTTACTATATATTTAAAGAGTCTTTCAGTAACAGACACTGAATCATTATTTACCAATCCATCACAATTAAATGTTAGGAAAATAAATCTATACAGCCTTATTATATTATACTTTGTATCTTATATATTTAATATATATTTATATGATATATGTATTATGTTTATTATATTCCCATTTCAAATTTACTCACCCCCTTACACACACTCATTCACAGTACACTTGCACACAAAAAGGGGACTACACTTCACATAGTATGTATATCATGTTTGTAATTGTTATTACTATATTTTTTTATCTATTTCATTTCTATTCTATTCTATTCTTTCATTTCGGTCCTCCCCGAAACTGGCAAAAGATACCACAATATGCACCCAAGGTTCAGTTCGCCTCCATAGCTATTAATGTACGTGAATGTATGTATTCTATTGTATTTTATTGCACATTGAATGCATAGAGCGATCATTCCACGAGTACTTAGTAAAGTAATTGTTTGATCTCCGTTATATGGGTCAAACCGCAGACTCATGTTGGATGCAAGTTACTCATATACATACATACGTCATATATACGTCATTTTAACTCTTTACTTACGTCATATATACGTTATTTTAAGTTTTTGAGTTGGACAGTACTTTGGAAACATAGTTCTTTTAACATAATACACATTTTGCTAGTTCACTAATTGCAAAGAGAATTAGCAGCGTCGTGCTAATTTGAAATAAGATTGATGGTGATAATTAGTTTATTACATAAATGAATAAAATTAGATCTTTTTCATTCACGATAACAATAAAAAATGGTGTTTAAGTAATTGAAAACACACAATGATGGTAAAAGATAGGTTCTGTATTATCCTGAATCTACCTGTTCCCCTAATAGGTAATAGTTAGTGCTTGTAAATGGCGACATGGCTTACCACCTGTCCCTTTTCGTACTATCAGGTCATTACGTGAGTTAGAGGTGGCCATAGAATGACTAATCGTAATTGTGGAGATGCAAACCTGAACCTCTGACAACCCAGGGTTAATAGTAGTGAACGCGTTTGTCTTAAATGTATATGTTATTTTCTGTCAGCTATATCAACCGTGTGATAAGCAGATATAGCTCTCATGTTCATTGGTTCGGAACGGACCTTGAACTTATTCAAAGACTCGGTCGACGGTTATTCATAGATCGTAAGGTCTAATGGTTATATAGGGATTGGGGCTTTTAAGCGATTCAGTTTAGTGAATGATTTTGTAAAGTTCTGAATGATATTGTAATCAAGGTTAATTATATTTTAATTTAATTTAAACAAAACAAAAACAAACGCATTCACGACCATTAACCCTTGCGGGGTAGTCAGAGGTTCAGGTGTCCATCTCCGCAATTGGGTTCGAGGTGTCCATAATTTAATTTATTTGATATAATTTGAATTAATTTATTAATTAAGGCTGTTATGTAGAAATAAGATTGGATCTGTACAGCCATACATATGCAGTATGCAAATGTGTATAAAAATTAACGATCTGAATTTTGCCTCAACCTGACATGTCATACATGTCACATTAGGTATGATTATCACTTCTTTCACAATTGTAGTGATCAAACTTTATATTTACTTAAATTCTAGCATACTTATCACTCGTTTCCCTTCAAAGGGGTAGAAAGAGATTGCAGATCCCCATTTGTCTACCTAACAAACCAAACAAACAAATAATTACGCTAACCACCACTACATACTAAATTCACCAATCTAATCTCGTACTATTTTAAATTCTATTCTCGGACTATTTTATTTACTCACCATCAATACTGAGTAACAAAGTCTTACCTGCAGTATATACTGATCATGACGATGCAGGGCAGGTAGAACGAGATGCAGCTGGAAACCACCGCGTAGGTGGGCGTCAGGACCAGCGCGCAGGTCGGGTATCTGTACATAGAGAATAAAGGTTAACTAGTAACAATAGGTATCCATGGCAACGTGTAGATAAAATAAACAAGCGGACAAACGGAGCCATGGAGTGACAATTGGTGATATTTTTTATTTTATAATTTTACCCGCTCCGGCTTCGCACGGGTATAAAATATATAGCCTACTCCACGATTTAATGCATGTTATTATATGTATAAACCTTCCTCTTGAATCACTATCTATTAAAAAAACGGCATGAAAATCCGTTGCGTAGTTTCAAAGATTTAAGCATACAAAGGGACATAGGAACAGAGAAAGCGACTTTGTTTTATACTTTGTAGTGATGACAATGGTAAATTTCATGCAACTAGTGAGGTACCTTTATTAGGGTTAAATGGAACCTATTGGACACCATGACCACTAAATGTTGAAATGAATGACAGTTGGTGAAATTGTATCTACGTATGTTAACGCTTGTTATTATTACCCAATCGATTGTGCAGAGAATATAAATTACCACACTGAGAAATAACTCTCGCTTCATTCATATCAATTATCATTTTCATGCTTGCTCTTTTGTTCTTCATGCTATATATAACTACCTTTTATGCCAGATCACTTATTTTCTAGTGTGTTGTAAGATATAACCAAGGTACCAGAGTAATATTAGGTATAATAAGGTTTATTATTTCATATAAATCCACCATGACACCGAAACTTTTAAAGAATGTGACCAAAGAGATATTTTTCTGCTCACTTCAGTCCCCGAACTCAAGTCTACTACTTATTTGCACAATTGTAGCACAATATCACTTCAATAATAGTGTGAAGTTGGTAGTGGATTAACAAAAGTGTCAAACTTCACCTTTAATTAAGTAAAGAAAAAGTATGTTTTAATACGCATGTACAGAAAAAGTATATATATATAAACATACGCGATAAGTCCGGTAAGTTATTAATCATGAGTATAAATTGCGAGTCTTTTAAAACTACAGAAAAAGTTTCAAATTTCGCCTCCAAATTGGCCAAACTGTCACTTTTGCTAATCCACGTACAACTTCACACTGTTACTTTAATGCTATCCAACTGATACTTTGCAAAAGCATTAGTGGACTTGGCGTCTGTTCTGTTTGGTCCGAAAGAGATAAGGGAACGTAACTATTAATAGAGAATAGAGGTCAGGCTATCGCCGGTAACAATAGGTGACATTTCCATCTACGTCATTGAATGAATATAATGTGCTTCAGTATTTGAATGGGATTTAAATAGTTACCTTATTTTCTGGGTATGTGTTAATGTCAATGAAGCGAAAGTGGTCTGTCAGGATCGGGACAAATGGGGATCCGTGATCTCTGCCTTCCCCTCTACAGGGAATCAGGCGTGATGTGTATGTATGTATGTATGTTAAGTGACTAAGGGATTAGGGGTCGAAGTAATGTACTGGGGGATGGGCTAGCAACTTGTCATATAAATTATTATTTTTTCATTTCTAGACAAAAAAGAGACACAGTGTTAACTTTCATTAACCCTTGCGGGGTGGTCAGGGTTCAGTTTTCCATTTCCGTGATTTCGTAGGTAGTAGTTCTATGGCCACTTCGAACCCACGTATTGACCACAAGGTCAGATTTGTAATGTAATTTAAACAGAGGGCATAATTAAAAAAATCTATTAAGTTTTTAGTTTCACAACGTTATTAGGACTGTAATAATATTAGACATACAATATTAAGATAGTTTACTAGCACATCCCCAAATATATACCTTTCATTTCATTGAAATCCATCCTTCTCATACATACGTGTCGGTTTGATACTTCTAACATCTCCCCGAATCGATATATCGATATAAGTCGTCTATCGTTTATATACTCAATTTTGTATTATATGTTTGTACTTAAGATACTTTTTTACAAAGTTAAACTACACATGTAGTTTGCTCTACGCTCCGTTCAATTCAATTTGCAGATTTAAAATGAAGGATTCAGTTGAACGTTGCTAATGGAATTAATGGTTAACACCCTTTGAATTAAGGTTGAGTTTGCTTTAGCTAAGTTTTCGGGCGTTGATTAGAGAGTGTGTTTAGTTTTTATTAAATTACATATGCAATCACGTCCTTTAATCCCTTTCGAAGTGGATAGAACCTCGGAAATCAAATATATCCTAGTTCACTTTTTCGTATGAATATTGGAGTTTCGCAGTCATATTGGAACATTTGGTTGCTAGTTCATCGCTCAATTAATTCCATTTAACCCTAGTCCCTTAGTCGCCTCCGAAGACATGCTGAGAAGAACGGCATTTAGTTTGCATACACACACATCATGCCTGATTCCCTGTACAAAGGTACGCAGAGATGACTGATCTATTTGTCCCGATCCTGACAGATCACTTTCGCATTCTTGACTTTCATACACCTCTTCATATACACTCGGCGGTTAGAGGTACTTCTTACGTTACCCTTTTTCAAGTTAACATTATTAAATAAACTTGCTAGTTTGATTTTGGGTGATCAAAAGAACTTACATAGTCGTCTATGGACTGTCAACAAAGTCAGTAGCTCAGTGAAAGTTGAAAATACAAATATTTAGTTTCGGCAGAATATGCCAAACTGGCTAAATATGTTCCCTTTAGGATAAGATTTGGATCCTCAACTGGAACGAACCGAAGAACAATGCAGAGAAGAATTGGCACTTCAACCTCGTTTTCTTCGGTTGTAGCGACTAGCGGCGTTGGCGTAACCATGGCGACGGAATAACAAGAAGTGCAAACGCATTGGCATCAGTGTTTGTTCTTTCGCCGACATAGCCTTAGTGGTGATTGGCATATTAAAGTATTAAAAAAAGAACTTACTTGGGCGGTTTCTGCGTAGCATACACTTCTTCGTCAGGCCGATGTAGACCCAGGGATATGGGTAAAAAGCTGATGAGTGCAGCTAGTAGCCACACCACTGCTATAGTGGAGATCGCCACTCTTCTTGTCACCCAGCGGCCGTAGCTGCGAACGAAAGTGGCAATGGATAGGTACGTAGTTTTTATAGCTCTAGAGTTATATTTATTTAGTTACTACTTGGAAAAAAAGGGATGAAAATCATATTTACGTAAGTTTTAGAATAATTAGCTAAATGTTACAAGTATAATTACATGTGAGACAAACAAAGAGAAAACGCGTTCACTACCATTAACCCTTGCCCCGCAAGTTCAGTAGTCAGATATACAGGTTTCCATCTCCGCAATTGCGAAGGTAGTGATTCTATAGCCACCTCGAACCCACGTGTTGACCAGATAGTCAGTACTCAATGTGACAGGTGGCAAGACATGTCACCATTTACAAGCACTAGCTATTACCTGTTCGGGGAACAGGTAGGTTTCCTCACGATGTTTTTTGACTAGTCGGAAAGAAGGGAAGAGAATGGTATATTATTTAATGTTAGAATAATTTTATACGTTTTTCATGTAAAATCACATGTTAGGTGATGATAATCAGATGAAAAGATGGTTGATTCGGTCTGACTGGTTGGACTGACTGAAGTAGAGATAAACATGTGTATCTGAGATTACCCAAGGTAAACGAAGACATGAATTTTATGTACAATTTATATCTTCTTGAAATCAATGTACTTGGATAACATTGAAAGACATATATATCTTCTTTATATATCCTCTATTATAAACAAAAGTTGTAGTTCCTCAGGATAAAATTTTCATTCGTATAAAATGTTACTTCATTGTTACACAGTTGCGTTGTTGGGTGGAACTCATTCATAGTTTATTTCTCAGGTACGGAAGTACTAAACCATATTTTAGCTACGGCTCAGGCCTTTACATATTAATATTCTCATTCGTAGGGCATTTTAGTTAGAAGTAAGATTTGAGTAAAAGGGAAAAACAACATTACCTTAAAACGAATATATGTTAATGCAAGGAATTTAAGATTATTATTTTGTAACCTTTACTATGAAGGTTTAAACACATTTTATAGGTTTAAATGTTACTATACTTTGCTGTCTGTAAAAGAAAAAAGTCTGTCTAAGAATTAATTTACAAATGTTCTTATAGATTATATAAAATACAATACATATAAGTTATAATTATTCTAAAATGTATAATGTTATACATACATACAAACACGTAGGCATATCACGCCTGATTCCCTGTAGAGGGGTAGGCAGATAATGTTATACGTAATACCAATTCTAATATGAATAATATTAACCAACACTTACTGAATCGTATGCCTTAACGAAAGGCGTCAATCCTTTCTATTCTGAAACCTAGATTTAATCAACAACACAGGTGATTATTTACACCATTCTAAACCCATTTTTATTCACATTTCCAAATGACACTTACGCCCACGTTTGACGCAACAGATCGTGTCTTTAAATATATCGGATGTGACTTTCATACATGTTTTTGTTCGGTGATAAATTGCTTGCATGATTGATGAATACCACCTATTGAGTTTGTGGAGCGACGTATATATGTAGCTTAATGCCTAAATGGTGCCTTTTAGGCGGTATTTACGAGGTTATAATTTTATTTGTACGTTCTAGTCTGAGATAAAATGATGTTTTTCCGGTATGTCGTAGGAGGTGACTAAGAGATTAAGGTCAATAGAGTCTAATAGTGAAAGGGTTTAAAATAAACAGCTGTAACAATTTCGATAGTTATGCTAAAAGGCACCGAGGAATTTAAGATTTGGCTTAACAATGGCGCCTATTTCTATTTCGATTCGTAGTGAGATCTTCTATAGATATCTTTACTTTTCACCTTGGCTCTATAAGTTCGTTATCTATCTTTCATTAATTACCCCATGCGTCTATAGAAATACCACTTTTAAATACCTTTATCTATTTTCTAAGACAATGTAATGCACAGAAAATAACTTATAACAATTTACAATTGGTTTAAATAGTAAGCAAAGTATACATTGTTTTGAATATTAATTACAATTTATTTATTCTACGAGATTATTTCTAATTTCATGTTCACTAAACAACTTTAAATACAAATAGATTATAAACATAAATCTTTAGCATAGAGCCTTTTAAACCGTATCGTATATTTCATCATTCTAACTACATAACCTCAACCTATAAAAGGATAACCTCAACCTATAAAAGGTTTAGCCAAAAAACTGAAAGATTAGATCCACATCTGTTTTCTGCAATCTCATTCATCTCTTTAATGCAACGTATTTATGACAAAACATAGAAATAACATCTCTGATTTCTTAGAGTTGTAGGCAGAGATCATGCATCTCTATTTTTCTCCTGACAACCCAGTTTAACTTTGTTGACATCCATACCTTTTCATTTCACACTCGGCGTATTTATGCCTATATTTTAAATATCAATTTAAAGATATTAAAATTCATATTCAGGACATTCATTTCATGCCTACAACATTGCGGGGTCGTCAAGGTTTGATTTAAAGAAATGTTTATATCCAAAACTGTGATTTGATTCTATGGCCACTTTGAATATGTTAACCATTTGTTCAGTAACCTTTGTGACAGGTGGTAAGCCGTATTGCCTTTAACATGCATTGTCTATGATCTGTTCCGACAAAAAGATACGAGTATCCTCACGATGCATTTGTTGCATTTTACAAATGTATTTTTAAATTTATGTAGAAAAACATACAAACAAATTAATTTCAATTTGTCCAAGCCCAGAACCTAAACCACTGAGTCAAAATCAAGACCTCAATAACCAAGCTATACCGCAGTCACACCATGTCTCCATTTACATGCACTAACTATCATCCATTCTATTTTATACCGAGAGTGTATGAGAAAATGTTTGAATGTCAATGAAGCGAAAGTGGTCTGTCAGGAGCGGGACGAATGGGGATATGTGATCTCTGCCTACGCCTCTACAGGGAATCAGGCGTGATGTGTATGTATGTATCACCTATTCCTCAGAATAGGTAGGTTTCCTCCCGATGTTTTCCCTTTGCACATCCGGTTTGTTTTGTGTGGTTACATCCATCTCTTTAATGCACGTTTTAGACGTCAAATTAAAGAGAGGATTTCTACGTCGCTTTCCGAGAATGCCACATATGGGCTTGGCAATTTTCTAATATTGTTGAGTGGCAGCGTGTAAGGTTGGGACGCAGTGGAATATAAGCAGCTGATTTGTCATAAGGCTTTAGGTAATATGATTATTCAGTGACCAAAGATTATTTATTTCTTAAGCCACACATTTTTGTTTTTGTTGTAGTCTGATGTTGAAGCTGAACTATTTTTAGCTGAACATTGCGATAAAAAATTGTTATTCTAATATCGTATATTATAAATTATATCAGTTTAAATGTAGGTTATAATTTTAATTTTAAACGAACTTTTTTTCCGGTATAACAGATTTAATTTACATTTTGTTTCGAAATTGAACACAATAATGTAGGAAATCTTAACTAGTTCATACATAGATACTTTTGCACGATTCATTGAACTTAGAAGCTTTGAAAAGTAAAATATTGATTCTATGCATCTTATACTATACATATTATAAGAATATCACATTTCATGATGCATCCATCCAAACGGTTAACCAAGTGAACATTCATAGTCGTGAACATTCGTGAGTCCAGGGCTCAATTCCCGGTGAAGGTAGAGTTAAAGACTATCCTTTTCTTTTGTTCTCCAGTCTGCTCGCTCATTATATATACTATTATCCAAATTAGCTATACATAATAAGTATGCATTTCTCAAACATACGTTGAATAGTACTCTTACCACAAGTCATAAATTTACCAACATAGGCTAGTTCAATTCTTTTAACAGTCTCACAAATATTATCATCCAATTCATAATTGCAAGTCATTGTACTCACCGCAACGGATCCTTAATATGAATGTATCGGTCGAGCGAAATGGCGCACAAATTCAAAATGGACGCCGTTGAACACATGACGTCACAGGCGACCCACGTGTCGCAGAATTGCTCGCCAAACACCCAGTAGCTGGAACAAGCATGCAACGGGAAGTTTAAGTAGGCGATCGGGATGAATATGGGACGGTGATTTAGTGGGCAGAAGGCTAGGTTAGGTTGTGTTCGATGGCATAGAAACGACGATCGGTAGGGATAGTAATTTGAATAGATATATTTTTTAGGCATTTTATCTTAACAATGGGGTTGAGATGACGGTAATACGGGATTTGCGTTGTTAGTACAAATGTATAGCTAAGTTCTTAATTCGAAGTCAAATATTTTTATTCATTAAAAATACATATTGTAAAACCAACTACATAGCAATACATTTACATTCACGTACATTACTCTCTTTCGGTGTGAACAGACCTAGGAGATATAGCATCTCTTTGATCGTTTTTAGCATTCATATTGCTTGTGATTGTATAAATATACGAACATAGATGTCATTCTACTTAATCACTTAGTTGCCTTTTACGACATAAGAACGGATTAGAAGCTTAAACCTGATGATTAAACATGATTCATAACCATATGCCTCATCGACGGAGCAGTACAAAAATTAAAGTTAACATATTTATCAAAAATTTTAACATGAAGATATCCTTCTGCATAAGTACATGCACTAATGTGACAAGTTTAGCGTGAAGGATGCCTAGATGCTTCCATTGTGTAGGTGCTCAGTTAATGCCCTAGCTATTTATGGGCACCTAGTTTAAACTCACTAAAGAACAAAGCTAATTATACAAAAACCTTCAGAACTTTAAACCGTTGTGGAATAGTCAGAGGGTTGCGTATCCATCTCTAAAGGTGCGAAGATAGTAATTATAAGACCACCTTGAACCTACATGGTCAAAAACAAACAGACTCTTTCGCGACATGTGAGGTAGTTAGACTTTGACGTGTCCATCTACACAGGCGAAGAGGTAGTAACTCTATGGCCGCCTCGAACCCATCTAGTGATTAGTCAGTACGCAATGTTACACTGTCGACATTTATACACAAAATTTACTATACAAGTAATGACTATTTTCTTATACATTGAATAGGTAGATTTCGTCACGACGATCTGCATCATCGAAAATAGTGATGCAAAAAGAAAAAAATATTATTGCTACATTACATTATCTACATACACTAATCTTTACTGACAGTCCTTAATGTTGAGACGTGATTTAATGGTTTGATCTTATTATGCGGAAAAAGGATAGAAGATTGATTATAAGTATTGAAATGGGTAAGGCAGAAAGGTACTTATGCAGGGGTCTTCGAAATCTCAATTTGAACACATAAATAAGAAATATACTGTAAAGAGTACCGTTAAAAGTACTTATAACCACCGAGCGTGTAAGTCGCAATATATGGATCTTAAAATGATTTTACCAGGAAAAATATAGATCCCTAAATTCTACCTACTCCTGAAGGAAAACGGGCGTGATGTGTATGTAAAACGAACTCAACGTATTACCCCGAGGGAGTAAGATAAAATGGGGTATCGCAGACATACGAACGAAGTAAATCCGAGATAATAATTTTCCTTACAGAGTTCTAATAGTTAAAAATGGTTTATTCATGAGGGGCGTTGTTAAGGGAAATGCTTTAGAGGAAAGTTGCTTATTCTAAGACTATATTATGGTGTACGGGTTGCTAACAGGATCCCAAGTCTACTAATGCGTTTCAGCACAAATGCAATTCAATATCACATCACTTATAGTGTAATCCAATACCAACTTCACACTATTATTGATTTGATATTGAACTTATGTTTAGCAAAAAGCACTAATACTAAAACGTGAATACTAACTCCTTGATTTTGGCTTAATACTTGAACGCTACTCGTGAGGTGCCGGGTTCGATTCTGGGTGGAGGCACAGTTAAGAATTACGCTTTTCGTCAGCTTTCCAGTCTGGTCGTTATTTATATATCCTATATATGTATTTATTTATGCATAATAATATTTCGTAAATGTATTTTTATTACGAAAATGTACATAGAAATTCATTAAACTTCATTTCCATTGGTACATGCTCGAACGGGATTTGAACCCTGTACCCATTGATACAAAGTCAAGGCCCAAACAATAGAAATACGTCAAATTTATTATTGTTATTTATTAATTATTATTATATTACTTATTATTTATTGGAATTTTTGTGGAATTGTGTGATTGTGTATTCCACAAACCATGTTTACATGTTATAAAGTTTACATTCCTATGTTTGTTGAATACTACCAAAATATTTTACTTTCATTCTAGTAGAGTTTTGTTTTCTATGCTACTACTACACTTCTCCAGGGATTTCTATCGTGAAGCTTTGTCACATCACATGTCTAAAGCTTGAGTGTTGAAGCTTCATAAATATGCATATCTTCTCTTAAGGTGTCAGTAAGTTAAGTGACATTCTAAGGCTTATAACTTTATAAGTGAAAGAAAAGTAGTTTGCTTATATTCAATACAAGCAATATCAAATAATTTGCCACATTTTTATTTCTTCAGAAGTTTTCATTACATGAAACATAGATGGCACTGTAATTTTTGAATTCGAACAAGTAGTTCCTGAGATTAGCGCGTTCAAACAAACAAACTTTTCAGCTTTATAATATTAGTATAGATGGGCTGAGTATACTTAATACTATTTACTATGTAAGACCTGGTTGTATCACGATAAATTAATAAAGATATTAATATCTTTATTTCACCGGACGTTTGGACCCAGTTGTATAGGCCGTGGTCGCGGGAAGACTTTTTATTTGAATTTATCGTGATATGTCCCGGCTGGCCGCGGCCTCACATAGTAAATAAAATTAGTATACATCTCGAGTGTTTAAAAATAACTATATTTAAAATTATAAAAAATGGCGTGATGTCAGTTTGGGACGTAAAGGGGATGCTTACTACCTGTCGTTCATCCGGCATGTAAGATTCTATTGATTTATCTATACGCTAGCAACCTGTCACCAATGTTACATAAGACACTACAACCCCTATATTCATGCTAAAAAGTTACCTAGAAGGTAATTTTTCCAGAAGGGGATTACAGGTCGTGATTGTATGAATTAATTCTGATCTATAATAATTACACATTACATTAATAATTACATTTACACCAATTGAGTTAGCCCTTTATTAAGTTCATTAAAGACTTGTGTTAAGGGCACTAGTCAACGTATATTTAAGATGTATACATATTATATAGAGATAAATACATATATAGCAAATATTATCAACTACCAGACTGGAAAGCAGAAGAAAAGCTTAGCTTAACTCTACCTCCACCGGGAATCGAACCCTCACCATTAGCATTAAGATGCTTAACCAATCGTGCCAAGTAGGCGTCAAAACGTCTGATCTATGAAAATGTAATCCTCACCCTAAAAGGTCGTTGACTCCGGCAAACGTCATCACTGCAGCGGCCACTAACATGTCAGCGATTGCGAGTGAAGCCAGAAAGAGGTTGCCAATCCTCCGCAACCCCCGATCCGTGTATATGGCGATGCAGACCAGGATGTTCCCCGCAATGCTCAGGAATATGAGCAGGGATAGGAATATACCTGCGGAGATATGAAGTCGTTATTATCACTATATAGTATAAAACAAAGTCGCTTTCTTTGTCTCTTTGTATGCTTAAATCTTTGAAACTACGCAACGGATTTTGATGCGGTTTTTTTCAATAGATAGAGTGAGTCAAGAGGAAGGTTTATATGTATAATAACATCCATTAAATAGTGGAGTAGGCTATATATTTTATACCCGGGCGAAGCCGGAGCGGGTCACTAGTATGTCGATATAAAGACAAAATACGGAGATTTTCGCAACCATCACCTGTTTTCAGTTAGACAGATGCATCTCCGCAATTGCGGAGGCAGTAATTCTATGGCTACCTCAAACTAATCATGATACTAAAGTCGGCAAGCCGTGTCGCCTTGGAATAGGTGGATTTCCTCATGATGTTATCCCTCACCGTACAAACATATTCATTAACTTACATTTAGTGTGTAAACGTATATAGGAAATTAATTACTTCATTTCCAGTGGTACATGCTCTCATGTATGTGTTTGAACCCTGAACTCACAGATACAGAGTCTAGCCTATAACGACTAAACTACACTGAACTTAAATTACATAATCTTTTTATACTAATTAGTTCGAGCGTAGGTAAAGAGTTACATACATAAAAATACACGGTTCCTTGATAGGGTAGATAGAACATCGAAGGTATTAAAATATCTTTGGTCACTTTTCTTTGCTCGCAGAACTATCCGGGTCGTAATAATATTTATAAATTATAGTTATTTGTAGATATATATTATATTATTAATCTAATTTCATTTATTTTAAGAATTAGTTCATGTTAATGACATTATATTCAAAAAAATGCTTTTTTTATGTTCAATAAGTGATTTTATGATCCTTATGTTGAATAAAAAATTTCATTTCATTTTTATTTCATTTCCTTGATAACGGAATAACAATCCCTAACTTAACTCTTCGCCTAAAAGATTCTATTGAGGGCGGTATGAAATACAACTAAGTCGCATTGAAAATAGTTTTTAGACATTATTACACCAATTGAACTAGCCCCTTGGTAAGTACATTTAAGACTTGTGTTAAGGGTACTAGTCAACGTATATTTAAGAAATATATACATATTATACATAGATAAATACATATAATAGCATATATAATCAACAACCAGACTGAAAAGCAGTAGAAAAGCGTAGTTCTTAACTCTGCCTCCACCGGGAATCCAACCCGGGACCTCACGAATTAGCGTTCAAGTGTGTAACCGATCGCGCCACGGAGATCGTCAATATAGATAGTTCCCGAAATACATGTAGTTACTTCCATACATATACATACAAACATGTCTCTAAATCCTACAACTAAATAAACAACTAAAATGGATAGGTAACAACTTTTGTAAGTAATTGTACTTTTGAAGTCAATATTTTTTAATGTTATCTAATGTAATTTTATGTTTCTGTTCACGCGCGATTACATATTTCTTGCATGTGTACATATGTTATTCTCAAATGAAGTGAATGTAATGTTCTTTTTTGAGAAATAAAGTTCTTTAAACCTAAATCCTTTTAGGGGTGGATAGAAGCTCGGGTGACTCACCTACTAACAAAATGGACAGTAAGGACACAGCATCTGGATCCTCGTCATCTTCGTACTCTGGCAACGTCGTAGTCTTATTTAGCTCTTGCAACACCTGAAATGATTATTACGACTGTAGTCTTAATGGAGAGGGTAGAGGTTTGAGTCTCAAATCGAGTAGATATTTAGATAGTCATTAAATAAAGGAAAGTTATTTTTACTATCTATATTACCGTAGTGATTATAATAATAATCTTTTGCATACATATACATTACGCCCGATTCCCTGAAGAGGGGTAGGCAGAGATCATGGATCCCCATCTGTCCTAATCCTGACAAACTACATTCGCTTAATTGACACATACACCTCCTTCCAATTCACCCACATATATTAATTTTGTTAATCTACTATGATTTATTATTATTATTTTTTATCAATTATTAATTCTCCATAATCCAATATCAATAATCCAATATAAAATCTATTATTGGATAAGAATTTTAACAAGGCAAATTAAACTATTGTTTGAGTACTAAAATGTCGAGAAGAATTGCAGTTGGTTGTAGCAAATAAAATTTTGATTTGTTAAACTCTTGACAACTCAAAAGTGGATAGCAGTAGTAAGTTAACATTTACATACATACTCAATAGCCATAACCATATATTTTCGATTATATATATTTTTTCATCACCGTTAGCATGACGTGAACCGTATCACCGTATATAAGCACTGATTACCTATCCCAAGGGATAGCCAGGTTACCTCACGGTGTTTTTCTTTGACTGTATTTACGTAATATGATAATTAATAATATTATCGTAATACTAATTATGTACGTAAATGAAAATCACATGTCAGCCATATTCCTAGCCTACTGCCATTCAATTCCTTATATCTATACTTTTTACAAAATACCGTAAAGAAGGATGCTACCACTCAATTTGTCTCCCAAACTCTAAAGGTATTTAGTTTATACCCAGCTATCAAGTTAACGGTGGGAGCGAGTTATTTATAACCAGCTTCAGCTAGCAGTTAATCTATCAGAGAAAATCGATTAGCACTACATTACCTACTGCGACGGGTGATTGGTTGACTATAAAGGATTAAGAGTAGAATTGGGACTTAGGTAGAAGGTAATTAAATGTATTTCTGCTTGGCAAGCGTCAAGTATGTAAATCTAATTTGAATATTTACTGATTTGTAGTTTTTGTCAGTAATGCCATGACTAAGATATTTTGCACTAAATAGTTGCGTATTTTTTAATAGGTTTCAATTACTTTTTCTTCTGCGAATTGCAAGATATCAAATATAAGTGCTTTATAATAGTTAGTTAATAGTATGGCTATTAGCACCAATATATCTTTGTTTCTATTAATATTGTTTGTTGAATTTTCACAGAATAATTTGTATAGCTTTTTAACTATATAATTTTAAAGTATATTCTCTACTTCATAAAATCTCAATTGCAGACATTCTTTTGAAGGCACGTGTACATAGCAGCAATACCAGAAAAACATTTATGACTGATTGAAGTGAGTTTAGCCTTTAATGAGTGAGTGAAGTAAGCAATGTTTGTCAGGATCGTTTTAGGTTCCAATCAATACTTTTAATGGTCAAGATTGTTTCAGGTGGTAATCAATACTCTCTGCCTATCTCGTCGGGGAAGTATATAAGTATGTTTCTTACGGTTATGATGGTTTGGACATGTTATGCGGATGAATGATAGCAGATTGACAAAAGGAATATATAAGTGAGAGGGGAAGGGCGGTTACGTAGGGGCCGGCCTAATAAGACATATAACAGTCAGATAGACGCTATATTGAAAAAAGGTGACGTTAGGAGTACCTATAACCGCCGAGAGTGTATGAGAGGATGTATGAATGTTAATGAAGCGAAAGTGGTCGGTCAGGATCGGGACAAATGGGGATTCGTGATCTCTGCCTACCCCTCTACAGGGAATCAGGCGTGATGTGTATGTATGTATTCTTACGTAGTTAGTCGGCATAGCAGAGGTCAGTTCCATAGTTCACGCTCCTGTAACTCCCCTTCGGCTGCTAAGTCTTGGTGTCAACCTTCATGAGGAGCAGCTTGAGGTCCCTAGACCTACAGCATCCCTGGTGCCACATCTTGCCTTATCTTGCATCACCATCTGTGAGAAGAAATCAATTATGAAGTGTTTATGTCCTGTGTTAACTGGGACGTAAAATGAATGCTAACTGCCGGTCATTCCACCATCTCGTTAGAGGCAACTAAGGGACTAGGAGTAAATTGAATTTATTGGGCGATAGGCTAGTAACCAGTCATCAATGTTCCATATACACAACCCCTATATTAGTGTTTATAAGAGTCCTAGGAGATTTTATATCTCTTAGGTTCTGTCCACGTCTCATTTAAGAACGTGAAATACGAGACGTGAAGGAGATGTATGGATGTCAATGAAGCGAATATGGTTTGGTGGGATCGAAACAAATGAACCGTGATCCCAAATCCCCAAGTGACCAAAAACATCACATATTACCGCGTGTATTGATGCTAATACATTATGCCCTGAAATGATTACATTAATCCGAAAAATGACATAAAATATTTGTCCTGAGTTTTTTTAGATAATTAATTTCTTGTGCAAACTCTGTCATTCTGAAAATTTGGTGACGATAATACATTTGGCCATTGTTATAAGAGAATACAGTTTCCTCTTTAAAATATATAATAAACAGGTATTGAAGATTACGTTATTTATTATTGTGATAGCGATTATTGGCGATAAGCCTTAAATTAGTAACATAATTATAATGAGCTTAGATTTAGAAATTATTTACATCGGTGTTAGAAATGAAATAAGAACGAAGCGAAAAAGGCAGAATAAAGCCAAACCTTCATCTCAAATTCGTACAGGATTAAAATAAATATGAAAAGCCGAATGAATACCCGAATCAAAATAAAACCGTTTTCGCGCAAAATTAGGTACAGAGGTAGCCAAATCTGGGAATTAATGAAATTATGCATTCAAGGTTAAGTGGTGGACAAATAAACCAAGGGACTTAGCCTTTGGAAATGAATTAATTCACAGAATATTTTGTTTCGTTTTTGTTACATACACTTTTGATATAATCATGTTTTTGTGTGTATCCATTCAATGCAATTTCAACTAGATAGTTACTGTTGAGTCAACTATTGAATAATGGATGTTTTTTTGTACTTATTCCATTGCAGAGATGTATACATAAAACGCTAACGCGGTACATATTAATTCTTAAAGGACAAAAGACAAACACGTTCACAAACATTAACCCTTGGGGAGTAGTCCGAGATTTAGATTTACTTAACCCACGTGTTGACCAGATAGTCAGTACTCAATGTGGCAGTTGGGAACCCATGTCGCCATTTACAAGCACTAACTATTACCTGTTCAGGGAACAAGTAGGTTTCCTCACGATGTTTTTCCTCACCGTAGTATTCAATGCATTTCGTATTTATATTTTTATTAATTTCTAATATTTCGTCTATATATACATACACACACTACTATATCTACTACTTTTCTCTATAACTAATAGTACAGCTACATATAGTTTATTACAAATAAACGAACATTTCCATTCCTTTAAACCGTATAAAAGATTTCCAAGTAGCAATCGTATTCCATGGAACGGTGGCACTAGGAATAACTGAGAAGGAAACTGGTTTCCACATGGTTGGTCTGAGCACCAACTCACTTTGAGCCTTTGGACACTATCTTAAAGTTCTTTTTCCTTTAATTTTGTAATTTCGTGTAGGTTGGTATGGGGATAGAAAGATACGTTAGTGAAGTAATGTATGTATGAATAGTGGTCATACAAAATTACTAATAGTTTGTTAATAATGAAAATAAAGTTTATTTTACATAACTTCACGCATACGAAGTAATTTTACAACTTAACTTCACAGATTACTAAGATAAACATAAAAGAAGTTTTACGAAAACCATACATGGGAAGGTTCATATATATATATATGTTATATTTTTAATTTTAAATCTGGCGCCACTATGCATTGTTAAGGCCACTATACATTCACGTGCTTCGAAATGAAAAATATTGTCTTTTGTTCTTATAAACGTAAACCTTATAAAAAGTTACTGGGACTGCACTTTTAGCGTTGACTGTACATATATGTCTCATTACCAGTCTAAATAGAACGAATAACAAAATTAACCTTTAGCAGCGCTCAATAGAAGCTTGTTAAACGAACTCCTAAGCGAGTTACCTATCCGAGAATATCTGTTCAAACATTAGCCTTTCAATTGAGTTGACAGCTTTAACACTAACAAGACAAGAGTATAAAACGACTCGTTAAAGAGTAATGCTAACAAAAGATGCTAGGGGGCGTTTTAAACTTCACAATGGAATACAGGCGAGGAAATGGACGGATTCTGCCCTCGTTTACGGAAAGATACCGTGATTGTTACACTTGTCAAGCTAAGATTATGTACATCTGTGATTGGCTTACTTGTTTCAGGAAAATAGATGTTAAAATAGTAATTAATGAATGGTAGTCAGTATACAATTTTATTTGCAATGGAGATTAGCACGGGACTTGTTTTCTGGCGATAATTGCTTGACTTATTATTCTTGTGTCTTTTCGGAGCGTGTTAGAAATGACAATGCGTATATTATGTGACCTATTAGAAGATGGGCTAGCAATCAATCGCCATTGATAAAAGCCACCATAACTCCTAAAATGATTAAAGAAAGATTGTTGTCTTCGAAATTCATCCATAGTAAAACGTACTAAAGCACGTCAGTATATACATACTAGTATTTATAACGACTTTCGTGACGCGACTGGTTAACCACCCGAACGCCGATCAGAGTTAAGAACTACACTTTTCTTCTGCTTTTCAGTCTGGTATTTGCTTATACAGGGTTATTTGAAAAACATCAACAACCTCGCACGACTAGATAGCTAAAATCATAAACAACAACATTTGTTCTACGAGTTTTATTATAACTCAATACATTAATTAATAATGATTTTTCAAGCGCATAGAGTTAAGAACATTCAAACGTAAAATTAAATTGATATTTATTTTTGTAAAATGTGTCAAATTATCAAAAGTCGTAGAACAAATGTTGTTGTTCACGATGATAGCTACCTGGTCTTGCGAGGTTGTTGATGTTTTACAAATAACCCTGTATATGCTCTACATGTATCTTATCTATATATAATAAGTATATATTTCTTAAATATATATACGTTGACTAGTACCCTTAACACAAGTCTTAAATGTACTTAACAAGGGGCTAGTTTAATTGGTGTAATAGTGCCCGGAATATTATTATTATTTTTATATTTCTATACTATCCACCTCTACAATAGTGCGCGCAGCTATTCTATTTTATCAGAATTAGTACCTTATACGCCTTTTACGTCTTTGTGGGATGAAAGGCAGCTAGTTTGCATTCTATTGAAGTCCCATAGTTAAAGTTTGAGTTCTATGTACCCACTCTGGGACGTACAACTCAGAGTTCTTTATTCAAAAGAGTGCCGTCAGATCTATCTATAAACACCGAGTGTGTATGAGGTATACGATGTGAATTAAGCAAAATTAGTTCGTCATCATCACGAATGTAGACCCGTAATCTTTACCTATCTCTCTACAAATATAGGGATCTGTGATCTCTGCCTGACTCTCTGTAAGGAAACAGGCATGATGTACGTATGTACCTATCTATATCTATCTATCTATAGCCAGCTATACTTACTTCCTACCTCTACTAATAGCACAGCCCCGCTAGGTAATCAGGAGATTAAATATTTGAATTCCTCCCCCACACTTTGATCTTGTTTCGAATTTCACCTTCCCGCCGTTCAGTTGAAACGATTGAACTACGGTGACAAATATACTTGCTATACTACGAATTTGTTGTATGTAATTGTACGAGTGATTCGTAGTAAGAGTATGTAGTATATAGAGTTAAGTCTGTCACGTAAAAACTTACACTAAATTATATTAAAAGCTATAGTAGGTATACTTTTATAGATATTTGCATAACATATACATACAAAGACAACAAGTCCGTCTCCATAAGGGTTAGGCAAATATTACAGGTGCTTTCAATTTAAGACATGACTAGCATATTGTATATGATATATAAAATAGCTGCTTATATTGTATACCTGCTTTCCTGATCTGCTGTAAGAGGCGAACAAGGGATAAAGGGTCAATTAAATCTATTGGGAGGATCAGTAGATTGTTAAATTGTTAAATGAATAACCAGTAAATGTTATAAATGATATGATGTTATAAGTAGAAGGTTCTAAGGTTTTTCTAGAGCAAATAAAGGAGGAGAGTGTTTGGTGTTAGAGGTGATAATAGGGTCAGGGGTTTATTTTATCTGCAAAAAGAAAGACAAGCAACCTGTTACCAATTTGTCAAGTGAATTATTACCACAACAAGATAGAAATGCTAAAATAATTTCGGAGATGTAGAGTAACTCATACCTGATATGCCTATGAAATTTATTCTGACAACCCGGGCACGATAAAAAGGGATGGTGTATAAATATGTCGTGAAGCGTATGTACATATATTGGAGGTTCTACAAACACTAAAAACGCATTCACTACCGTTAACCCTTGCGGGGTAGTAAGAAGTTCAGGGTTCCATTTTCGCAATTGCGAAGGTAGTAAATATATAGACACCTCGAATCCTCGTGATGACCAGATAGTCAGTACTCAATCTGACAGGTGGTAAGCCATGTCGCCATTTACATGCAGTAACTATTACATGCTCAAGCGGGATTTGAACCTTGTACCTACTGATACAGAGCCAAGCCCCAAATAACTGAGCTACGCCAATCGTATGGAGCTTTTATCCATCTAAAACGGATCATAAACCTTAATTCTCCGAAGTGTGTATTAAAATCCCCGATCTGCACAGGGCAACGTTACCTAATTATGTTTGTTTAAAAAGTTAACTTGGAACAAGATTTTCGGGAAACAATTTAGAGATGTTTTGGAGTGTAGCAAAATTGCCTACCTGCCTAACTTTTTAGAGGTAATGAGGCGAAATTGGGCTTACTATTTATACTTATGGCTCATTGTCGCCTCTTACGACTTTTTGAACAAATCGCGTTATAATTAATGATAGTAGTAGGAGATTGGTTGAATTGGTAGATAGAAACGTTAAATTAACTTAACTTATCTATTATACTTATTATAACTTCGTGGTGTCACATGATAGCTAGATAACATACGCTTCAATACTTATGTATACACACACACACATCCTACATACACACACCCTAGGGGCAATGGAATCTGTTGGACGATGGGCTAGCAACCTGTCACTAATGGCCCAGCCACAATATTGATGCTAAAAAGTGACCAAGAAGATGTTTTTATGTTCTTAAGTTTCTGTTCACCCTGAAAGGGATTAAAGGACGTGAATGCATATGTATAGTTCAATGGTAGCGACTTTTCTTTTAAAAGGATTCAAAGAAGTTTTCAGTCTCAGATTACGCGTAGAGTAAGAAAGTTTTAGAATAACAAAGTTTGTTTGGCGTAACAATACGTAAACATGGCATAATAAATAAGATAAAATGAGTTATTGTTGGAAAAACACTGAGCAAACTTACCTATTTATAGTGTTACTTTCAAATTTACCTTATTTAATTTTGTAGTTGATTTAAAATAGCTTTAATCTTGAGAATCACAGGTTGCTAAGGTATCGAAACTATTTAATTTACTACTAGTCCTTTAGTCGCTCTCTACGGTAGGTCGCGAATAAAGTCAGCAATAAGTTAAGCAATAATTAAATTTAAAAATGCACTTAATTTAATGAAATGAAAATCTTTTTATTCACATAGTGTTAACACGCCATCCACGCCAGTGGCGCCATCTAGTGGATCTTGGAAAAGTCGAGTTTGCGACTGTGTTACCACGCCATCTAGTGGACAAAGGAACAAGACGACGCGACACGATTCTTTCTAGAAAGAATAAATATGACCAGGCAGGGAATATATCGTTTTTGAATAGACGCTTTACAGCATTGAGACAAAACGCAAGTGTTTTATTTCTTACACATTAAAATATCACGCCATCAAGTCTAGCTAATCACCCTAGGGCTCCTACATGGTCCTGCGAGCCGAACGCTTTATACAAGGATTCAGCGAAGACTTTGGTACTAGTGATACCTAAATGTAAAGGATAAAACCAACCAAGCGCATTATAAAGGAGAAGGACAATAGGATTGGAAGCCTGGAGCAACATACGCCTAAGGCGCTGGGTTCGACCTTTCTTTCCTTATTCCTAGTTTTGTCTTCTTTGTTCTAATATTGTGCTCAATTCCAGCACTGCCGGGTGAGTGCAGCGTGAGTTTGATTGCAGTCGCAACGTGGCGCAGCATATTCAGTGAGTACCTGCATTCCATTAATTCGCTAAGATGAGTGTGGATGGTAGCAAATCGCCGCGTTTGTGCGTAGGAATAGATAATAACGTTTTAATCAAAGAATTTAATAGAAAACGCGGTGCAGTAAAGAGTAAACTTACCTTATTTGCCAAATATTTGAATTCATTGTGTGATCTGGAGGCCCTTACCGACAAACAGCGCTCAGAACTAACACTTAGAACGGATTCCGCCAGGGCATTATTCAAAGAATATGACTTCATTCAATCAAAACTCGATGAAATTATACCTGATTCAGATGTTCAAGAACAGCTTGACTATAGAGAAAGTTTTGAAGCCATGTTTTATAATGCTTTGTCGGACGCCGAACTTTTGTTTGCGAAAAATATTCCTAAATCTAGTGACTGTTCCAAGTGCGAAGTAGGTACTTCTTTCGTGAAATTACCAACCATCAACCTGCCGTACTTCGACGGAAGGTTGGACGACTGGTTGGAGTTTAGGGATACTTATCTTTCAATGATTCATAACACAAACCTTGATGCCATACAAAAATATCATTACTTGCGATCTGCTTTAAAAGGCAATGCATTACAAGTAATTAAATCCATTGAATTCTCATCAAGTAACTATGCCATTGCTTGGGGTTTGCTCGTAAATAGGTACAACAATAATAACTTGCTTGTACACAACTATATAAAGTCTTTGTTTTCCTTGCCATCAATTAGCAAAGAATCACCAGCACAGATTCGTAAACTGATAGATTCTGTACTGAAGAACTTGAGGGCATTAGAATCTTTGGGAGAACCCACTACATATTGGGATACCCTTGTTATTTATTTAGTTGTGTCAAAATTCGATTCAATTACCGAAAAAGAATGGGAGCAAAATAAGTTATTGAAATTAGAAGATAACAAGCAAAAAATAACCTTGCAAACTTTACTTAATTTTTTGGGCAACAGGGCGGACATGCTAGAAATGGTCAAAGTTGGCCATAACTCACATACACATCACTCACACTCATACAACAACTCACAAACAAAAACTCACACAAATACAAACATACACGCTTTAGTATCTACACCTAAACATTCACGAGTAAATAAGTCTAGGCAACCTGTCTGTCCTATGTGCAGCAGTGGTCATTCGCTTTACGCCTGTGACAAGTTTCTCACAATGAATGTAGGTGAACGACAAAAATTTGTAGTCGAGAAAAAGTTGTGCAATAACTGTCTTAGGGTAGGCCATAGCACGGAGCAATGCTTTTTCGGGCCTTGCCGTATCTGCAATGTGAAGCATAACACACTATTGCATGTAGATAACGTCGCTTTACTTACGGCAATGACAGATTCACAAGTTTCGCATTATTACAACGGTGAATCTGACTATTCTAGTTCAGTTTGTCCACAGCAACAATACGCATCAAAACAGGTGTTATTATCGACTGCCATCATATGCATTAAGGGCGGCGATAATATCTACCACAGGGCGCGAGTTCTATTAGATAGCGGCAGCGAGCGGTCTATAGCGACTAGTGCATTAATTAAACGATTAAACGTTAAAACTATACAGTCCATTTGCAAAATCACAGGAGTAGGTAATTCTATTTCTCGTTGTACTGAATCATGCGACTTACTATTCAAATCGATGAGAAATGATTACGAGAAGCGCATTAGTTGTCTTATTTTACCTAATATCACTACTGTATCGCCACGAGTAAGTAACGATAGCATAAAAATTAGCAGTGATTATTATCTAGCCGATCCATTATATTATAAGTCTTCCACAATAGATTTACTGCTCGGAGCAGATTGTTTCTGGGATTTATTACAAGATGGTCGCATTAAACTACCTTGTGGGGCCTACTTGCAAAATACCAAGCTAGGTTGGATTATCTCGGGCAGGATTAATTCGCATTATTTTAATAAAAACACTCATTGTAACTTTTTGCAGACGTCTGCATTAGACGTTCAATTACGTAAATTTTGGGAAGTAGAGGAAATCATTAGTCCTACTAAGTACCTAACACCTGATGAACGAGCTTGCGAGAAATTATTTAATGAAACTACTATGCGTACGAGTGACGGTCGTTTTGTTGTCCGTATTCCGTTGAAAGAAGACTCGCATGTACTTGGCCATAGCTTCGATGTTGCAAAAAACCGGTTCTTATCTCTCGAGCGCAAGCTGAATAGTAACTCGCAACATAAGCAAATGTATAGTGCGTTTTTGAAGGAATACGTTGATTTGGGCCATATGACACGTATAGATAATTACGATGTACCTAACTATTTTTTGCCTCATCATGGTGTATTTCGTGAGCATAGTCTTACAACTAAATTACGAGTAGTTTTTGATGCTAGTCAAAAAACTTCGTCTGGTAAATCGTTTAATGATATTCAATATACGGGTCCCGCGTTACAAAATGATTTGTTTGAGATACTTTTACGTTTTCGTCAGTTTAAGTATGTAGCGTGCGCGGACATAGAAAAGTTCTTTAGGCAAATTTTAATTTCATTTGATCAAAGGCAATTACAGCTAATTATGTGGCGTGAGGATACGTCCCAGCCTATTAGCATATACCAACTAAATACGGTTAGTTATGGAACCGCTTCTGCGCCTTATCTATCAAATAGGTGTTTACGACAGCTAGGCCTGGAATGCAATGACAATGAAGTGTCACAGGTCATTCTAAATGATTTTTACGTGGACGATCTTATAACAGGTCACGATTGTAAAATGAAGCTAGCAAAAATAGTTAATAAGGTAAATAGCGTTTGTAAGTTAGGTTGTTTTCCATTACGAAAATGGATTTTCAATTTTAATGATGTTTCGCACGGTTGCTTATCAGATAATAGTGATGAGATCAAGTACTTATCATTGGATGACCATTATTCGTGTAAAACTTTAGGTATAGGGTGGTTTAGTAAGGCAGACGAACTGCATTTTGTGTCTAAGTTAAGCGATAATTTTAATAAAGTCACTAAAAGGATTTTATTATCTGTGACGTCACAAATTTACGACCCTTTGTCGTTGCTTGGGCCAGTAGTAATAACAGCTAAGATTTTGCTTCAGAAATTATGGCTATGCAAAGCCGGGTGGGATGACATATTACCACAACACATAGAAGATAGTTGGCGTGAGTTTATACGTTCTTTAGGTAAGTTAGGCGCTATACGTATACCTCGTTGTGTAGTAGGTGACGTATCAGCTGATAAGGAGTTGCATATTTTTTCGGACGCTAGCGAAAGCGCGTACGGTGCCTGTGCGTACGTACGTACTTGTGATAGTCAAGGTCAAGTTAGTGTTAGGCTTTTGTGTGCTAAGAGTCGAGTTGCGCCTCTCAAGCCGCTGACTATACCTAGGCTTGAACTTTGCGGTGCTCTCATTGGTGCACGCTTGTATAGTAAAATTAAGAAGTCGTTACGGTTAAGTTTTTCTAGAGTAGTATTTTGGTTAGATTCTTCTATTGTTTTAGGTTGGCTTAAGATGTCGCCTCATTCGCTTAAAACTTTTGTACAAAATCGTGTTGTAGAAATAAACGAGATAGCTGGTAATTGCATATTTTCACACGTCAGTGGCAAGAGTAATCCTGCCGATGTACTCTCAAGGGGTATGTCGTTAGACGCTTTATTGTTGTGTGATATGTGGTGGTACGGTCCATCATTTTTACACAAACAGGATGTGTTCTTCTCACTTGACAATAACATAAACGAATCAGATTTGCCAGAGACCAAGATAAAGAGTGTTCAATGTTTTTCTACTAATTTTAATGAGCTTAGTTTAGTAGATTTTACTCGTTTTTCGTCCTTCGTGAAATTGCAACGAACAATGAGTTACGTTTTACGTTTTATTAAAAATATTCGATCGAAAAGTAATCGTAAACGTGATGTTCTCTCTGTGGACGAATTAGACGACGGGTTGCAAGTACTTGTCAAAATAGTGCAGCAACAATCGTTTCACGAAGAGTACAACGCACTTAGCAGTAATATTAGGATTAAGTCTAAGCATTTATTAAGTTTATCCTTATTTTTAGATGAAAATAAGATTATACGTGTCGGTGGTAGAATTAATAATTCTCAACAATTTAGCTACGATAAGAAGCATCCTATCTTAGTTTGTAGCAAACACTACTTCACACAATTACTATTTACACATGCACATACACACTTGTTACACGCTGGCCCTCAGCATGTACTCTTTCACATCAGGGACAAGTGGTGGCCACTGGGTGGCCGGAACCTAGCTAAGAAAACAGTTAGGCAATGTGTCAAATGCTGTAGAATGCTTGGCGAGACGGTGCAGCCATTGATGGGCAGCCTACCAGCTGAGCGTTTGACACCTGGCTTTCCATTTATGTATAGTGGGGTTGATTATTTTGGACCACTACACATTCTTAACAAAAAAGGCAAGGGGGCTAGGCTTGAGAAGTGTTATGTGTGTCTATTTGTGTGCTTCACTACCAAGGCTTTACATTTGGAACCAGTCACTGGGTTGTCTAGTGAATTTTATATAATGGCGTTGAATCGCTTTATGTCACGCCGAGGCAAACCAAAAGTAATTTATTCTGATAACGGTAAGAATTTTGTAGGCGCTGCGCGAGAGCTTACAGATTTTTTCAGGATGAATTCAAATAAAATTATCGAGTATGCATCTAGTAACGAGATAAAATTTAAATTTATTCCTCCATACTCACCTCATTTTGGCGGTCTATGGGAGGCAGGTGTGAAATCGAGTAAGCATCACATTACTCGAGTTGTAGGCAATGCTAACCTAACGTACGAGGAGTTGAGCACGGTTTTAGCTTCAATAGAAGCCGTCCTCAACTCCCGTCCCTTACATCCCATGTCTTCAGATCCAAGCGACCTTACCTCTTTGACCCCAGCGCACTTCCTACTGGGCCGTCCGCTGACTTCGCCTGCCACCGCTGACGTCACACATGTACCTACAACTGCCCTTAGCCGCTTTAAACGAGTCGAGCAGATGAGATGTCACTTTTGGACGAGATGGCATCGCGAGTACATAGCCGAGCTGCAGAGACGTACCAAATGGAACAAGGGCAACCACACTGATCTGAGGGCTGGCACTATGGTGCTGATCAAGGAAGATAATGCCCCGCCACTGCAGTGGCGCATGGGCCGCATTGTATCTCTGTTTCCAGGCACTGACGGACTAGCACGGGTGGCCAATGTGCAAACGGCAAACGGAGTAATCAAGCGGGCCTACCCTAAGCTGTGCCCATTGCCGATATCAACTACAATAGAGGATTGTAATATTGAGAGCTAGATGCTCTCAAGGCGCGCGAAGATGTTAACACGCCATCCACGCCAGTGGCGCCATCTAGTGGATCTTGGAAAAGTCGAGTTTGCGACTGTGTTACCACGCCATCTAGTGGACAAAGGAACAAGACGACGCGACACGATTCTTTCTAGAAAGAATAAATATGACCAGGCAGGGAATATATCGTTTTTGAATAGACGCTTTACAGCATTGAGACAAAACGCAAGTGTTTTATTTCTTACACATTAAAATATCACGCCATCAAGTCTAGCTAATCACCCTAGGGCTCCTACACATAGTATATGTCATTATCATACACTAATTCTTAAAATAAATCAAATTAGATTTATATTAATTAATAATTCAAATTTATTTTTCTTAAATATTTGGCTTAATTTTCTGCACAAATGTGAAGAAAGACTTTTTGATACTTATTCCCCTTGAGAAATCTCATACTTTACGTTGCATACAGGTATAAAATTAAATTTCCCATAACCTAAGACCCTTTAAACAAAAGTTCACAATAAAAATGACAGATGGCGCCCATAAATACATTAATGAGACCTTAGTATAAACCCATAATGATTCGGTGTCCATAAATCAGTTCTTATTGTGAAAATAAGCCATTATTTGCGGGAACAAGTGCTATTTCTCCCGAGTAGGGTGTACTCGTATTTCACAAAAGCTGGGAAATAAGTTTCCTTGAAATATTTTCTAATAAGTATCTTATCTTCTTTGAGGAAATAGTTAAGGAGTTTCGTTGTAGAATGAAAACTATTTTGCGGTTTATTTCCTACTGTTTTCAGTCACGTTCAGAATGTATATAGTATATTTAGTATCTACCTTTCGTCCTAGTACTTAGGAGGCGACTACGAGACAAGGGGTAAATGGTATCTGTTGGGTGAGAGGCTAGCAAACCTTGACATCAGAATCCGAATATAATAATATAAAAATAATATTGTAGGACATTATTACACCAATTGAACTAGCCCCTTGCTAAGTACATTTAAGACTTATGTTAAGGGTACTAGTTAACCTATATTTAAGAAATATATACTTATTTTTCATAGATAAATACATCTATAGCACATATAATCAACGACCCGACTGGAAAGCAAAATAAAAGCGTAGTTCTTAACTCTGCCTCCACCGGGAATCGAACCTGGAACCTCACGATTAGCGTACAAGCGGCTAGTCTAAAATAAACATGTTAATAAGTGAACAAGAAGATATTTTCATGTCTCCAAGGTTCTATCCACCACGAAAGGTAATAAAGAACGTGAATGTATATGTAATTTAATAAAAACTAAACACACTGTCTTACTAACGCCCCAAAACTTAGCTAAAGCAAACTCAACCTTAATTCAAAGGGTGTTAACCAGTAATTCCATTAGCAACGTTCAACTGAATCCTTCATTTTAAATCTGCAAATTGAATTGAACTGAGCGTGGTGGAAACTACATGTGTAATGAACCTTATTGTGTGGGCGTACAAGTGCTTTTTGAATAACTCAGAAAACTCGTATAGGATTACGGAATTGAATTGTATTCATAACTAGCTTCGGTTTGTGGATTTACTTGCTTTAAATGTACTACTACGGTTATAGTTCCATAATAGTCAGTGACGTAAAAAGAATGCTAACTAACTGCCGTTCTTTTTTCATAGAAGGCGATTAAGGGACTAAGTGTCAGTGGAATATAAATAGTGGCGAGTTGCTAGCAACCTGTCACCTAAGTGACATATTTATGCCATTATAACGAAGATATAAGTTCTTTACGAAGTGCCATTAGTTTTATTAATTTTATTTTAATAATTAGTGTATATTAATGACTGACTGACTATTAGTGCATATTATTTTTTTATAAAAAATGTTTTTTTTTACTTTCAATAAGTGTTTTTTATGATCCTTATTCCTTTTCATATGATGTTTCCGAAGTTCTCTTCTTTCTTCAAAGAGTTTAAGAGTCGTGTGTTGTTAATGTTAATTCATAAGAACAGGTATGATGTCTCCAAGGTTCTGCCTTCCCCAAAAACGTAAAGGGCTTTAAGGGTTGTGAACGTACATATATATAAGTATGTATGTATTGAAGCCTGAGATTAAATCATCCGGAAGTGTATTAAGAGTTTTTGTTACCGGGGAAAATTTTTGATTAGAATTTCTAATTATAGAAAACCAATTTTGCTTAGGTAAGATGGATTAAATTATGATATGAATACCTGTGCCCTTGTGGGGTAGGAAAAGGTTAACGTACTCATATAGATAATAGCAAAATTAGTGATTGCATGGTCGTATAAAACCCTTGTTTTGACCAGATAGGTGGTAAACTATGTAGTCATTTACTAGCATTGACTACTGCCCATTGTGTTATTATTTTACGGTGTGATAAGTATATATAAGTAATTCCTGGCGGTAAGAAAATTAAAATTGAATAGAATTCGAAAGCCGTTGCACAAAAACTTAAACTTTTGTTTGAATGAAATTCATTCATAGTATGATGAACAGAAGAGAATATATGAAAAGATTAAGGGTATTGTTCGCGGAAATGAGCGAAACGAGTGTTTTCATTTTTCAGTTTAAACCTATTTAGAACTTATCGACACCTATCATACTTTCAAGGTAGCATAATGAAAGACTGAAATTGATGACTGAAGTAGTTTCAAGAGTTAAATATCAATAATTACGTAAATATAAACGCATAAAATTGATAAAAAATCAGAAAAATGGCGCAAACAGGGTTTTGTATTTTTTCGTTTATTTTGTCACGGAGTAAGATCTGAAATCAAAATATACAATAATGGGTTCTCTAAATACTAAATAATTTGACTAAAAACATATTAGGTCCTGTTTTATTCATAATACTGCAGTTTTCGTAAGTATAAAACGCCCAATTTTGGACCGCCGTCTTTTTCATACATTTTTATATGGACAGTTTACGCGTGCGCCGCGAGTCGCTAGTTTCAATAGATCGCGAACAGTCTTTGGCGAATGCCAGCGTGAGAGCACGTCCATTTTGTTGGCGATGACAGCTAAACCGCTAGATAATCACACGAGATCAGTTATTTCTTAGTTCAATAAGTGAAATTTGGAAAACAATGTGTAATCACTTTGGTGTTTGAGGTTATTGCTTATTATATTACAAGCGATTTTTTTCTTTCGAAGTGAACTGCTAAAGTTGATTTATTCTACATGTATATTTTAAGAAGTATTTTACTTGATGCGACGCCATATTTGATATAAATTTATTCTTGCGTCATTTATGCCTATGACAGGTACATATCAGACATGATATGGAAAAAACATGATAATGAATGTAAATAATTTTGATTTACCGCTTGATGTTGTTACAGGGTAGTCAGAGGTTAAGTATGCATTTGTGATGCTCGAAATCATAAATATACATTTGGGATGCTCTTTGGCAACTTGAATTTGAGTATTTGGCGAACTGCAGAATAGGTTATACCGGTGCCGGACAGATATACGGAAAGAACGGGAGTTGGTTAGATTTCGATTTTTTTACGACTCAGACTCATCTCTCTCAAGAAGGGTAGACCGCGGAGCAATTTTTTAGAGACAAATTGCTATCGAAATCCGAATTCGGTCACTAGGCTCTCATAACGGAGTTGGAGGTCGCACCAAAAAAAACATATTTATTATACATATCCTGCTGCCCAAAATTTTGCTCAGTAGTCTGTAGGTATTTGTTTGCCTCGTCAAACTTTACGCATAAATCGAAGAAATTATATTTTTCGAAGTTCTTTTCCAGCTCAAAACCATACGAAAATACAAGCGCAGTACTAGTCTCACAGACTTCTACAGGAGGTCGGGTTAGAGTACACACTCAAGTACGTTCAAATACACTATTTCTTATTGTTACTATAAAATTACAATTATTTACCACAAGTGATTAATTATTTAAATATTGATTACTTTTATATATTTATGACTACAATGTTTTTAATATATATTAATAAATAATAAGTTGTTGAATAACCTGTTTATAATTTATTAGTGATTGTTTCGTTTACAATTCAATTGGTACATGGAACGTGCATCCGCCATGACAGTAAAGTTTGTTATGATTTTGTTATATCAAGTTTGATGTGATTTATTTCAGTGTTTTTGAAACTATCGTAGTGTGTTTATATCGCAAACATAAATAACATTACATAAAATATCCCCTATTATCCCGCCGCATTGCTTTGTGAATCGATATTTATAGAAAAATGCTTCGTCACTCATAGCATAAGAATTTACAAATGAAATAACAACAATTTATCTGCAAGAAATCTAATTCATCATACTGATTTGATATTGACTTATATTAGCTTTGATTTTAAGTTATTTTAGATATAAACAGAAAGGTAACCTCAGAAGTATTTATCCCAGAGATAAACAAGGGGCTGCAATTGTTTTACACGGACTTGCTTCTATAACAAAACATCGATTTTGTTTTAGAATAAGGTGGTAGGTATCTGTGAGAACATAGTAAACTAACTTGACGCATACTGTTTAGAAATGATATCAAATGTATTCATAGTATTTAAAACAAACCGCTATAAAGAATGATTTGATATGTTATAATATCAAGTACTAAATGTTATGTAAATCCACTAAGTTCGATAACAAATAAAAACTAAAACATGTAAGAAATTCCAGATTCCCAAACAGATTTCTCTTGAGTCTAACAAACCACTTTTACACAACCAATTATTAGTTTCTGTTTTATATGTCAAAACGTAAAAGTATCTATTATAGCATTCTTATATCCAAGGTATTGCTTTTAATTATTTTTATTTATTATTATTTTACAGCAGCTGAAACGTAAAACGTAAAAAAATTGCTGACAGTTACAGTTTCTGAGAGCTAATAATCATCTTACCACTTTCATACGCCAGACTGTTACTATATCAAATTAACAAATAATAAAGTAGGTAGGTACGCTTTGTCAGGTCAGGTGTATGTGTTTTGAGTATGCCGAGAATACACATCATCGTGACAAAATGCTTATAATTAAATCGTAGTTACTAAAGTAACTGAAAACTATCTACGAGTGCGCGGGATCTCTGTTTATAGTTTTATAATTCTGAATAGGTACAAAATACTGTGCTCACATTACGTCGCTGCCGCCGATCTCGATTGATATGGCTACGTCGCGTCGTGTCGTTACCCGACAGACGAATACAAAAAACCTATATACAAAATATGCATTCACATCCCTTTCGGGGTAGTCAGATGTAGAGTCGAATCCCAATCGTTACCTGATTATCAATAGCCAATAGATGATTTACTAAGTCCTTACATAACCAAACCAAGCTCCCTCACTAAAACAACAGCACGTGAACAATTTAAATGGTCACCCATCCAATTACTTCCCACGCTTCCGTTGTGCTTAACTACGGTGATAGAACGAGAACCAGTGTATAAATCACAACCGTAAAATCATTTTATTTACAATCACAACTACGCGATAGCGCGATTCAAATACTTACCCAATATTTCAGCAAAATCATTATTGACATTACATAACACAAACTAATAATTGACAGTATGATAGTAGTTTATCAGGATCAAAAGAAATCTGTATGGAAATCGAGACATTTACATTTTTCGTACGACAGCCCGCCTTTAAAAGTCTGCGCCCCTGGTACATATTCGTAGGCGGCGCGTCGTCATGATCAAAAAAAACTATCTGTCACGTTCGACAGAGAATATCTGCTAAGAAGTCGGTCTGGATTGTCGAATCACACAATGTTTATTTTATGCTAGATAGATAATGTACGTTTTATTTATTTAATATTCTGTCCGGCCGCTAAAAACAGCACTTACTCGCACGGTACTCAGCGCCGCTGCGCTAGAAATTTCGGATTTTTGACAGTTTTTGAATTTATTTTTTGAATACAATACCCTTAATTGACATTCATTAGTTGAACATGATTTTTTCAGCAATTTTCAAATCTTGTCTTTGCTTCTCCTGTTGGAACGTAATTATTTTCTAGTTTTTTCTTATCCAAATGACTGTTTTTTAATGAAAATGATTTTTCTGACTTTCACTAAGTCATATTTATAATCTTTATATTGAATTGGATCCATTTTAGAATTTCAATACGTAGAGGCGTAAATATATCTATGTACTTAAGTTTGTATGACATACATACATACACATCACGTCTGATTCCCTGTAGAGGGGTAGGCAGAGATTACGATCACTCATCTCATGTTCTCATACACACTCGACGGTTATAGGTACTCGTAACGTCACCCTTTTTCAATATAGCGTCTATCTGACTTGATTGATATATCTATTTTCAGAAATACTACTGAACCTTAACCAAGATTCGGAGTCAACAAATAATTACTCGAGTTTATTTTTAAATCAGGTAATTCTACCCCGGTTTTCATAACTCACAAAATTACCAAAGTAATCAAAACATTCCTCAAAGAAAATGAGGAGCAAATTTCGATGAGTTTGCTCAAACACGTATCTTTCTGTTTGTCTGTTTACCTCATCAGGGAATGCCGAATGGAATGTCAACTTTGGTGAACAAATACAAATAATTTGGGCCAAATAATTGTATATAATACAAACAAACGAAGATATTATACTACCAAATTCCAAGAATAAAATTGGTTATGATTTTATGTTACCCAGTAAAAGTGGTTTTTTTTCTTATTCGAAACATTAAACTAATTACTAATGCTGTAGCATTAAATATGTTAAGTATGTAATGCTGATAGCGCCACCAAACGGAAGAATTGGTACTATTACACTATACACATGACGTCACGACCGTCACGCAACATGCAACAATTAGACGGAAAAATTTGAGACGATGAAATACAAGCTTTACTTTAATTACGGTAGTAGTTTACTATTAGCTTAGTGCTACTCAAACTTACTTTTTTATCTGATGCCTATTAACTGCTGATGGTTGACTGACTATTACTCATTTTGACAAACAGCTAGGCTTTCTCGCGAAGGTTTTCACTCAACTTCAGCAACTTCGTATTTCTCTTTATATATGTATTTTATATTCATATTTGTCAATCAATGAATCAATAATTAAATCCATCAATAATTATTTTATATACAGATAATTATTACTAACAATAAGATTATTAATCGTCTTATATTATATTTATAAACATTTAAATTATTAATGGTATTAATAATCTAAATGTAAGTAGTTATCGAGCAAGTATACAGAATATTTCTTAATTGATTGTTTTATCTTTGAACGAACAAAGGAAAACAAAATTTTTGTATTATATATTATATCTAAAATTAAGTCAGTAATAAATGAGATAGATAGACGTTATTACATGTAAGCCTTTTCTATATATCATATACCCAAGTTTATTTTATGAAAACTGTTAAGCTACAGAACGAAAGACAAAAAATAGAATTAATTGCATTGTTCAAAGTTATCAGATTGAATGCTTTCACGACACGATGTTGATTTTCACGAGCCTATCTCACGAAAGAAATCTTTAAATAGTTTTGTGAACAAATATAGAATGGGTCTATGATGTTAATTTTCTATTTTCGAATATAGTTTCACATTCAAACGTCTACATGTTCTTAAATATTATGATTAATTAAAATACCGGTTCCCAAGAAACACGGGTCTTACAGAACTTTGAGCCTTGAAGAAACACATAATATCTCCTAGCCTTCCAGAAAAACTATCGGAGAGAGTATGATATTATGATATAAAATATTGGTAACAAGTTTCTACTCGACCCCTCAATAAATTTAGTCTCAATAACTAGTCGAACGCTGCGAAGAAGGGCAGTGATATATACATTCAAGATTAATAACTAACGGGACTTATCGCGTATGTTTTTATAGAATAAAGTTACCTTTATTATTAACCCGACGTTTCGGCCACGTTGCAGTACCGTGGCTACTGCAACGTGGCATGAGTTAGAATCGCGAATCTGTTAAAACTATAATAAATACATTCAGCTCATTTAATTTCAATTGAAGTGGACAAACCCTCGAAGAGTCGATAAAGTCTGGTGGTTGTGATGTACGACTAATATGAAACATTAGTGACAGGTTCCTAGTTTTCTTTTTACCCTAAATCCCGTCACTATCCCCGACATGACAGGATGAAAGGCAGCTAGTCACCATTCTTTCTGGACTAGCACAGGACTTAAGGCTATACATACACATATGTCCTTAAACATGTTCCTTCACTTTCCTCTAATCTTAGTAAGTTAGAAACTTTTTCGCAAGCCCTGAAGTTGCTAATACCTCTTGCGAGTTTCCTAAGCCAACAAACCTTAAGTATTATTTGTCTAGGAGGCTTTTATCTTGGCAAACTTGGAGGCTTGGGTTAACAAATGACTACCTGTTTGCATTCACTTAACAGGAATAATATGTCAGTCAAGTATGTGATGTAAAATGGCATCGCTATTTTTGGATCCATATTTTATTACATAACATACGCTTCACATTAAAGTTAAACCACCTGAACGGTAATCGTGAGGTCTCAGAGTCAATTCCCGGTGGAGGCAGAGTTAGGAACTACTTTTTTCTTCTGTTTTACAATAAAAACAATAACAAGTGCAGTACCCTTAATACAAGCCTTAATTGAAATAACCAAGGGGCTATTTCAATTCGTGTAATTATAATTATTTAAAAAAAAAATACTACTACATAATATATGTAAAACAATACTTTATTTTTACAGCTATATTTTATAACTCAAAATACGCTTCAAAATCATTCGCCATCGTGGTGCGAAGTGTAAACAACCTTAAACCTAGTTCTGAAGTTCCGGGTTCGATTTCCGGTGAAAGCACAGTTCAGGAAAATGCTTATCTTCTGCTTTCTAGTCTGGTTGACGACTATTCTACATATGACTATTATGCATGTCACGCTCGTTTCCCCATAAAGGCGTATGTAGAGATCACGAATCCTGATAAACCACTTTCGCTTCATTGACAATTATACACCTCTTCATACATACTCGGTGGTTATAGATATATTTCTTATTGAAAAAGCGTTACGATAGAAATAACTATTATATTATATATAATCTACGTTTTTATTTATCTATAATTAATAACTAACTATAATAAAATTACCTTTATGAACCCTAAAAATAATAAAGATAATTTTATTACAATTGTACAATTGTATATAAAACTTACGAGATAAGTCCCGTTAGTTATTAATCATGAGTATGTGGCGAATTGCCACTACTACTATATTTTAAATGTTTTAAGTTTACTGTGGCAACTTTTAGTATGGTAACACTTTTTTCTGGCATCCATCTTTTGGCGCCTGAAATATTTTCTCTTCACCTTGAAATTATAATCCAAGCTCTGTAAACTGTGTTTCATACTGTGAATACTGCTTATTACACAACTGAAGCATCAAGAAACCCAGGAGTTTAATTTCCAAGCCTTCCTCCCATAATTGGTGACCCCGACGTGATCTGAACACGCAACCTTCTAACAAGTAAACTTTGAAACCTGAAACCACCGCTTCAAACTAGGAGAAGGGCCGTCTACAAAGTCGCTGAGTACCGTGAGTGGGTTTGCTGCATGTACACAAGGCATTTTGAATATCATACACAAGCACTGTACATATAAATAGCAAAAGCCCTGCTGCTGCCGCTTCCTGATGTTCCTGTGATGAAAGTACAGATAACTACTGCTTCTCCAAGAAACCAGGCCTGCTGCATTGTGTGGACGTGCCATTCTACCCTGCCAGCCTTCCAGTCAAGTAAGATTTTCTCCGGCAAACTGTGAGTCTGAACTTTTTCAACACTTATTTTGTGGGAACAATCATAAACCTTTCTATTGGTGATTGGTGACAGTGGTGCAGGGAGTGCGTGCAAAATTTCTACTTCAATATTTAACATTAACACTTCTAAATTATCTTGTTTCTTAAGCCTCCGGGAACATTTTTGTACGGCTAGAATTAATGTTTGAACTGAAATTATTAATTTAAATTTACTAAGAAGTACTAGTACTAAGAAGTATTACTAATGATTATTTACAGTATAACATCCTACTAATAATAAGCCTTGAATTATTGTTTTAATATACTGACACCCCACATACAATTTTTAATTCTTGAAACTTTATCAGAGTTAATGAATATAACACTATTATTACTTTTGTAACATTTGTTTATGTTATATTAGATCATACTCAATAACATTCTGTGCATGTGTGTCCTATTTATATTTTCATTACTTGTTATGCTTTAACTTATGGTGTGAATTTTTTTTTTTGTGTACAGTCAGACAAGAAACTGTTTGGTTTTAATAAATAATATTTTTGCATGTCCGGTATAGTGGCATACAAAAGTTTTAACATTTAAATATTATATTGACTATTTTAACTGAGCTGCCAATTAGGATAACAAATACATATTTCTCTAAATTTTACCTTCAACATTCAGACAAACAAATTTGAATAAAAAATAAATTTAAAATGGCCGAGGAAGATTTGAAGGAACAAATTAAAATTCTCTCTGCTCGTTTGGAATCTGCTCTTGGTGCACAAGTGATGGATATTAAGGTAAAGCTGCCGGCATTTTGGGCTGATAAACCCAAAGCATGGTTTGCTCAGGCGGAGGCTCAATTTGAAATTTCTAAGGTAACACAAGACAAAACAAAGTATGGTTATGTCCTTTCCATGCTGGATTCCCGGTTAGTAGATGAAATAGAAGACATTATCACTGACCCCCCAGACGAAGGAAGATATGACCGCATCAAATATGAACTTATCAAGCGCCTGTCCGTCTCGCGCGGCCAGAGGGTGCGACAACTGCTTAGTGCGGAGCAATTGGGTGATAGGAAGCCCACAGCCTTTCTGAGGCATTTGCGCGCGCTAGGTGGAAACATCGACGAGGGCATCCTTCGCGAATTATGGACTCAGCGACTGCCTCAAGAGGTCCAGCGCATCCTTAAGGTTCAAGAAGACCAAAGTTTGGACAAAGTGGCTGAAATTGCAGATGCCATAGTTGAGATTACTCCAGCGCACAGTTCAGTCCACGCTGCAAGTTCTGTTTCACCAGATTTAGACATGATTAAAAATAGCATTGCTGATCTCAGAAATGAGATCGCAGCGCTTCGCTATTCTCGCCCTGAAGGACGAAATCGCGAGTCAAGGTCGCGATCACTGTCCCGCTCTAAAATATGTTGGTACCACAGCAAGTTTGCAGCAAAAGCAAAGAAATGTATTAAACCCTGCAGCTGGCAACCAGAGCAGCCGGAAAACTTAAACAGCAATCAGTAATGGCGGCATCTGATTGCTCTACTGGTGGCCGTCGCTTGTTTATTCAGGACTCTGCGTCCGGACGTCGGTTTTTAATCGACACAGGCTCGGACCTATGTTGTTTCCCGCGCCATCTTCTTAAAGGGCGTTATAGCGCAACGACATTTGATGTTAGTGCTGCTAACGGAAGCACCATAAAGACATACGGCACCCTTTCTTTACGTCTTAACCTTGGTTTACGACGCGATTTCCTCTGGTATTTTGTGATTGCTGACGTCAGTACACCTATCATTGGTTCCGATTTTTTAGCCTATTATTACCTGCTGCCAGATTGCGCCAACCAGCGACTTATCGATGGAAAAACTAAACTTACAGTTCCAGCTTCCATTGCTCAAATCAGCCAGCCCAGCATCAAAACTATTGTCTCAAATGAATCATCTTACTTAAAAATCTTAAATGATTTTCCAGATATTACTCGACCACCCGGATTGCCAAGGATCATGAAACATTGCACAGTCCATCACATAATAACAACTGATGGTCCACCAGTCTCTTGTCGCCCACGCCGTTTGGCGCCGCACAAACTCCTCATCGCTAAAAAGGAGTTCGATGAGATGATTAAATGTGGAACTGCACGTCCTTCTAGCAGCCCTTGGTCTTCGCCATTACATTTGGCCCCCAAAGGTGAGAACGGTTGGCGCCCTTGTGGCGATTACCGTGCATTAAACGCCCGGACGGTGCCTGATAGGTACCCCGTCCGCCACATAGCTGATTTCTCTCACAACTTGGCGGGCTCTACTGTATTCAGCGTAGTAGATCTGGTTAAAGCTTATCAACAGATACCTGTAAATGATGCCGACATTTGCAAAACCGCAATTACTACCCCTTTTGGGTTGTTCGAATTTCCCTTCATGACCTTCGGCCTGCGCAATGCTGGACAGTCTTTCCAGCGCTTTATTGACGAGGTCGTGAGGGGACTCGAATTTTGTTACCCATACGTGGATGACATCTTAGTCTTTTCCAGAACACCAGGGGAGCACGCTGCACATTTACGTGCGCTGTTCCAACGACTTTCTGAGTACGGCGTTGTTGTCAATCCATCTAAATGTGTCCTTGGAGTTGAAGAGGTGACATTTTTGGGCTATCGGATTTCCAGCGAAGGTACCCGCCCACCAGAAGAACGAATCGAAGCTCTGCGTAGTTATCCTTTGCCGAAAACTGTCGAAGGCCTGCGCAGGTTTCTTGGCATGGTTAATTTTTACCGCCGATTCCTTCCAAAAGCAGCTGAGCTTCAGGCACCTCTGATTGACCTCATTTCAACCACTCAACTAAAAGGTAAAAAGCCAGTTCCTTGGACGCCAGAACTTGAGCTTGCTTTCGACAGGTGTAAGGATAACCTCGCAACCGCAACTCTTTTGGCCCATCCTGTTAGTCAAGCTTCGCTCGGACTGTTCACGGACGCTTCTTCCACCCATGTAGGTGCATGCCTCCAGCAACGTACCAGTGAAAATGACCAGTGGCAGCCAATCGCATTTTTCAGCAAAAAGCTGACAGCGCAGCAATCTAGCTGGCCTGCATATCACAGGGAACTGTTAGCTGTCTACGAGGCAGTTCAACATTTTCGCCATATTCTCGAAGCGCAACACGCTATCATTTTCACGGATCACAAGCCGTTACTGTACGCGTTTAAACAGCGCCGCGAAAAATTGCCGCCGCCTCAGCTGAACCAACTCACTTTTATATCTCAGTTTACCACTGATGTACAATATATCAAAGGCGAACACAATATCGTTGCCGACGCCATGTCGCGCATTGAGACCATTTCCCTTGACCTGGACTACGAAGCCATTAAAAGGGACCAGCAAGCAGACGATGACATGAAGGCTGTTCAGCAATCATCATCGCTAAAGCTCGTGCCTACACTTGTTCCTGGGTCCGATATTTCAATTTTGTGCGATGTGTCGACGGGTAAGCCTAGGCCCTATCTCCCACCACAGCACCGCCGCGCCGCATTTCTAAGACTCCATGGCCTCAGTCATCCTGGCGCCCGTGCTACCGCGCGTCTAATCTCCGATCGTTATGTTTGGCCCAATATGAAAAGAGATTGCCGTCTTTGGTCCCGGAACTGCCTCGAGTGCCAGCGAAATAAAGTCACCCGTCACATACATTCTCCAATCCACAATATCGCCATCCCAACCAACCGCCTGCGCCACATTCACCTGGACATTATAGGCCCGCTCCCCCACAGCAAAGGTTATCAATATTGCTTGACAGCTGTTGACCGTTTTACCCGCTGGCCGGAGGCATGGCCAATGATAGGCATTGCGGCGGAGGAGGTGGCGGATACGTTTGTCGCAGGATGGGTAGCCCGATATGGGGTACCTTCTTTACTGACAACGGACCAGGGGCGACAATTTGAGTCCTCATTGTTTGACAGACTCATGACTGTCTGCGGTACCAAACGTAACAGGACCACCAGCTACCACCCATGCGCAAATGGCATGGTGGAGCGCATGCACCGTCAACTAAAGGCGGCACTTATGTGCCATAACACCGATTGGACGTCCGCACTTCCCTTAGTACTGTTGGGTATGCGTACTTCTCTAAAGGACGACTTGAAGACTAGTGCTGCTGAACTCCTCTATGGTGAACCTCTTCGCCTACCTGGTGAATTTATCGTTCCAGCGGATACAACACTGACTCCCGAGAGTATGACTGACACTGTCTCAAGATTGAGGAAGCATATGAAAAGTTTAAGAGCTGTTCCTGTTTCTCGTCACTCCCAACCGTCCTCATTCATCTTTAAGGATTTGGATACATCTACCCACGTGCTTTTGCGTGATGACAGCGTGCGACGCTCTTTACAACGTCCATACACTGGACCTTACAAGATTTTAAAACTACAGGACAAGACACTTACCTTAGACCTCAACGGTAAAGAAGTTACCGTGAGCGTCGATAGAGTAAAACCGGCATATTTAGACGTCGAATCAAGTAGACCTATTAACACTACCGCCACTTCTGCACCAGGACCCATTCCTGACATCGTAGTAGATTCCCCTCCTAGGACTCTTGCACCTTCAAACCTTCCTGTTCCAGCCGTAACTCGGGCAGGCAGAAAGGTGAAATTTAGGCAAATATTAGATTTATAACGTGCATGTTATTTTCTCCGTAGGGGGGTGGTGTGGCGAATTGCCACTACTACTATATTTTAAATGTTTTAAGTTTACTGTGGCAACTTTTAGTATGGTAACACTTTTTTCTGGCATCCATCTTTTGGCGCCTGAAATATTTTCTCTTCACCTTGAAATTATAATCCAAGCTCTGTAAACTGTGTTTCATACTGTGAATACTGCTTATTACACAACTGAAGCATCAAGAAACCCAGGAGTTTAATTTCCAAGCCTTCCTCCCATAAGTATAAATCGCGAATCTCTTTAGACTTTATTTATCTAGTGTATTAAATGGAATATTATATACATACAGTCAAAGTTTCACAAATTTCAGTATTCAATTTACTTAGCAAGGGGCTAGTTCAATTGATGTAATAATGTCCAGGATATTATTACATATTATGCACTCTTGCAGGTTAGTTACATTTACGCACGCGTTTCCATTATTACAATATTGTGAAGTAGCTCTTTTATGGCCTTATCATACGCACTTTTTACTAGATATTCAGATAAGATAAAACAGATAACGTAATAGTTAGCATTTTCTGTCATAAAAGCTCCGAAATTCGTTATTGAATTTGCCTATTGAATCTCTGAAATTGCCTATTCCGATAGGCAGGTTATTCTAACGGCGAGTCCCGTGCTAGTCTGGAAACAATGCTAACTAGCTGCCGTTCATCCTGGCACGTTGTAAGAGGCGACTAAGGGATGAGGGGCAAATGGACTGTATTAGACGATAGAGCAACCTGTCATCATTATTCCATAATACATAAAAACTCCAATAATTATGCTACATAGTGACATAGAAGATATCTCCAAGGTTCTGTCCAATACGAAAGGGTAAAAGCCGTGAATATATGTATTTTATATGTATTTTATTATGTATTTGTTATTATGTGTATGTATTTTATTTTATTATGTCAATTATGTATTTTAACGATGTTTACGCTTATCGAAGAAGTAATGTGTTCCTCAATAACATTGTAAAAACACAAATATTTCATTAGAATGAAAAAGTATGCATACATTAAGCCCCATGTAAGTTTGTCAGTGAAGCGAAAGTGATAAAGTCAAAAGTCGAACGATTTATTTACAAGAATACAGTAAATTTTGTGTTGGAAAATGTCAGGGACGGAAAAATGATAGACCGCGTATTACATTTACTATTACATAGTATTTGTTTGTATTTTTTATTGAATTTATTTATTATTAAATTGATTTTTCCTCTTATTAGTATTGGTCACTTTTACTAACCCAACTTGTAGATTTATCACTCAATACTACCCGGGTTATAAGAACTGCGCCTCCAAATTATTATTGTTACATTTAAATGAATAAATTATAGTAAAAAGATTATAAATGATTTAGTTACTACGAAACAAATGTAGAGTATAAATTAACTAATGAATATAAGAAAAGCAAGAAACTAAAATAAACAGAACAAATGCACTTAGATTTCATGCTATGTTCCTAAAACATACATACATATACGCTTCACAACTTGTGTGTGTATACTCCCTTTTTTTTGGCGGAGTAGTCAGTGGCTTGAGTGCCCATCTTTGAAATTTCGAAGGCATGTCAGGTATGAGTCCCTCAAAGCCCGCGTTTCACTAGATAGACAGCACCCAACGTTATAGGTATTGAACCGTATATAGGCACTAGCTATTACTTATCCCGAGGGATAGGCAGGTTTCCTCACGATGTTTTCCCTATGTTCCTAGTATTCGTAAAATAATTATAACCGTATTCTTGACAATTCTACAAATAATTTATCTCAAAATATTTGTTTTACGTAAACATACATAAGTGCAAGATAAACAATTCCGATGTAATTACATACTCCGGTAATATAAATACGTACATACCAGAGTTTGTGAATTTTATAAGGTTTCTTTTTCTTTTTATGGAATTTATTTAATTAAACATACATACACCTCTACTTCTTAGCAACATAGACATAATATTGAAGAAAAATATGTTAGAAAATACTATCTAGTTGCTGGTAATTGTTAGAATATTTAATCGTGACATACATATATATTTGTTACATCGGATGCTGAACTGGTGAAAAATGGATTCTACATGATCATTCACCACTTAATCTGTAATTGTGGAGACACACATGAATTTAGAAAATTGTCGTAAAGCTTATGTAATGCATGTTGACTAATGATTTATTTATTTATTATCCATCCAAAACTTACCTACCATAACAGAAATCCTTCTAACGTTAAAGGTATATTATATATAAGCTATCAAACTATTGTTATATTAATACTATAACAACATAAAAATAATGAAATATTATGTCTCCAAATTTCTGTTCACATTGAATCAATAAGCGTAAGAGTATATTAACGTGTCAGTACAAAGCTACTAAACTAAGATAGGAAAAAGTACACCCATTTTCGTTTTACTACTTCGCTAAAGCATTTCTTACACATCCACTCACGTCCCTATATACGTGTGCTCACGAATTCGCTTTTGGGCAGTAAACTTCTCGTATTATTTATGGAGACGCGCGGATGATATTTCAGAGGCACGCAAACAACTGCGTGTGATATGTGTAGGGAAGACTTTATTAATGTATTATTAGACAACGTGTTTATGTATAGATACATTGATATATGTATATTAACATGCATTCGTTTCATTTTGTATGAGACAGAAGCTTTGAGACTGGATTATAGCTTTTTGGTCAATTAAAGCATCAATAAAATTTATAGTTAAATTTTTTTTATTACTTTTAAGTTTGTAAATATTTTGTTCATTTATTGTAAAGATTCTATTGTTAAAAAGTATTATAATAAAGCATCAATTCATTTATTGATTTTTATTATTTGTAATTTATTAATTTATGACATGTAGACTGTGTTATACATAACTAGAGTTTATACAAAATGACCCATGCTAGTCTGGGACGTAAAAAGAATTCTTACTAGCTCCCGTTCTTCCCCGCATGTCGTGGGGCTACGTGTAAACGGAATCTATTGGGCGATGGGTTAGCAACTTGTAACCAATGTTCTATATGACATCACAACCCTAACATTAATGCTAAGGAGATACTAAATCTCCGAGGTTCTGTCCACCCTGAAAGGGACTGAAGCGCGAGAGTGTATGTATGTATGTTAATAAAAAATATATGCTATATTATATGGTTAGTTTGACAATGAATTCATTGCAGGTAGCTTTAAGCAGCTAGAGTAGATTCACTTTTAAAATAATATTTAAATTCCGTAACTACAATTTTGTCTAGATTAGGCGTTCAATCTCGACTACATATAATTAACAACATCATTGAAAACACATTTTTGACAGAATTAAAGCTTTCAGATATTTTGACTGTTTCATTGGTTCCGAGAGATCCGGTGAATTCCAGAATATGTAACTTTATGAGTATACCTTTCTACATATACTATTCTCGAAGCCTTAACCATTTGTCTAAGGACGCTTTTAGTTAAAAAAATCCTCACACATCTCAATAGGTGGCAAAGAGAATCAATGGGCTCTCTATTCTGAAAAGGGTGACCAGTTGATCAAATATTTACCTCCGGCCGGCCAACCTTAAGCCCTTTATTAAGGCTGTGTTTATTTGCAAAGGGTTGAAAAGCCTCAGCTGTGATTCCTATCCCTTCGCCTTTATTTTTTACAAAGAGATTGGTAGATATAAATAAATAATACATACTTACCTACTGGAACATATATATTTATGTCCATTAATCTCTATTCATGTGGACATAATCTAAGAAATTTTTGTTCAATTTTAGATTTCATGGGGGTTTTATGCCATTTATATAGAACTTTGGTCACTGGTTGCTAGCCCATGGCCCAAAAAGATACATTCAAATAAATAATAAGGCCGAGTAATATGATTTAGAACGGGTGTAGTTCAGTGGGTAAAAAATATGTAAAGGCAATGGACAGGTAAGTCCCTGTTTCTCCGAATCCTGGCAAACTATTCCTTACAATGATGACTATAAGCCTCCACAAACGCATAATTTAAGTTACTTCAAGCAGGTAATTGTAATAATATATATATATATATATATATATATATATAAATTCAGCCTCTACGTCCTTAAGGGTATAGGCAGAAATATCGATCGCTGCCTGAACAATCCCGACCAAGCACCATTGCTTTACTAATTATAAAATAATAAGTTATGAAGTGAAATATGAATCTAAACTGTTGTCAGTGTAAATGGCAACACAGTTTAGCATCAATTACGGACACAATAATATGAACCTGAGTGCAATGCAAACGTAGTCGTGTAAGTGCACTTCACTTCTCGTATTTCAGGCATAATTATTTTCCACTATACCGCCCATTTAACCTTTAAACCAACTGATTAAACTACACCCACACTAGCACCCTTTAATAAATATTCAACCTCGGCAAGATCAATCATCGAAATATGTATATTCGTCTTCATTAAGCAAAACAAATATTTAAATGGAAAGCTAGGGCTGACGCATAAAATAATTCATTAGAGGAGCGAGCGATTTCAAAGGGTTTTGATAAACCAATATTCGAAGAACTATATTTCAAGGGAGCTTTGATTATGTAACGTTCAATGAATGCATACTATATGTAACGTAGAGTAAGATATACATCACGATAATGTTTTTTTAGTATGAAATGTGTTTATTTATTAGAGGCAAAACCGATATCACTCAAAGCACTTTAAATTATTAGGCATCTAGAAGCCTATAAGGAGGTTATACATTCTTTCTACATCACTCTTATTCAGTATCACGTCTATCGAGACATTATACATCTTATTATAGGCAGGATTCCTTATGATGTTTTCGATCATTAACTAATTATAAAAATGTTCTTACATTTTTATGAAATACAATATATCCAATAAAAAAACGAATCCTTGAGCCACACACGCTAAAATATTCAAAATATTTCCAATACTACGGTGAGGGAAAACATTTGAGGAAACCTACCTTTTTGTCGGAAAAGGTTGTAAATGGCGACACGGCTTAGCACCTATCATATTAGTTATGGTTAACGCGTGGGTTCGAGGTATTATGCATTATGTCAGAACCAAAAGAGGGCAACATTATTGGTTAGAAATTAATAATATTGAATGAAAAATAGCAACAGAATATTATAGATATATTCCACACATTAACGTCCTTTAATCCTGGTCGGGGTAGACAGAACTTTGGAGATATTAGCATAAATATTAAGGTTTTAATGTCATATGAAACAATGGTGACAGGTTGCTAACCGGTCGCCTAATATATTCATTTTGCCTTAGTCTTTTAACATGCCAGACTAGCTCAGAACACAGATAGAGATGGAACAGAATATTATAAGAATACAATATATATTATATCTGCCCTAGTTTCTGATAGTCTAATTCTTAAAATATCTAGTAGAAAATGAAAAGTTCTTATTTCCTAAGTCATACCATAAGTCGAAAAGATTCAAGCACTAAAAGTGCTATGAAAACTTTTTTAGATGGTAATAGTAAAACTTATTTAATAGCATTAAGTTTTTACTTTTATGTTTCTTATATATCATGGATGCTCACAAAAAGATCGGTACCTAAAAATCACGATCTCTTGATTTTAGCTAACCATTTTCTCTTTTTTGACATGTTTGTACCTCTTATATACATTACTTGTTACGTACAAGTATAGTAAGTATATTGTAAGTGTAAACGGCTAATTATATCCTTTGCTGAATTTGATGAAAAATATGATAACTATTTTGTACCACTAAACAATTAATATATAGATTTAGACCCTATTAAACCAATAGAACTAGCCTATTGGCAATGGTTAAGTTCATTTATGACTTGAATTAATTGTAAGAAACATTTACATCAGTTTTTTTTGTTATATATATTGTTTACATATTGTATATAATCAACAATCACATTGTAAAAGCAAAAGAAAAATATAGCAATTAACTGTGATTAAACCCTAAATCGAACACAGTACCTTACGATTAGCGTTTAGCTGTTTAACCTTGGTCTGCTCTTTAATATTTACATTCATACATTAATCATTTACATTCTATATATATATATATATATATATATATATATATATATATATATATATATATATATATATATATATATATATATATATATATTAATGTTTGTTTCTATAATTGAACGTATAGTAATTTTATGATTTAGTGTTAAGTGTTTCAAATATGTGTTATAAAGGTCCTATATCTTATTATAATGTAGGGATTTAATTTGTAAAAATCTATAATAGTTGTAAGTCTAGATATTAAGATATTTCGAAACATACAATATATATATTTACTACCGCCCTTGACCCTTCAAGTGTCGTCCGAAATATTAGTCGACTTCCCTTACTTTCGTCTTTATTTAGTCTGGCAATTTGTCTATGTCAACATGGCGGCCAACATGAGGAACACTTTTACCGGGTGTAATTGAACATGCCTTTTACACACTCATGAGTATTACATCCAAAGAGGTAGACAGAATGAAGGATGGTAAAAATCTAGTCTGTTTATTACAAAAAACGATATACTTCTTATTTCCTTGTATATATATATATATATATATTCATGCCTCTACGGAGGGATACCCCTACGGGATAGCCAGAGACTATCGATCGCCACCTAGAAGATCCAGACAAACCTCTCTTGCTTCACACCCATTCACCTTACATACTCTTCTAAATACCTACATACTCTTCTGTTCTTCACACTACGTACCCGCTCCTTGGGAAGAATGTCTCCAAATTAATCAATTAATCTGTATAAGTTCTACGCGGCATACCCCGTCTTAATTCTACCTTCCACTTAGGCTTTATAGATTCCTTTCACAACGTTCACGAATCACACTATTCCGTACCCTATTACACAATATTACATTACACATTTTCCTACATGAATATAGTCCCAGTTAGTATACATATTTAAACTAAAAAAGCATGCTCTTAATACCTATACATACATACATACACATCACGCCTGATTCCCTGTAGAGGGGTAGAGAGAGATCACGGATCCCCATTTGTCCCGATTCTGACAGACCACTTTCGCTTCATTAACATTCATACATCCTCTCATACACTCTCAGCGGTTATAAGTACTCCTAACGTCACCTTTGTTAATATAGCGACTGTTATATGTCTTATTAGGCCGGCCCCTACGTAACCACCCTTCCACTTTACTCATATATATTTACCAATACCTATATATACCAAATATAGTCTAGCTTTGATCATAATGAATGTAACACAGATTTCAAGGTCTCTCGACTTCGCAAAATGAATGTGTGAGAGGCACTGATAAATCATTTTGTGCCAAATTAATTGCCCGTGACGAGAATTAGGTATCGGTGTTGCTAGGCAACCGAAACAAATACTAAGATGGGAGAAATATTATGGGTTATAGAAATATAATAGGTTCTTGGTTTGATTTATTTGTTGTACATGCATGTATACACATCACGTCCGTTTACCTGTAGTCGTCGCTAACCTGATACACCACTTTCGATTCTTCGACATTCATACACCTCATATCATACACACTTGGAGCTTAAAGGTACTTTTAACGTCACCCTACGTAAACGGCCTTCTACTTCATCCAAATATATTAATTTGAATATGTACTTATATGGTATGTCCCGTGATTGGGAGATTAAGAAATACTAACTAGCTATCATTATTCCCGGCACGTTGAAGGATTCAACCAAGGAATTACTAGAAACAATGGGTAATGGCCTAGCAACATATCTCTAAATATATATTTATATTTATATATATATATATATATACTCACCCATAAGTTTTAACACTAAAACTGACCTTGAAGTAAAGTAAATTGAAAGTAAGAGATACATACATATAATATTTACGACTTTCATTCCTCCCCGAAAAGCATTAAAGGACGTAAATATATATGAATACAACCTCAGATATAAACCGAAAATTCATACACACAACGAGACTAGCATGGGACTAAAATACCTACCAACTACACTTCCCTCGCGCCCTGTCATGTTTATTTACGGAAGGCTGTTTATAGGGCGCAGGCTTTTAATGCCGCAAGGTTGAAGGGTGTTTGCTTAATGACCTATGAAAATAAATGCCTACCTGTTTACGCCCCTAATAAAACTATGACTGAAGGTTTTCGAATGATAGCTGCTTTTGTACGTAAAAGGTTGGAGTGTAGGAAATAAATATTTTGAGTGAGATTTCGTAATTTATAAGGGACTAGATCAATTGGCTTAGTAGTTACCTTAAATATAACATACACTACTCTCTTTTTTATTCTAGCATAATAGTTAAAGACTTGAGTGCCCATCTCTAAAATTTCGAAGAAATGTTAGGTATGGCTCACACGGAGCCCGCACCAAACGTGATAGATAGTGAACCAAATCGCCGTATATAGGCACTGGCTAATACCTATCCCGGGGGTAGGCAGCATACCTCACGATGTTTTCCCTCACCTCACTCTTTAATATTGTATTGGTTTTTTATGTCAAATAATAAATGAATTAAACTTTTCTTTTTTTCTTATGTAGAGTTTAATTATGTGTATATACAATTATGTGTATATAGACAAAATAGACATCGCAGATTCGTAATTTTTCTGGTCCTAGCAAACCGTTTTTGGTTTATCATACATACATATACAAATTCGTTTGATATAAATTTCTTTCTATTCATTGACTTACACCTCTGCGTACATATTTGGTTGCTATAGTTCTGTGGCTTACCCCCTATAGGGAAGTGGTCGTAGCGTTTGTGTATGTGTGTTTATTTTGCACACAGCACTGCTATATATACACATACAATATATGTAACGTAAACAACTAATCACTTAAGAGAGTATACGCTACGAAAATATTTTCTCAGGAACTACGACTATATTTCTTACATAGCCAGTACTTTGAAGGTTCTGGATTATTCATATTTTTTACTATAATAAATATGATGTATAGGGTATTTCTAATAGGACACCTATTGTTAATAAAGAATTTGATTTTTGCATTACTACAATTTAATTTGTGAGTAGTTTTGTGACCTTATAATATTTACTACAACTGTTTTTCAAAATTAAGACTGTAATGTAAATGCATGTCTGTGTTTGAAATTCACCCATGTACATTTACGTCCTTTTAATCCTTTTCGGGAGTGCAGAAACTTGAAAATACTATATCTCCTTTGTAATTTTTAGCGTGTTTTTGTATTTTTATAGAACATTATAAAAAATAATTGAGATACTTATAAGAAAACTACGGAACTTAACCGTTCAGCTGCGGAAATTAATATTGTATAACTTAATAAAACTAAATTGTTTTTCGGCACGCAGAGTACCAATTTAGAACATTTCTTATAGACCAATAAAATAATAAAAACAATGCTACGCACACACAATCGATACTTATGAAATCGTATACGTCATATACGAATATCAGTTTCCGTTTGACGACCTCCGTGGTGAGATAGGTTATGTAAATAAGTGATGTATTTAATAAATACGCTATTATGTTACTACATACATTATTTTTTTTGCTTTAATAAATTAGCTTATATATTTAATTTACCAACTTTAATATTAATCTCTTAGTGATCTTTTACGATTTACTGTTAAAGCTGTTATTAAGCATTTTATTTACTAGCATTTTATTTACTTGTCATACCATTCAGAATGGCAGCAAGTTTGCATCTTTTTACGTCTCAAACTAAGAGAATGTCTCACATGGAACTAATTCGCAGGAGTGTCGCGGCAACATTTAAGGCGCTTAAAACATAAGCTTATTTGCTTCAAGATTATCTGCAGTGTTGAAGCATCTAAGCAGCGATAAGTAGGATGTACAGACTTTGTTCCTGAATTGACTAATTTATTTCTAAGTATGTCTGGACACGGTTGACGTTTTATAGACATGCATACATATATACACGCCCCTAAGGGGATAGGCAGTGACTATCGATCGCCACCTGGAATAATCCTGACAAATGTCTCTTGCTTTATTCACAACCATAAACTTTGTCATACATGCTCTTTTGTTTTTTACACTGCGTACACACGCCTTGATAAGAATCTTTGTTGACTTATTTAGTAAATATTCATAATATTATTAAGAAAATTAAATTAAGTGAAAAAAGCATCTTAAAGTGGGCAGTGAATGTGAGTATACAAAACCAGTTAAAAAAAATTCGAATTAAAATTTGTGTTTGATAACATGGTAAATTTAAAATATGATGAAAAACAGACTTACTGACTAGTCATTAAGAGTACTGAGAACAGAGGTTTTCGGGTTCAAAATTTCCCCGAAACATAAACTAATGAAGAAATTCCTTTATACTTCTCGACATCTCAAATTCTGGGGAGTAAACGGAATAAAAATTAGTTGCCGTTCTTCCTGGAATGTCATAGGAGGCGACTAAGGTTCCAAGGATTCAAAATCTATTTACAAATGTCACCAATGTTCCATTTAGCCATTATAATCCCAATATTTATGCTAAAAGTGGCCAAGAAGATTTTATACCTTTGATATTCTATTCACATCAACAGTAATTAATGGATGTATCTGAATGTCATTGTATGTACATTATCCTAATGTTTGAATCACGTCATTTCTTCAATGAGGTCGTATATCATAAGCAAAGTTGATTCTTCCGTTGCTACCACAATACAAGCTTCAATATATATATATATATATATATATATATATATATATATATATATATATATATATATATATGTGTGTGTATACACTGATGCCACGGCGTTTGAACTTCTTGTTATTTCATCAACATGGTTACACCAACGCCGGCAGCCGCTACAACCGAAGAAAAATTCTTCTCTTTCTTGTTCTTTGGTTCGTTCCAGTTGAGGATCCAAATTTTATCCCAAAGCGAACATATTTAGACAGTTCGGCATTACAATTGACTAAATATTCAGCCGAAAATAATTATTTGAATTTTCAACTTTCACTGAGCTGCTGGCTTTGTTGACGCACCATAGACGACTGTTCAACGTATTTTTCACGGTAGAATTTCGAAAACAATTGGTAGAAAAAGCCCTTGCACGGTAGAGAAAAACTTTTTAATTAACTGCCAGCAACTTGAAAACGGTTTAAAGTTTACACAGCTTTGGAGTTCGATACAAAGGGAATTTGTTTTGCTTTTCTTTCTCGATCTTTCGATAGTGTTCTGTTTGGCTGACTGTGTTTGTACTCGTGTGGTAGTATGTTCCGGACTAGGATGTCAATAAAATGGTATGCAGTTAGATGTTGGTATCGATTCGGTATAGCTCAGTCGTTTGGCACTTGGCTTTGTATCAATGGGTACAGGGTTCAAATCCCACCTGAGTATGTACCAATGGAAATTAAGATTTATAATTTTTTTCGAAAATACGTTTATGAAATGCATCGAACACTACGGTGTAGGTAAACATCGTGAGGAAACCTACCAGTTGCTCAAATTGGTAATAGTTATAAATGGCGACATGGCTTACCACCTGTCACATACTGACTATCTGGTCAACACGTGGGTTATAGGTAGCCATAGAATTACTATCTTTGCAATTGTTCCGATGGAAACCTGAAACTCTGACTACCCTGCAAAGGTTAAGGGTCGTGAACGCACTTATCAATTTTTTTTAACCCCTAAAAACCGTAGAACGTATTATAAATATCTTTTTAGTAGTTCTATAACAAAACCATAACAAACATGACTTGTAACTAAGGACAAAAGACTACCTCTATTCAAAGGTATACACGTGGTAACACATGGAATTGTTTAGCAATATCATTCAGTTTTATTGCCCTGTACGATTGATTAGGTTCGCAATTCATTTGGAAATTCCCTCACACGTTTACTTTTATAGCTACGTCACTTTGCAGAGTTTAATATGGTATTATTGTGTTGAATTGAATTGTATAAATGGAAGTTATGTTGAAAAATATGAGTAAAAATAATTACATACAATTTATTTTTAAAGATATGAGATGTACGCGTTTTTTTCAGTTATATAAGATTTTTAATAAAACACATGTAAATATAATATATCAATGAAAAAAGACTAACACTTGTGCATGAATATATATTAATACTATATGATCCTTTTTACTGCTTTTAATACATCCGCTACATTTACCTAAGCCATTTCTTTATACAAGAAAACGAGACAGTTGACCCGTGACCATGGCCATTACAATATAGTCAAAACATTGGTTACCAAGGTAATCCTTTGTTTATTAAAATATACGTGAGAAGTCCCGGTTTCTTGTAAAATGAATAAAAATAGTGTGTTCTAAGTCATGAGTTATATTTAATCAATATGTTCTGTATTTTTGACTTGCATATTTTGTCTAATTTTGTAACTTCAAATACAAAATTAGACAAACTTTGAATCATATATTAATATAAATAAAATTCATTATAAATAAACGCCCGCAGTGCCACTATCATAAATTTACTAAACTAAGGATACATACTTTAATATTCAATCTCAACATCAAAAGATTTCACAACAAAAAGAAGCAAACTAAAAGAATATGCTACAGTAATATATTCATGTAATATGTAAATAAACTAAAGTATCATAACTCCCTTCGGAACACAGTAACGTAAACAAAAGAGCACGAAAAATGTAACTTTTCATGTCGTTCGAATGAACATCATAAGGGACTAGTACTTCCGCTACGATAAGACCCTTACATGTCTATTGTAGAATATTCAAGAAGGTTGTATTTGTATAGTAGTATACTAACATAGCATAACATAAACATTTACGATCATTACCTTTGCTTGATAGTCAAAGGTTAATATGCATTTGTGGAGTTAGTTATTTTATAGTTACCTCGAACTTTTGTATGTGTAACTAGATAGTTAGTACCTAATGTAAAGAGTAGCAGGTACATGATAGTAATTAATACGAGTGTGTAGGAGAAGATGTATGAGTGTCAATGAAGCGAAAGTGGTTTGTCAGCATCCGGACAAATGGGGATCTGTGATCTCTGCCTACCCCTCTACAGGGTAGCCAGCGTGATATGTATGTATGCAATACACATACAAACCATACACATTCACGTTTTACTACACAGGTGTAGACAGAAAGCCAAGATTCCCATATTTCACTATAATGGCAAAAGAATTTTGCTGCATTAAAAAACATATACCTCCTCATACCACTCGACAGTTATAGATTATTCTAATTTCACCAATTTGAAGGTTTCTGTGGTATTTCCATTCATACATACCAATGTCTACTAACAATGTCTACAAAGTTTCATCCACCCTAAATGAAACGAAAAAAACACCTGAAAAAGCCTCTCCATAACAATAAACCACGGCACAAAACCTTTCGTTTCCCCGTACTACGAATGTAATGAATAAACAGAGTTAAACCGTAGCAAATCTAATTCCTAAGCAAAGTTAAGTGTAGCTTAGCAAGTTAAGTCGTTTGCCGTTTATTTACTATCAAGTAATCTTTGCTTAACCCGGCTCATTTATGTAACCGAGGCTTAGGCGTTCCCTTGCTAAGTTATTCGGCCGAGTTGCTACTAACTTAGTTGTAATAAGCCCCTTGGTTTAGTTTTTAAGCGTAGTTTAAGTGAAACACACGTTTATTGGAACAAAAGGTAGGAAGTGAAATACATAACCTTAATATATTGTGTCAAAACAAATACAATAAATGTACGTACATATCACGCCCGTTTCCCTATTGAGGGGTAGGCAGAGATCGCGGATCGCTATATGTTAAACTACTTATAATCAACCGCTGCGCTAAGTTTTGCGTGACCATCTGCAATCGCGGACATAGTAACTCTATGGTCACGTGATAATCAAATTTTCAGTACTCAATGAAACAGGTGGTAATCCGTGTCGCCTTTTACAAGTACTGACTATTTCTAAAACGTTCCGAGGAATAGTAATGGTTTATCACAATTTTTTGACTGACTGACCGTATATATGTATTAAAAATACTTAAATAAATATTACACCCATCTCTATACCGAGGGGAAGACAGACAGTCAGGACAGTCTAGATTTTGACAAACCTCTTTCACTTCATTGACATTTATACACCTCCTCATACACACTCGGCGGTTATAGTTACTCCTAACGTACATATATATATACACTCATAAAATAAATTGACAATCGCATATTGAATAATGTATGTTAAGTTAAAGAATTAAGACTTGTTATGTTAGAGTTCATCCAATTTAAGCAAAAAGGTTGTTCAATCGATTTAACTCAGTTATCGAATAAGCAGTCTTAGAGGATAACGAACGATAATTTATTGGATTTACGATACAAAGGAATCGCTTTTATTAGCTTTTGATTGTTTGTTTTCCGAATTGCGAGTATTCGTTTTATATTAAAAAATTATCGTGCAATAGTATTTTCGTAGTATAGTATTTCTATAGATGTATTGTATTTTTAACAACTTTTTTATTGTACTGCCATAATCTAACGACTACACAAAATATAAAAAAAATCTTGTTTTGATACGAACCAAGCTTAGGATTAGTGGTTATTAATAATCAAATAAAAAATATAACAACGATGCGTCAGTCACTTCATATTATTTTCGGCACTTTATTGACATTCTATTTTATTACAGCTTTAATTATAAATGAAAAACCTAACATAATTTACTTACAATCAGACACCATGGGAATAGTAAATCTAACTGAAAATTTGAAAATAATTAAAACGCTATGCAATTTCAACCATAACCCTATTCCCCTTACTAGGTGTTGCCAGCTTAAACTTTAATTAAGTGCAGCCGAGCAACAAGCTGTTTTAATTAACAGCACCTGTCAGTCACTCGTGCTGTGAATACTGACCTTTTTTCTTTGCAAATGTGGGTTGTTTTTAATTCTGCACTGACTTTGACTGACTGCAAGTTATGTTGGAGTGTGAAGTTTATAGCGACACGCAAGGTAAGTTTTATATTTCTTATTACATACTGTATGTAGCAGGCACATAATCTTCGAAAAGGTATAACTAGTCATTATTTTAATAAATTCCTGAAAGAGAGGGCATAACTTCAGGATGCTTATATGAATTACAGTTAAGGCATGGGCTGAGTAATTGTTTATTAGGATTTGGCGTAGCCGTATCGTTGGGGGTTTAATTTTGTGACAGTGGGTACAGGGTTCAAACCCGAGAGCGTATGAATCAACGGAAATGAAGTGTTCTGATTTTTTATGTACATTTTCGCAATAAAAATACATTTGTGAAATGTACCGAATACTACTTAGGGAACCGAATGACGACTTGGCTTACGACCTGTCACATCGAGTACATGTAGTTTCGACGTAGCCATATAATACTATCTTCATAATATCGGACACGATTTGTGAAAGTTTTAATTTTTGTGTACCTCTAGACAACATACTAAATCTTAATAAGGACTAAGTCTTGTGTTTCATCTAACAATATCAATAACTAAACGACATTACCTGTTCCATGCTAATCTAATTGCAATTAACACGTATTATTGCTAATTGCTCTTACGCTAACGCAACATTGAAACAATTATGTGACACTTATCATCAAATATGTATAAATAATAATAATAATATTGTAGGACGTTATTACACCAATTGAACTAGCCCCTTGGTAAGTACATTTAAGACTTGTGTTAAGGGTACTAGTCAAAGTATATTTAAGAAATATATACATATTATATATAGATAAATACATATATAGCATATATAATGAACGACCAGACTGGAAAGGAGTAGAAAAGCGTAGTTCTTAACTCTGCCTCCACCGGGAATCGAACCCGGGACCTCACGATTAGCGTTCAGGTATCTAACCGATCGCGCCACGGAGGTCGTCATAATGAATGGAACATTGTTGTTAACAAGCTAGTCTGAGATGTAAATAGAATCGTAACTAGCCGCCATTCTTACTGTCATTAAATGAGAGTTTACTCATTGAGAAAGGTACACCTGCTATTGGTCGATTGACTAGTAACTTACATACGTACATATTCACGCCTTTCCCCTAATAGAATAGGCAGAAACAATGGATCGCTACCTTGAATGATCCTGACAAATCTGATCTCATACATGTTCTTCTCTTTTTCACCCTACCACGCCTTGAAAAGAACGATCTCTCCAATTTGATGTGTATTATTTTAGGTGCCTTCCTCATCGTATTATATTATCTCGATAATACCTTCATCTGTCCACACTTTCTCTATTACATCAATGACCTGTCAACTGACAACTGTCATGTATGACATCAAAAACATGAAAGTTAACTGTAATTTTAAATAAGTACTCATAAAAAAGTTTAATTATTTGTGTCTGTTATAAGAATGTAGTCAGTCCGTCAAGCTTTTGACTACCCTAAAAAGCATAAGGTCATGAAGCGGATGACTGTTTAAAATAATAAGTAGGCTTTCTGGAAATGTTTTTCCTCGCCATGTGACGTTTTTCCGGTTCTTGAGATCTTTTACTCGTATTCAGAAATCCAAGAATAATCGTCCATTTAATGTCACCTTTATTTTAATGTCTTATCCCTAATGTGTATGAATATTCACATATTTTAAAAAGTTTCACGCAAAATCTCAAAGAAAATTGGTCACTTTTAATTTTAGTTTGTAATTTAAACTATTTTTGGTGACAAATTATTAGTCCAACGTACAATAAATTCCACAGACTCTAGTCTTGTTCTGTAATGATATGGTTTAGAGAGAGAAATGGCAGCTAGTTAGCGTTCAATTAAGGTAACATAAATACATAAATAACACGTATGACATACAAATTACTACATAGTATAAAACAAAGTCGCTTTCTTTGTCCCTATGTCCCTTTGTATGCTTAAATCTTTGAAACTACGCAACGGATTTTGATGCGGTTTTTTTTAATAGACAAAGTGATTTAAGAGGAAGGTTTATATGTATAAGAACATCCATTAAAAAGCCAGAAGTGCGAAGCCGGAGCGGGTCGCTAGTTTACAATAAAAAGAAATATTGTGACGTTAGAAGTACCTATAACTACCGAGTGTGTACGTCTATGGAAATTAATACAACGTTGACTTACGTGATCTGCCTACCCTCATGTAGAGAGACCGTGATTTGTATGTTTGTTAAAGAAACTTTAAATCTCAAATCCCATGAAACGTGTCATGATTGTTGTTTGAAAACAGAATCTTGAACAAGAAGTAAGATAACGGAATGTCTTTAAACTTTTCCCATTTCTAACTGAATGGCGGTAACACGTGTTTGTTCCACATTTATGGTGTGTGTTCCCTTGCTGATGTGGGATTTCATACAAGAGACATATACACCACCCTTACCTACGTTGTACCAATGAATGAAATTTGAATGTGTTTTTCATTTACATACATAATTTACAGTCGCTAACGGTGAGGGAAAACATCGTGAGGAAACCTGCCTATCCCTCAGGATAGGTAATAAATAGACTGTGCCTATATACGGCGATACGGTTCACTACCTATCACGTTGGGTGCTGTCTATCTAGTGATATGCGGGCTTACAATGAACCATACCTAACATGCCTTCGAAATTTCGGAGATGGGCATTCAAGCCTCTGACTGCCCCGCCATAATAAAAAAGGGAGTGTGTATACACTAGTCGTGAAGCGTATGTTTGTTTTTATGTTTAACTACGTTATGTTCAGAGATTTCTGTCCATTCCCGCATTTGTGGCGTTAGTGATTCTAATTCTTCAACCTACAAACCTAATGTGATAGGTGGTAAATACTGAGCTTTAGGCAGCGACTATCGATTACCATCCTGAACGATTCTGACAAATCTCTTTCGCCTCATTCACATATCTTAACATTTCAATGCATGCTTTCTCTTATTCAATCTATACATACCACAGCTATACTGCTATAACTGCCTTAAATATAAAAGTATAGTGTGTTGTGCGCTTAAGTAGAACTCAGTATATGAATATGAAAACATGGGACCCGTCACTTTACATATTGTATCAGGTAAAAAATGGTTTCGAGTGGTCAAAGACCATCATAACACGCAATTAAACTGACGACCTCCGTGGCCCGATTGGTTAACCTCCTGAATGCTAATTGTGAGGTCCCGGGTTCGATTTCCGGTGGAGGCAGAGTTAACAAATACCATTTTCTTCGGATGTCCAGTATGGTTGTTGATTACATAATTATACAAGATATGTATTCATCTATACCCTTAACACAAGTCTTTAATGAAGTTACCAAGAAGCTAATTCAATTGGTGTAATAGTACCCTAAATATTATCATGATTAATTTATTGGTGGACAATAAACTTATGATCAAACCGAAAGGGTTTTACAGTCGTTATTTATGTATCTATCTATGTCCTCTGTAAATAAAAACAAAACAAAATTTTATTTTTAAGATTTTGTTTATGCTTATGACATAATTTTTGACAAAAATGTTTTTTTTACATTCAATAAGCGTATGATCCTTATATTGAAGAAGATTTTCATTTCATTTCAAATAGATAAAAGGCCAAACATGTATGTGAGGAAATATATTGTGAGGATAGCATACAAAGTAACTAGTAAAGGGAGTCCGTATTAACTGTTGTAGTTTGTTGAAACTGCGACATTATTTTAACTAAACCTGCAAATACGGTCTTGTGCTACGTAAAAGGCAAACTTGGGGACTTAGTAATAGAATCTAAAGTCGTATAACTAACATTAAGTGTCGACCATAAATGTTTCTATACTGTTTTGCATAGTTTGAAATGGATCTAGATATAATAGTGTATTAGGTTTTGAAAAGTTCGTAGATTAATTTAAACTATATGATCCAGATGTTACATAAAATTAATGTAATATTTAGGATGTAAAAATTTATAACGGTTTTAAACTTTCATAATTTAATGCTATAGTAATAGTAGCAAATTATTTGTCAAGTATTATATGTCCCTTATTAATGGCGATATTTCCCATATTGATTTATAATTTATGACCACATCGATACTCACTCTTCATCAGATAATCAGCATCCTACGTTAACCTACGGTAGTGTTTCATGTCACCCTTTACAAGTTTTGAGTACTACCGAACTGAGAATACGCAGGTTTTCTAAAGATATTAGATATTATTAAAGTTGTTTTTTCGTAGTTAATAATCTCCTTTCAATTCAGAGTTCAAGCTTTTTACTCTCATTAAGTAATAATTGAACAAGAATAGGCCCATCCATCTATCTAACACCTCGAATCCATCGAATCACGCCCTTTTAAATCTTAATCATAATACGATTGCTTTTTAAAAACACAAAAGCATTTGCCTATACAAACAAGGTTCAAAAACAACCTCCGAAATTAGCATGACAAAGCAATTTCGTTTCAATGCTGCATATTCGACGAGGGGCTAAAGTTTAAATTGGCCTGCATTGTTCGTTAGGCTAACGTTATCAATAAGCGCTGATTCATCATGCTTACGTAATTGGGAACTAACTATTTACAATCGTCTATCTATACATACGTACTCGTATACCTGTGAATACAACAGGTATAACAACTACCAGCGACCTTTTTCATGAGCCTAAGTCCACTAATGCTTTTTCCAAAATATCAGTTTATTATCAGATCAGTGATAGTGTGAAGTTGGTAGTGGATTAGCAAAAGTGATAAATTTCACCATTTTTAAAGCAAAATTTGTCACTCCTGTTGATTTCGATGATGAAATTTGACACTTGTGCTAATCTCCTGCCAACTTCACACTGTTACTGATCTGATATTGAACTGCGTTTGTGCTAAAACGCATAAGTAGACTTGGGCCTCAGGTCATCGGTCCACCGAGCATGGGGCACTCTAGAATATACAGTACTACAACATAAAAACATACGCTTCACGACTTGTGTATACACACTCCCTTTTCTATTGTGGCGGAGTAGTTAGAGGCTTGAGTTCCTATCTCCGAAATTCCGCAGGCATGTAAGGTATGAGTCACTCAAAGCTCGCGTTTGACTAGATAGATAGACAGCACTGAACGTGATAGGTAGTAAACCATATCTACGTATATTGGCACTAGCTATTACCTATCCCGAGGGATAGATAGGTTTTCTCACGATATTATCCCACAGTATCTTATTAATATTATGTATAACTACTTAAAAATCAAAATGAACTATGAAATACACTAACACCCTCAATTTAAATACTTTTACGTGATTAATAAACGTTCGCTTTGTGCAATATCTGACAACATTAAACGGGCGTTTGGTAATTATTTTAAACGCAGCAAACATTTTCAGCTTGGCGTCATGTATTTAGCTTCAACATTTATCGGACTAATGAGCTGAGAAATTTGACCCAGATAACTGCATCAGCTCTATAATCGCTATGGAGGTGGAAAGAGACTTAGTTTCGTTATCCAATGCTAGTTTGAGATGTAAAAATAAGGCTAATTAGTTGCCGTTCTTTCTCGCCTAGCATAGGAGGTGACTAAAGGAATAGGGTTAATGAAATTTAGTAGACGATGGGCTAGCAAACGTTACAGAGTCAAAGGAGATTTTTTGCCTACAAAGTTCAGTTTAACGGGGAAACGGATTAAAGGACGTAAATGTATAAATGGTGTCGATATGTAAACATAATGAGTGAAAATGTCATTTTAAACAATCTGTAATTAATTAATTATTCTACTCAGCATGACATATTAGGTGACTAAGATTTTGGAATGAAAATTATTTTCTTTGACACACAGAAAATAAATGCTAAATGTTACTAAAAGGCACTCCCACGTCGTAATCCATCTTTCGACTTAATTAAATCTTCTGAGAAATAAAGAAAATCAGTAATAATATCTAATTAGTTATTTTTCTAATTCGTACCAGATTGAATTGTGTATTTTTCCGGAATCTGCTACGTAAAAATGATTACAATTAGCTGACGTTCTTACCAGCATGTCGTAGAAGGCTACTAAGAGTAAATTAAATCTATTGTGCATTGGACTAGCAATCGGTCACCAATATTTCATATGACATCAACCCCTAAAATACATATTACATGTGACCAAAAAAATGTTTTCATGTCTCCAAGGTTCTGTCCACCAAGAAAAGGATTAAAGGTCGTGAGTTTATAGCAAATAGGATTCAACGTATACATTGCGAAGTATAATTAATGACTATTGCAAAAAGATACATTTTATATCAATCATTTAACGCCTCGTTCTTATTAAATTGAATTTGATTAATGGCCTGCCGACCAATTTCCCCTGTCCAGAACTAAGATTCGTTATAAATTACCTATTTTCATATTTGTTGCCTTATAATGGTGAGTTTTAGGTTTTTGTATAAACAATATACTAATATAAATAATGTACTTTAATGTCGTATGATATAAAAAAATAGGACATAAAAGGTACACGTTTTTGATTCAACGAAATATAAAGTCGAATTAAAATAAAATAAATAAATGAAAACTTAAATGTGGAATTTAAGAAATAACAAAATACAAAATCAAATATTTGTATCTCGATTCAATTGCTTTATTATTTTATCTAAGTCTATATTATATCGACAGCTATAATATAAAAACATTTAAAGATATAGGAATTTTCGGAATAAGAATAGCGTAGATTTATACCCCTCCGTGATTTAGTAATTTTAGTTTCTATTCGAAAAAAAATAATTCGCACTTTCCGACTAAAACCTGAATTACTGAATGTGACTTAATTTATTTCGTAGTCACATTAATATTTTTTTATGATAAAAGAAGTAACAGTTTTATAAACCTGTCTTAAAAAGATATATGCAAAAGTGTTCAACTTAATAAATTAGGCAAAAATGCTTAGGCTAAATCAATATTTTTACAAAAAAATACAACCATAATTAAAACTTACTAATAATTCTTCACTGCCGTTCAAAAACCAAATTTTCACACACCTAAATTAACCCTTAAACCGCACAACACTTCACAAATCAAACCCCGAAAATTCACACTATTCATAAAATTCAAACTATTTAGCACTATGGAAGAAAAATTCAAGTTGCGAGTCACGTATGGGTACAACTTAGAGCCTTGAGCCAACCAGTGGCCTCTCCCACGGCCGAAACTGAACTGCCGAAGCCTCGAGGGCAGAATCGCGGGAAAGCAGTGGCTGAATTCAAATCGTTCGTGCCTAAATGCTGTCATAAATAAGTTTTGAACGTCATTCTGCTTGAGTAGAATAACATGACATGGAATTTATGAGCGTTTTTCCTTTGGTTTTCAGAGGTTTTCGTGTTGATTGCTACGAATAAGAGGTAGCGGGTATATAGTTATAATCAACTATATATTGTGCATAAGACAATCATCAAACTATGGTGCACATTATTTCTTATTACGTAGAATTACTTATTTCAATTTACATCATAAAACGATAATCATTATAAAAGGGATAATCATTAATATCACTAAGCCATAGTATTTTTATAGGGAATTAAGCTCATTTTTGAATTTATGATTTATTTTGACGGATACTATGGATTTCTAAATGTATTTCATACTTATGTATCTAAATTAAGAATATCATGATTAAAAAAGTCAAATATCCAGTCTTCAACTTGACAAAACTGTAAATAGCATCTTTCCAAAGGAATATGAAGATTTCTTCATGGAATTTCCACTCTCTCATAACAACAAACCTTCATATTCATACGAATACATACATAGATACATATATTCAAGCCTCTACTTCCAAAGTGGATATGAAATACTAACAATCTTCTTTAAAGAAAACTCTCACATCTATTAACCTATATTAATACACACATATATGTCTCGTACTAGTCTGTGACGTACAAAGAATGCTATAAAATTGAAAATTGAATCTTTTTGGCTGTAGGCTAGCAACCTGTCACCAATGATCCATATGACATCAAAGCTGTAATATTTTTGCTTAAAAGTGACTTAGGATACATTATATCTCCAAGGTTCTGTACACCCCGAAAGGGATTAAAGGACTTGAATGAAATGTATTTACATATATGCATCTTTACACTTAAACCTCTTCCTTATTCAATTGTACCGTTGAAAACCAACAAAAGAACGTCTTCCATCACATAAACAAAAGCGAAGCATTAATCACTCATTCAAAGTGCCTATTACGCAAACATCCAGAGAAATTGTTTCATTCAACCGCGAGACCCACTCTGTAGCCTTAATGGTGCCTGCTTACAACCGATAATCGGTGACCGACTTTTTAGTAGGAGAAAAATAGAATAAACATACATATTCCCTGTAGAAAGGTAGACAGAGATCACGGATTCACATTTGTCCCGATCCTGACTTTCACTTTCGCTTCATTTCATATAAGTACTCCTACGTCATCATTTTTCAATATAGCGTCTATCTGACTGACATATGTCTTATTGAACCAACACCTACGTAACCACTCTTCTACTTCACTCGCAGATATTTCATATCCATTCTATAACAACCCCAATAATTACGCAAAACTTTTATAATATATATAAAAGATAGATATATAAAATTAAATAGTAAATAATACACGTCTTAAGAAGTGTCGGTAAGGAGTTAAAAGCTGCAAAATGCTTGTATATTCAGATAGTAGTAAGATCAATTAACTATATTTATAACAAAGTATTCCGATTGCATATATATTATAAAGACAAACGCGTTCACGACCCATGCAATCCGTCTCCACAATCGCGAAGGTAGTTATTCTATGGCTACCTCGAACCTACGTGTTGACCGGATAGTTAGTACGCAATGTGACAGGTGGTAAGCCATGTCACCATTTACAAGCACTTACCTGTTCAGGGAACAGGTAGGTTTTCTCACGATGTTTTCCCTCACCTTAGTATTCGACGTATTTCGTAAATGTATTTTAAGTACAAATATTTATTATGTACTGTGGAATTTAATGAGCAAATCAGTATCAGTCCCATTAAAACCAAACCTATTTTTAAACTGAATTTTTTTACTTATAACAATATCATCCCTTTTTACATATGTATAAACAACCTATGTTAGTATAAAGAATTAATAGAGAATCTGTGGAAAAGCCGCCGATTATCGGTCCTACAAAGTGAAAGACCCTGCATCCTAAATGAGACAAAATTAATTGACATATTCCCCGTTTTATTGTATCCTTTTAAATTATAATTGTACAAGGCTGGGACTTCAATTGTTTACAGCTGTGTGACCTTACCTTACGTTTAACTTATTATGAATTACTTACGTTACGTTGGGGAAATAGAGGTATGAAAATCTATGGATTCAACTTCATTTTGCGGATACACACATAATTAAAATTATATGTAGTTTTAAATTACATACAAGTGTAAAAAAAAATTGTGATAACTCATCTGGAAAGCAGATATTTAATAATTGACACGAAAATCTGTATATTTTATCGTTTATATTCACTTTAGTCCTTTTTAGACTCTACAGGACCTCAAAAACATATTATTTTCGTGGCCACTTTGAATACACTCTTATCATATTTACTCCCAGCCAGTAGTCACGTTTACAAGGCCAAAAAGAAACGGAACTAGGTATTCTATACAGACTGAAACTAGCATTAAATCTGTTCGGAACTTTCATAATATTTACATACATACATACACATCACGTCCGTTTCCATGTAGAGGTGTAGGAGAAGATTACAAATCCAGGTTTAAATTATCAAGTGTAAAAAAAAATTGTGACTGGAAAAGAATAATTACAGACATCTATTACTTTACCAATTGACCTCAAAAACATAACTACTTTGCCCCAGTAGTGTTTACAAGGCCAAAAAGAAACGGAACTAGTTACAGACATTTAAGAACTTTCATAATATTTACATACATACATACACATCACTTATAGGAGAAGTTAAGGACACTATTACACCAATTGAACTACTAAGTTCATTTAAGACTTATGTTAAACGTACGTATATTTAAGAAATATATACATATTATATATACATACATACACATCACGCTTGATTCCCTGTAGTGAGGTAGGCAGAGATCACGGATTCCCATTTGTCCTTTTCTGATATATATAACACTATAGATAAATAAATATAAATGCTACTATTATAATTAGTTCTGCCTCAACGGGGAATCGAACCCGAGACCTCACGAGAGTAACATTCAAGTGTTTAACCAATCACGCCACGGAGGTCGTCAAAAAGGTATATAATAATATTTAGTTCAATAAATATCTAGATTAATCTAAACACTAACAAACTGAGCATCATTTGGTCCAATTTTCTATAAATCAATTGTTAGGTAGTCAGTTGGCATTGACGGTTGGAATTCGTAGGCTTCGCAGGACAAGATTTATGTGAAGCCTCTGCTAAAGGCTCTGTTTGACAAGTACAACCTTCGGTGTAGTTTATGGCATAATAATATTGTTTAGGACGCTATTACACTAATTGAACTAGTGATTTGAAAATTTATTATGATTTGAATAAAGTGTTAGTTTTTTACTTATTAACATTTGTTAGGTATAATATGTTGATTCTAAGGTGAAACGAAGGTTTGAAGGGACCAAATATTATCATAAAAAAAAAATTTTCGATAATGGACTAGGTATTGAGTGATCAAAGAAAATCGCACAAAAAAATGTTAGTCACTCAACCTCTGACTACTCTAGAAAGGTCATTGTTCGTGAATGCGTATGTATGTACTTATTAAGTTGCAACCTAGACGGTCCATCAGTGCTCACATACATATTTATGTTAGCTTACCTCAACAAAAAAAAGGCGTGAGAAGTACCATAATTTAAAATATAACAAAAATCTTACTATACATACAAAGTTGGCAAATAAACAAAGTATACATAACAAGCCCTTTAAATTACATAGATAGGCACTCAAACCTCTGACTACCCCTCACTTTAAAGGGAGTGTGTATACACAAGTCGTAAAGTGTATGTACTAAACAAACCCTTAGATAAACAAGATAAATATTTGCATCGTACAAACTCAGATAAATTACCACTTTCTTTAAGAGATCTGTTTTCTCCAAAGAAAAATGGAGCTCATCTATTCCACTACCTGAGAATTTGTTCGTATTGAACATAATCTACATCGTTTGCAACATAAATAAGTGCCGTGCTAGTCTTTGAAGTAAAAATAATGCTAACTAGCTGCCATTTTTCTAGCATGTCGTAAATGCGATTAAGGGACTAGGGGTAAGTGAAATTTATTCGGCAATGGGCTAGCAACATGTTATCAAAATTACATATAACATCACAACCCCAATATTTCTGTTAGAAGTGAACAATAGGCTTTATTACATCTCTCCCTGGTTCTGTTGACCAAGAAATGGATTGAGGGAATTGAAAATATACATACATAGATACGAATCACATCCATTTCCCAGTAGAGGGGTAGGCAAAAATCGCGGATCCCCATCTGTCTTGTTCCTGACAGACCACTTTCGTTTCATTGATACTCATACAGCTCCTTATACACACTCGGCGGTTGTAGAATAATATACCTAATTATGAATGAATCTTTTAATATATAAATATGCCATAGATTACAAAAACAGAATAATGTATAAATGCTTTATTCATTTAAATGGTAAGATTCTATTCGTAGTAGAGAAGAGAGTGGCTATAAATTTAGCGCTACGAATCGAGCAGTCCATTCAACTTATCCGTAGTCCGAACCGTAGCACTTTCTATGTGAATTTATTTTGCTACTGAGAGAAAACGTGCTAAGACGGTTAGTTGAAATAAAGTTGCATTGGAGTTTATTGAAGAAGATACATACATATAATTCATACTGTTTTCTTAGAGGGGTAGGTAGAGATAACGGGTGAGTATTTTACAATATTGGCATAGCGACCAATAACAAAAAAAAATTACGCTTTTATTGCAAGGTGATATTTTTCCCGTTATTACATTGGGTAAGAAACAAATTGAATCGAAGGGTCTAAAACTTATTAATGGAAGTTAAAAGAGCTATTGACCGATGGGCTAGTAACCTGTCCCCAATGTTCCATACCAATTCAATCACGATAATCATTACAAAAGAGACTAAAAGATTTAATATATTAAAAAAGAATAAAAGACGATTTGAATATTTATATTGGTTTTTCGCTCGTGCTGGTTCAAACGTATTATAATCCTAACTAGCTGCCGTTCTTTCCTTCGCATGTCGTGAGAGGGTAAATAGAAACTATTGGGCGACCTGTCACCAATGTTCCATATGACATTACAACCCCAATATCCATGGTAAAAAGTGACGAACGAGACATTATATCTCCTAGGTTCTGTCCACCCCGAAAGGGATAATACGACATGAATGTATATGTATGTATTTGTATCCTATCCATAAAATTTGAACTGAAAGCCTTTAGCCTCCTACAACATATGTATATCTAGTAAGTGAACGAAATTAACTTTCGATTTGCCGGTCAAAGAGTGTTGGCGTTAAATTGCAACCTCCTTTCTCAGTGCAGGTAAACAATCAATATGTAAATTATGCAAGCTCTACGAGACAGTTTCTTTCTAGCAAGCTTTGTTCATAAAGGGATACTTCTATAGTAATTATTTTGCAACTGGGTACGCTAGATTCAATCGAAACATTACCTGATTACAAATCAATAACAAAGAAATATTTTGAGTCGACAGCATACACATCAAGAACAGATAGAGCTCCATGTTCACTGCCTACCCCTCTACAGGTAACCCCTCACATACATTTGTACATAGACATACATACATTAACGTTCTTTAATCCCTTTCGGGGTGGAGAGAACCTCGGAGATACTCGTATAATATCTACTAGGTTAATTTTTTGCAAGAATATTAGGATTGCGATGTCATAATGAAGCATGGTTGATAGGTAGCTAGCCCGTCGCCAATAGATTCTATTTACCCCTTTTCCCATTGTTGCCTCGTACGACATGTCGGGAAGAACAGCACTTATTTAGCTTTTTTTTACCTCATAGACTAAGACAGGACAATGTATATCAGTAAAATTCTAATAATTCAGGCAAAAAAACTTAATCGTAATTCTTAATATGGTTTTGTAAACAATTTACCCATTATAAAACACTGACATGGTTAACCATCCACCTGTGAAATTGAGTACTGACTACCCGGTCTACACGCGGGTTCGAGGTGAATCGAATCACTACCTTTGCGATGGTGGGGTGGACACTTGAACCTCTGAATACACCGTAAGGGTTAATAGCCGTGAACTCGTTGGTGTGTTTAAAGCACCGACTACTTAACTACTAAAATACTACCTACCTATTCTAAGTAGGTAGTGTGTTTAGGAATGATTACCAATATATATGTCTAGTAGATCAAGTCTCTATAATTACCCAATAACCTTTAATACGTGTGATACAAAGGAAATATAATTAATTAATTGTATCTATATCCTATATTAGACAATATTACTGTTCCTGTGTACATATAATTTGGTAGTTTGATTACTAGTTAATTATTCGGGAATATACATCAATCATTCTTGGTTTATTTGCATATTGATAAGTTTAGGCTTTGAGATTATAATTTGAATGAGGGATACAATATTGATTTATTAGGAGTCAGAACATTGATGTATCATATTTTATCAGGCTTCGTAAGGCTTATACCGAACATGCTTTCGAAATTTCTGAGATGGGCATTAAGCCCCTGACTACACTACCAGAATAAAAAAGGACTGTATACACACAAGTTGTGAAGCGATTGTTATGTACAATTTATAAGAATATTAGAACATAATAAAATATACTTAAACATACTAAAATAGAATTCTAATATTTTATTAAAAATTAAATTAAATCAGACGAAGATTGATTGCGATTATTTCATTATATTTTATTTTAATTCTTTGACTTATTATAGATTAGGAAGCATGCGTTGTCCGTTGTGACTTTTTAAATATGAGAACACAACTTTCTTGTAGTCCCTCCCTATCAATCTTGAATTTCTAGTGTTGTAAAAGTATAATTATATTTTAGTTTTGGCTTAAAACTATTTACTCCTTTGGGCGATATTAAAGTAAGAAAGAAAAACTTTCAGAGCATAGACTAAAAAACATCTTACTACAAGTACGACCATAAATTGTCCTAAATATTTAAACAATAGTTCCCTAGTCACCCAAAAGGCAACAAGAAAAGCCACAATCTCTCTTTAATGCCTATCGTAAAAATAATGAGACTTTGTCATTGAAAACTACGTAAATGACCGTTAGGGGACGCCACTAGTACTCAAACTTGAGTCTAGTAATTAAAAGTTTTAAATGACAAATGATTGTGTGTTTTACACTCAAACCTTTTCAGGGTTGCCACTTATACCCTAGGGCTTAATCTAATTAATGTAGTGTAACATATAAGTGATGAGGTCTCGTAGAAGCTTTGACGTCAATATTGTAATGGCTTCCTTTTTCCTGGCCTGCCGATTGAGAATACTACATGTACTAGATGAAGAATAATACGAGTAGATACGGGTACGTACTGCAGATGTAGCCCAGTGGATAAGACCTCTGACTTTTTGTGAAAGATCCTAGGTTTGAATCCCGGCTCTGGCATGTACCAATGGATGAAATGTAAAACTGTGTATTTCATTTACGTACATAATTAACAGCCGCTAATGGTGAGGGAAAACATCGTGGGAAACCTGCCTATCCCTCGAAATAGTGCCTATATATGGCGATACGGTTCACAACCTGACATGTAAGGCTGCTTTCTATCTAGTAAAACGCGAGAAATGCTTTCAGCATTTCAGAGATGGGCACTTAAACCTCTGACTACACGATAAAAAGGGATTGTGTATACAAAAGTCGTGAAGCGTATGTATGGATGTATATTATGTACATATTTTCCTTACTCTGGAATTTACAACTTTCTTTTATTGAAAAAACTCAAACATGTACTGGGATCACATTAAAAAAAATACGGGAATTATTTAGAAAGATCATGTAACATTCCGTATGTGATTTTGTATTGGACTAACATAATTTTTATTTTAAGTCGTTGGGCTAAAAGTGACTGAGGAGAAAAAAGTATAAGAGTATCTACGCCTTCCCAAAAAAGTGTCCGAATTAACGATTTTATTCACTCAATTAATCCTGCGATATCTGTTTCTAAGTTACCTAAAATGATTACACTTTTCATTTCTCTTATCTATTACAAAGTAATAAGGAACTCGTTCATGCAAGTGACCATCTTCTGCAACTAAACCAATCGACTAAAAAAGAATTAATGTGCTTTTTACGTCCTTTTTACACATCATTAGACCTTTTAAATTAATGAAGATATAAAAGTATTTTACGAGAGCGTTTCTCGGGTAATCTATTCAGACATAAAACTAATACACCATGAGCAGTTGAAAGGGACTTTAAGGTTTTTATTTCCACAGTTTATGCTGAGGTTTGTTAAACGTTAGGAATTCACCCTTTAGTACTCATTTAACTACCAAATACTTCTGGCTCTTAATTATGAGGTTTAACATAATTTTCTAAAGGATGGTAGTGGTTTGAAAGGAAGCTTAATGACTGAGATATAGGAAAGGGATGATTTGTCTATATAACTTTGCCTGCAATATGCAATATTCCTTGATGTATATATTTGTATGGAAAATGACCATATTCTACTCACATACATTACATTTTACATTAGCTTAAATGATAAAACACGACATTCTATAATGTTTGATTTTGTGTGTGTGAATGTGTTTATAATTTATCTATTTTCTTACTGAGCGAAATTTCTTTATAGCCATTACAGAATAGTCTTATAATGCGGTTACACATTCAAAACGTAGTATTAGTTTCTGTGTATTAAGTTATCTATTTATCCCGAATTCAAGGACGTGATTGTATATGTATGTTTATTGTATACGTAGCCTGTTGTTATGTACTTATATTTACTCCCAACTTCATGTTAAAAGTTGTAAAGTATATTTAATGTTACCAGTATCGTAACACTGGAAAAACATGTACATAGCATAACTTACGTCATCAATATTAAATAGCTAAAATTATTCATTAATTTTAAACAAAAATATCGAACCATCGACCCATTGACACCGTTTGTCCAGACAAAACAGAGCTTAAGGTCATGAACAAAAAGTTGGAATTACCTAATCGAAACTTTAAGGCACCGACGATACCCCAATGTGTACTTATGGAAGGTAATCAAACCAACTTTCACCTCTGTTATATGCATGAAATGAGACATTTGCATTTATTATATTAGATAAATAAGATAAGATTTTTTTGTTTTAATGGTAGGGAAAATTGTCACATTAAAATAAATCTGATCTTTGAATTAAAAGAAGTGAATGCATATAAAAAAAAATGAAAGCATAATGTACAATAATTAAATTCAATAGACAAAAACTAATATATTGCTTTCACGACCTCGAACCCTTTTGAGGTAGTCAGAGGTTCGGTTTTCTATCTCAGCAATGACGGAAGTGATAATTTCTATAAGAATGCAAGGAAAACTTAAAACAATTAATTCTAATATGTCTATAAACATCTATACCAATAATAATTACACCAATCTCCCAAATTCAATTCGATGCAACACTTAACTACACCGTAAACATTGAATTATAACTTCAATATTTACTCCCATTCAGCCAGCGCTGACTGATAAATTGAAATGCACACAAATGTTGCCAGCTGCAATTAACTATTGCAGTGAACTTGCCAAGTGCTCTTAATGAATGCACAAACTCGACTCTGGCAAAACTATCGCACTGTTAATTGCGTCAATGACTTGGCAACATTGAACTGTTGGTAACTTGGTAGTGACAGGTTAATCGAGATAGTTTGAGGTTCAATTACAGTATTGATAGGTAGAGTACCCGCCACATACGGTGGCAGTAGCCAAACTTGGAACTAAATTTGACGTTTCCGCCATTGCGTGTTATTTTGTATGAAAGGTAAATTTAGTATTACCAGCGTTGTGTTTTTTGCCCACTCTTTGTAATTTTTATGTTTGTTAAGGGTGATTATAATAAATTGATTTCTGGAGTTTCTTGTTAGTTCTTCTCCAAGGGTCTTCATGACGTGGCATCTTGAGCAGCCGAAATGGTTGGTGAACTAACCTCGGTAAAAATATGTAAAGACAATGCTCAGTGCCATGTTTGAAATAGTTTTTTTACATACATACATACACATCACGCCTGATTCCCTGTAGAGGGGTAGGCAGAGATCACGGATCCCCATTTGTCCCGATCCTGACAGACCACTTTCGCTTCATTGACATTCATACATTCTCTAATACACTCTCGGCGGTTATAGGTACTCCTAACGTCACCTTTTTTCAATATAGCGTCTATCTGACTGTTACATATATGTCTTATTAGGCCGGCCCCTACGTAACCGCCCTCCACTTCACTCATATATATATTCCTTTTGTCAATATATAGTTTTTTTAATTTGTACTTAGATCATAAAATAACTTTCAAAGAGAGCTTATGATAGGGCCTATTTTGAATAAAAATATTTTGACTTTTGACTTTGGTATATTAATTTGTTTTATTTGAGTTTATAGCTCTGCAACCAAAGATCGTTACAAATGAAACCTCAATATAATGTATCGAGCCGTATGGCACAGTGAGTGCTAGTTTTGGCGTGTTTACTGGCAACACTGGATTACGCGACTGTGGCGACGCCTCCAACTGCCACCTTATGTGGCGGGTACTCTAAGAGTTAGTAATTAGAGTACCCGCCACATACGGTGGCAGTAGCCAAACTTGGAACTAAATTTGACGTTTCCGCCATTGCGTGTTATTTTGTATGAAAGGTAAATTTAGTATTACCAGCGTTGTGTTTTTTGCCCACTCTTTGTAATTTTTATGTTTGTTAAGGGTGATTATAATAAATTGATTTCTGGAGTTTCTTGTTAGTTCTTCTCCAAGGGTCTCCGCTGAACTTCTTCTTCTCAATCGTTACGCTCTTATCAGAGCGGTCGTGGTCTTCATGACGTGGCATCTTGAGCAGCCGAAATGGTTGGTGAACTAACCTCGGTAAAAATATGTAAAGACAATGCTCAGTGCCATGTTTGAAATAGTTTTTTTACATACATACATACACATCACGCCTGATTCCCTGTAGAGGGGTAGGCAGAGATCACGGATCCCCATTTGTCCCGATCCTGACAGACCACTTTCGCTTCATTGACATTCATACATTCTCTAATACACTCTCGGCGGTTATAGGTACTCCTAACGTCACCTTTTTTCAATATAGCGTCTATCTGACTGTTACATATATGTCTTATTAGGCCGGCCCCTACGTAACCGCCCTTCCACTTCACTCATATATATTCCTTTTGTCAATATATAGTTTTTTTAATTTGTACTTAGATCATAAAATAACTTTCAAAGAGAGCTTATGATAGGGCCTATTTTGAATAAAAATATTTTGACTTTTGACTTTGGTATATTAATTTGTTTTATTTGAGTTTATAGCTCTGCAACCAAAGATCGTTACAAATGAAACCTCAATATAATGTATCGAGCCGTATGGCACAGTGAGTGCTAGTTTTGGCGTGTTTACTGGCAACACTGGATTACGCGACTGTGGCGACGCCTCCAACTGCCACCTTATGTGGCGGGTACTCTATTTGGGTGTATGACAGGTTACTTGAGTATAGTCCGACATGTATATAAATTTACAAGATATGCCATTCAAACACAGGAGTTACCTGAATACACAGAATTCTATTGTCCACTTCTTCTTCTTCTTCTTAGAGTGCCTCTCCAACTAGTGGAGGTTGGCAGTCAGCTCTGCATACTCCTTTTTGTTCTTAGCAAGGCGGAACAATTCGGCGGCACTTGCAATTCCCGTCCATTCGCGGATATTCCGCAGCCAAGACTTTTTCCGACGGCCACGTCATCTCTTATTGTCCACGATTCCGAAAAATTACTTGTACTGTTAAAATATGAGGAAGATGAAGTAAAGTTATGAATACGATGAGTAATTTATTCATTTAGGTTTTATTGATTATATAAGTTCCATGTTTGTCTGAGACGTAGAAAAGAATTTTTCTGCTTATGAGTTGACATTCTTCCTGGGATATCTTAAGAGGCGACTAAGGGACCAGAGGTAAATGTAATGTATTAGGCGATGATATCTGTAACCAATGTGATATATGACATCACAATTCCAATATAAATGCTAAAATTGAACTTAGGCTATATTATCGTGTCTCTGTGGTTTTCTACATCCCGAAATGTATTAAAGGAAGTGATATATGTATGTTTATGTAAATATAAGTACGAATAACATATATACATACATATGTAATGTTCGTACGCGTTCACGACCATTAACCCTTACGGGGTAGTCAGAGGTTCAGGTGTCCATCTCCGTAATTGCGAAGGTAGTGATTCCATGGCCACCTCGAACCCATATAACACATGTAATATAATAATATAAATACAAATTACGTAAGTATTTCATGTAAGACTAAATATCTATGTATTTGAAACTTATGAAATACATATTTCTTAAAACCTACTAAAACTTTACCATTATTTGTATGTCATTTTTCATAGAACAAAGACAGCTTTCTTCTTCTTACATCCCAGCCTAGCACAAGCCTTCTTATTCCACATAATAAGGCTTTGTTAGTCATTTTCTGTGCCTTTATGAAAATATTGATGTACTACCCGCTGCTTTACGTCCTATTAGGCTTTCATATTTTATCTGCTTTGTTGACAAGATGGAGGCAAGGACTTATATTAAGCCATCTACAAGACAATGATACGAGATTGAAGGTTTCATAGTATTAGTACATATATACGTGTATTCATGCCTCTACGTAAGGGGATAGGCAGAGACTATCGACGGCCCTCTGGAACGATCCTGACGTATCTCTCTTGCTTCACTCACACCCATTAACCTTCTCATACATGCTCTTCTGTTCTTTACACTACGTACACTCGCCTGTTATTGTGGAAATAAAGCATTGTGATACGATTTTGAATGTTTTTGGTGGGTTATAAAAGTTCATAGTGGCATATTAGAATATCTCTGTATAAGATCTATATAGAAAAAGTGTGTATGAGGAACTGTATGAGTGGCAATAAAGCAAAAGTAATTTTGTCAGGATCGGGACAAATCGAGATCCGTGATCTCTGCCTGCCCCTTGACCGTGATGTTTATATACATAAGAACGATGTCTATGAAGAATATTTGGATGTATCCTACTGTAATTGAATATTAGAATGTTCTTTACCATTCCATTATGACATCAAAACCTCAATATTCATGCTTAAAAGTGACCTAGGAGATATTATATCTCCGAGGTTTTGTCAACTCCAAAAGGGACTAAAGGACGTGTACATGTATGTAAAAGCTAGCACGCCAGCTATTCACTTTCAATCAACTACCTATCTTCAGTCATTTGTGTACAAGACTATAGCGCACTCAATAACGGCTATACGTTTCAAAGGCTTTGAGATGAATCTTGGGGCAACCAATCATCTTAATAGCTTCCTGGCTTGCTTGAAATTGACCCGGTGATGAATTAGGTTTCTAAGTGTACCTAGTGTACTAGTCTTGTAGTAATGGGAGGCTAGTATATGGTTTCTTCGTGGTATGTTTTGACAAGGTGTTTAAGGGTATTGTTAATTTTGGTATCAGGTTGAATGATTTTATTTAATCCTTGTGTAGTATATATCATCTTATCCAAGTGTACATAATGGCTTAATATTAATATGTAGACTTTCACAACATTTATAAAGCACGAATGTACATAAAAATACAGTGATTCAAATTAGTTGTTCTTCTTGTGGGAATCAAAACTGTATTTTCGAGTTGGCAAATCTATTATTTCAATTTTCAATATACACCATTAATTAAATTTTTTTCGCAATTTAAAACTTAAAATCAATCTGTGACCCTTAATAAATACAGTCACAATGATCAGAGAATTACGAGTCGTATATTACTGGTGACTACATCGTTGGTCACATAATCTACGAACGTGTTGAAATTCAAATACATGAATCTGTCATTTGATTAATATAATAATTTACTGTATAAGATGGTCATAACTCATAGTTTCTATGGTCACGTATCATTTCTAGTTTAGATTTGATTAGTAAAGTTGGATTACATTTCTGTGGATAGCATCAAGTGATTTTGTGTATTTGAGACATCTTACGCACTGTCATATGATAGCAACATCAATCAAGGGTTGAAACCTATAAGATTTTATTCTATATCTATGCTTGAAATCAGGATAGTCTTATACGACCACAATAATTGTTGTAATAACTAAGATAATTAGTCTGGGACGGAATAACAATGTTATCTTGCTGCCATTTTTCCCGGCATGTCTTAGGAGGCGACTAAAAGACTGGGGGTAAATAGAATCTATTGGGCGATGGACTAGGAACCTGTCCCAAATGTTCCATTATGACATCGCAACCCCAATATTGATCTACATGCTTAAAAGTGACCTACGAGATAGATATCAAAGGACGTGAATGTATATGATGTATGTATTTGCAAGATCTATAGTTTACATTTGTAAAATATTTTTTATCTTTTTCTATATTTATACTTGAAATTTGGACGGCCTTTTACAAACCACAATAATTGTTCTAATTATCATCAATCAATTATCATCATAGTTTAATTATTTTTCACCTATTCATTTCTGAAATAGACATATAAACCTCTTCCTTACATAGATATAAGATTGAATGCATGTGGATATATATTTGTTGAACACATTAGCCTGAGAGCCTTATTATACGTTGGAAATGGAGAATGCAAATCTCTATGCATGTAGTATTTCTATTGCATTTGGAACAGGCAAATAAGAATATGTAAATCTGAAATCTAGCATTTCTTTAATGCAATAGTTGAAACATTGTACTATTGTTCTGAAACTTATATTCAAACATACAGGGGCCTTAATTCACTAATGCGTTTTAGCACCAATGCAGTTCAATATCAGATCAGTAATACCGTGGTAATAGATGACCATAAGTGTCAAATTTCACCATTTAAATCGACAAAAGTGACAAATTTCGCTTAAAAAAATGGGAAAATCTATCACTTTTGGTCATCCACTACCAACTTCACACTATTACTGATCTGATATTGAACTGATATTTTGCAAAAAGCATTAGTGAATTTGGGCTCCTGGTCAACAAGTGAGTTAAAGGTGACCATAGAAACACTACATTCGGAATAGCAAATGTTAACAAGTTTGTTCGTGGTATCAGAATTAATTAACCCACAGAAACGGTCACCCAAACGTCTGACAACCCCGCATGGTTTAATTGTCGATAAATAAATAATATTATAGGACGTTATTACACCAATTGAACTAGCCCCTTGGTAAGTACATTTAAGACTTGTGTTAAGGGTATTAGTCAACGTATATTTTAGAAATATACACTTGTTATATATAGATAAATACATAAATAGCATATAGAGCATTATTTAAGTAAAAGAAAAGCGTAGTTCTTAACTCTGCCTCCACCGGGAATCGAACCCGGGACCTCACAATTAGCGTTCAGGCGTCTAACCGATCGTAAAAAAAAAAAGTATTTGTTTTCCCGTATACATATATCAAATGTTTTCATTACCTACTACGGTGCTTTTAGATAATGCCCATCCCACATGGCATTCAAAGGATAATCAGGTTCGTGCAAACGCAGTGTCAGCGAATGGAACTTTCAATCGGCTTAATTCAATGCAGTTTCTATGTGGGTACTACATACATAGGTAGATAATACATGTAGTTGCTAGATCTGATATTGAACTGCGTTTGTGCTGAAATGTATTAGTAGACTTGGGCCCCGGATAGTCAGTAACTAATGTGGCTAATGCATAGTCAACGTTTATAAGCACTGACTATTTATCTGTTCCAAGCGTGTTTTGTTATTTAGGATATCTAACAATTGTGCAAAATAATAAATATATAACAAGTTTTTAAGAACAATAATTTATATCAAATTCAATAATCTAATTATGCTATCCGCGAAAGAAAATGAGTTAATTTAAATACCAAGTATTTTTTTTTACTAAACTAAATCACCGCGTCAATTTTTATATACTTTGCTGATCGGAAAAGAATCGGTGATCGAATACCACATTCAAATATTTACGAATAAATCACTACATAGTATAAAATAAAGTCGCTTTCTTTGTCCCTATATCCCTTTGTATGCTTAAATCTTTGAAACTACGCTACGGATTTTGACGCAGTTTTTTTTAATAGAATGATTCAAGAGGAAGAATATATGTATAATAACATCCATTAAGTAGTGGAGTAGGCTATATATTTTATACCCGTGCGAAGCTGGAGCGGGTCGTTAGAATTAGATAAATATCTTCGAATAACCTACTAACTAACCTATCTACTATATCCACAGTAGTTCAGTATTACCAATCAAGTGAGCGCCCAGAGATTCATTTCCTGACTCAGACGTCTGCCACCCCCTGCCGAGATAAGGAACGTGATGGTTTAACTTGTTTTCTTGAAGGGATTGTGTGTGAAACTAATGTAAATAGCATAGCGTTGTTCCGTTATATACTTACATGTAAAGAATACGTAATTCTCGATGTGAAATACAGTTTTTTTATATGTCTGTTGTTGGTTAATAATATACGTCATCATATGCCAATATCGTTATAATATCCAGTGCTTTAGTCCTTTTATACGCCGTCAAAATATGACAAAAAGATTTGCTAATGCTAATATATATATATATTTATTTATATAATAATACTACGCAAGGTGGAAAGGATAACCTGCGTAGGTTGGCCGTCATCGAATGGATGTGAACAGCCACTAACAGGGAGAAGTGGTGTCATTTGGGGGAGACCTATTTGGGGGAGTACTGGCTACCTGGTCAACACGTAGGTTCGAGGTGGCCACAGAATTACTACCTTCGCAATTGCGAAGATGGACAACTGAACCTCTGACTACCCTGCGAGGCTTACTGGTAAAGAACGCGTTTGTCTTTCTGTCTTTAGGAAGACATAATAATAAAACTATGTCATTTTAAACACAAAGTTAAAAAGTATGAAAAGTCTTATCTTTGTACGAACTGCAATCTCCCTTTGAATAAGTTCACATTGTCATTCCCATTCTTTGTTCGCTGCATAATTCCTTTTCCTTTAAAATCCTCCTTTCAATTCTTTTTACCTTACACGTCCTGCTGCGAGCAGATTGGCAATTCACTTGCTACAATGGCTAGCGCCGAGCAGGTGGTAATTTCTATGGAGGTTGATAGGTTATTGGTTTGTACAATGAATGGAGGTGAAAGATAGAGTTTTAAGAATTTTCTATCTCGGTTAAAGAATCATGAAAGCGGAATCAATGCGGTAGAGATGAGGTCCTTCAGGAAAATGTGTAATGTAAGAATAAACACTCGTATATATACATAACCTCTGATTCCCTGAGAGGTAATCAGAGATCACGGATCCCCATTTGTCCCGATCCTGACAGACCACTTTCGCTTCATTGACACTTATACATCTTCTCATACACACTCGGCGGTTATAGTACTCCTAACGTCACCCGTTTTCAATATAACGTGTATCTGACTGACATATGTCTTATTGGGCCGGGCCCTACGTAACTGCCCTTCCACTTCACTCACATATTTTCCTTTTGTCAATCTGTATAACATGTCCAAAACATCGAAGCATGCCCTCTTCAATCTTAGTCACTACATCTAAGATTGTCATATAAGATGTAATGTAAGATTGTGTAATACGGAATAGTGGTAGGTGACGAAAATAGAGAAAGGTATGTCAAGGTGGTTTATGCACACGGAGCAGATGAATAAAAGGAATGTTACGAATGGAATTTGTGAGTCCAAAGAGGAAAGTAGAGTTGGACGGGCCGCGTAGAATTTATACCGATCAAGTTGGAGACATTCACCTCAAAGCGGGTGCACGCAGCTTGAAGAACAGAAGAGCATGTATGAGCACGTCAATGGGTGTGAGTGAAGCAAGAGAGATTTGTCAGGATCGTTCCAGGTGACGATCGATAATCTCGAACGTGAAAATATGTATGTAAAGAGAACATACGATATTTACATTCTACAAAAGACAAACAAAGACAAACGCGTTCACGACCATTAACCCTTTCTGGGTAGTCAGAGGTTCCGGTGTCCATCTCCGCAATTGCGAAATTAGTAATTCTATGGCCACCTCGAACCCACGTGTTGACCAGATAGTCAGTACTCAATGTGACAGGTGGTAAGCCATGTCGCCATTTACAAACTATCACATTCTAACTATAGTATAACTTCATACCCTACAAGTAAAGTGAACAACATTCCACTTCCTTTAACTTCACAAAGAATAAACATTTCAACCAACTAGATGTTATTTTATTTATGAGAACAAACACCAAGTTTACAGTTCTACGTGACTGCAATGAATGAAACGAGTAGGTTTCAACGTACATATGACTTCCAGCTAGTCTTTGTATGAAATATAATTTGTTCTTGAGATACATGAAAGAATGTATGCATTCATATTAGTCCTTGAAATGTTGTTTGCAATGCATGTCTTTCTGAATGACTGAAACAAACATTGATTTACTTATGTAATTTGTAAGATAACATAAGCTTCGCGAATTGTATATACACACTCCTTTTTTATTGTGGCGTAGTCAGAGATTGAGGATCTCCGAAATTTCAAAGGCATGTTATTAATCAGCCTATGACAGTCCACTGCTGGACGTAGGCCTCCCCAAGGTAACGCCACAAAACACGATCACTCGTGGCCCTCAGCCAACCACTACCAGCGACCTTTTTCAGGTCATCAGTCCACCTAGCAGGGGGGCGTCCTACACTACGTTTACCGAGACGCGGTCGCCATTCGAGAACCGCTTTGCTCCAACGGTCGTCGGTTCTGCGACAGACGTGACCGGCCCACTGCCACTTCAGCTTGCAACATCGATAGACAATGTCTACGACATTGGTTCTCTGCCGGATAATCTCGTTCCGGACTCTGTCCCTTAACGAGATACCCAGCATCAAACGTTCCATTGCTCGCTGAGCGACATGTAATCGGTGAGCCAGCCCGACCGTCATGTTCCACGTCTCGGCACCGTACGTCATTACAGGTAGGACGCACTGATTAAAAACCCTGGTCTTAAGACACTGCGGTAGTGGCGACGAGAAGATATGACGCAACTTCCCGAATGCTGCCCAGCCGAGCTGCACTCTTCTGGAAATCTCACGCTCGAAGCTGCCCCTACCCATTTGTAGAACCTGGCCCAGGTAGACATATTCCTGGACCACTTCGAGCGTTTCTCCACTGATCGTGATCGGCCCCGGGACAACGAGCTCATTGAACATGACTTTCGTCTTGTCCAAGTTCATCCGGAGACCGACCGACCGTGAGGCAGCGTTAAGACTGTGCAGCATTCCCCGTAAATCCTGCAGCGAACCCGCCATTATGACAATGTCGTCAGCGAAACGGAGGTGCGTGAGGTATCTGCCATTGACATTGATACCCATCCCAGTCCAATCCAGAGTTTTGAAGACGTCCTCCAGTGCATTCGTGAACAGTTTCGGGGATATGACATCCCCCTGTCTCACTCCTCTGAGCAACTGTATAGGACTTGTCTTTTGGTTTTGGACTTGAACAGATATCGATGCCACGCTGTATAGGCTCCTCAACACCTGCACATAACGCCAATCGACCTGGCATCGCTGCAAGGATTCCAGAACAGCCCAGATCTCGATGGAGTCGAAGGCCTTCTCGTAGTCCACAAAGGCAAGACACAGCGGCTGGTTATACTCATGAGACTTCTGTATAACCTGCCGCACTGTGTGGATGTCTACGTACGGTCTACGGTACTAAAACCTTTTCGAAATCCGGCCTGCTCCGGCGGCTGGAAGGCGTCAAATCTTGAGGCCAGACGATTTGTGAGCACTCTCGAGAACAACTTGTAGACGTGGCTTAGGAGCGCGATAGGCCTATAATTCTTCAATAGGGCCTTGTCTCCCTTTTTGAAAAACAAGGCCACCACGCTCCCACTCCACGCCGTCGGGGTAGTCCCATTAGCTATGACGGAATTAAACAGGTGCTTGAGCTTCTGCAGGACTGGAGCTCCTCCCGCCTTTAGAAGCTCAGAGGTTATTCCGTCTTCGCCGGGAGCCTTCCCATTACGAAGTTGTTTGAGAGCGCTCCCAATTTCGTCTTCGTCCACGAGCGGGAGATCATCAGTGTAGTGGCGCACCAATGTGGCCTTTGGGTCCTTCGCATTGGGTGGAGGCTTCGGGGCATGCGAGGCGTATAGATGGCCGTAAAAGACCTCAACCTCGGTAAGAATCCCCGGAATTGAAGTGACGGTTCTGCCCTCTGAGGTTTTCAGCTTCGTCAGATTAGATGTACCCATTCTTTTGCTGAAGACTTTCGACCCCCGATTTTGCTCAATGGCCTCTTGAATGAGTTGCGCATTGTAGCTACGGAGGTCGCGTCTCACCGATTTCCGGATAGTCTTATTGAGACGTTGGGTATCTGACGAAGCTCCCTCTGGCAATTCACGTCGAATCCGCATCAATTCCAGGGTTTCGCTTGAGAGCTTAGACTTTCGGCTGCCTCGCCCTCCCTTGAAGCATCTCTGACCCACCTCGCGAAGTACCCCCACCACATCATCGAGGTTCTCGTCAACACTTGCCGTGGTATTCAGTGCCTCGAAGCGATCGCGCAGTTCCAGCTGGAACGCTTCAGAGATGTGCACGGATTGGAGCATCGTTGGGCGAAGAACGGACCGTCTCAATCGGCTTCTCTCGGCTTTGAAGTCGGAGTTCAGGGTGCCTCTCACTTGGCGGTGGTCACTGCCGGTCTTAAACCCATTGACCACTGAGACATCCCTGAACACGTACCTCCTGTCTGCCAAGATGAAGTCGATTTCGTTCTTCGTCCTACCATCTGGGCTCTGCCAGGTCCACTTCCTATGGGGCTTTTTCTCGAAGAATGTGTCATGCAGAACAGCCCCTCTTTATCCAGGAAGTTGACCAGCATCTGCCCTCTGGCATTTCTGCATCCAACCCCGTGTGCTCCGATACGCGATTCATCGCATTCGCGCACTCCCACTTTGGCATTGAAGTCCCCCATGACAACGGTGTAGTGGGTCGTGGTGGTGTTATGCATCGCCTTGGCGATATCTTCATAAAGCACCTCGACCTCACTGTCTGAGTATGCCGATGTCGGTGCATATACCTGCACGACCTTAAGAAAGTATCTCTTGGTCAGTTTCAGTACAAGGTACGCTACCCGGGTCGACACACTCGAAACCTCCAGCACGTTGTCACGGAGAACTTTGTTGACGAGAAAGCCCACGCCACCCTGAGACCGCTGGTCGCCCTCCCGGAAGTAGAACAGATGGCCTGATTCTAGGGTAATGGTGTCCTCACCAGGTCTTCGGACCTCCGATATCCCCAGAACATGCCACCTTAAATTCGTCAGTTCCACTTCCAGCTGCGCCAGGCTTTCGTCCAGTCGTAGACTGCGTCCATTGTACGTCGCCAGGGTCAATTTGTGGCAGCTGTCCGTAACCCGGGGATTCTTAGCACCCCCTGCCCTACCGTAACCGAGACCCCTGCCGTGGGCCGGAATAGTAGGGCGACCGGGAACTGGGGGCCATGTGTTTCTCGCTTTTTTCATGGGGGGTATTGCCTTTACTCACCACGCTGGGCAGGCGGGTTGGTGAGCGCAGAACGTAGGCCTTCGCACCAGTGACGCTGCTGCCCGTCACTGGTCTGATGCATTTAACCACGCTTGATTACGAAATGGTTATACCGCCATTTGTCGGTCGCCAGAGCCTCGTCAGTTGGACAGCAGGATGCACCACGGGCAGGTGAGGTTGGCTTGGGGCACTAGGGTGATAGAGTGCCCCCTTACATGTTAGGTATGGGTCATTCGGAGCCGGCGTTTCACTAGATAGGAGCACCTAACGTGATAGGTAGTGAACCGTATCGCCGTATATAGGCACTGGCTAGGGATAGGCAGGTTTCTCCACGATGTTTACAGTTATACAATATTTAAAGAACACACAATTTAGTCAATGACTATGGACCTTTTTCTAATTATGTGTTCCATTGTTATATTTTATGGATTTCTAATCCATAATCAATCATTAGACAAGTTTCTCATAATCATTGGATAACTTAAAACCCTTTACCAATCGTGGTTTACAGACGCTATAATAATGAAAATAAAAATAATATTAGGACATTATTGCAACAATTGAACTAGCCCTTGTTAAATACATTTACGACTTATGTTAAGGGTACTAGTCAACGTAACTTTCAGAAATGAATACTTATTATATATAGATAAATGCATATATAGCATCATCAACAACCCAGAAAAAGATACCTAACAGCATACGTCCCAGCTAGCACGAGGCAGTTTTAAAAGTTATGCATGACATGTCGTGAAAGGCGACTAAAAGAGCTTCGGAGACAAAAGTCAATCCTAGGAAAAGTTAATAAATACCATTCTAGTTTCAGTTCCTTTGCCATTGCTCCATTTCTGTGAAAAGTTTATAAAGGCTTCAAAGGTTTGCGAGAAATGGAACTACATGTGTGAAAGAGTTGAACAAATTGTCGATATACAATATGTTTATGTTTAAGTTTCATGTTATGTTTAATAAATAAATGTATATGTTTATAAGTTAAATACGTAGGCGGCAGCTTATTAAAAAAACCAACTTAATTTACTTAAGTTAATATAAATTAATAATTGAACCTTAAATTACAAGTTAACCTAGCGAGTCTGCTCGAAGTGTGAACAGAACTACTAATTATTTTAATTTACATTTTGTAATATGCTGACAGAGACGTCCTGTTGATGTGCAATGTATGTAGGTCATTGCGGCGTATGCAATACCTATGTAAGTACAACCTATAACTTGCTACCAAAGGAATACAACACACGTGTCAACAGACCCAAAAACTTTTATTATTTACCCTACCCTATTGCCCCTATACCTTGACGACCCCAGTCAGAGGTTTGCGTGTCCATTTCCGCAATTGCGGAGCTAGTGATTCTATGGACTATCAAAAATGTTAATAAGATATACATCAGCTAATAAGACAGGTAGTTAACTGTATTGCCATTTAAACGCACTGACTAACTAGTAAGAAATAGACAGGTTTCATCACAATGTTTTCCGTTATTGCACCGTAGAGCTACTGTATTTCTAAATAACAACGTAAATGTATATATAAATATGTATAATATAGTATGTATATATACATATGGTAAAACTACGTACGTATACAAAGTCAAGAACCTTTATTTCCATTACAATTTTCAGTCAGGACTCAAACCTTAAACCCACCGATTCCTAGTCAAAAACCCACAACAGATCTACACTCGTAAATAAAAAATAGTTCTATTTAATTAAAAGTTTGTTTGCAGTCCAGCCGTACGTGCACTGTGGGGCTGAACGCTAATCCACTTGGACACAAACGGATTTATTTCCAATTTTGTCATCGAAACTACGCACAACACCACTGTGTATCTTTTGAATGATAGTTGAGGACTGTGCGAGTAAATAGCAGGTTTGAATACATATTATTCATGTGTACTAAAGTGTTTTGGGGTAGACAGAATTAAGAAGGCGTGTTAATAATACTTTAATGTCTTTTGAGGTGAAGAAAACTTGGTAAGCAAGTTTCCTTGGTTATAATACTATGTTTGATTTGCTTTAATTCGTTGGTCAATCTTTGACGTAAATAGAATTATATAATTATGTTTCCTAAAAGGAAATTATTTCAAAAAATAAATAGACTATTATACCTAATATTTTCTTCTTATTAATTTTTTGCTAGTGGATGTAAACATTATAACAACTAGATGCCCTTCTACTGAAAATGTCGGAAGGCACACCTAAGCTAACCAAGATTAAAAGTGACCAGTTACGGAATAACTATTAATTTGAAGGTTAAGTATCCCAGCTTGTGTAAATTTCAAAATGTTATAAATATTACGTCAATATATGTATGTATTTATAACAGGACCCATAGAGACAGCGCCTCATAACTCGTTTAATATTAAAAGTGGAACATGACAAAGTCATCCGCACTTGGCGAGTGACAGTTTTAAAATGGTCTATGTTTAATATTTACGACATTCAGTTCTTTTTGGTAGTATAGAGTATGGGACAAGAAGAATGATATTATGTGCCTTTCTTAATATGTTTAAGTGGTGATAAAAGGGGCAAACGTTACTATGTATGTAGTAAATGGCAAAGGATCTATAGGTTAATTTATGTATCGGTCGATTCTTTCTTACGTCGATTTATTCTTGATTACGACTACAATACCAAATAGTAGAGCTACATACCTATTTCTTTATGGGAACATAACACCATTGGTATTGCAAAAGAGGACAGAACCTAATTTGTCAGACCATGTCTATCTTATTAGCGATGAATACATACATAACATATCTTTTATATATAAGTATTTAAGCCTCTACTTCCCAACAAGATATGCATTCACTATAGTAATTGTAATACCATAAGCTTGGCACACAACGTACTAAAGAGTCATACAAAACCACGCTACTCTTTTTCGTACTTTTCCTATTTGTACATCTCCTATTTGCTTAAAGTACTAGCAGTTAAACTGAAGCGTTCAGCGTTCACAAAGGCTTGTAGCTCCCTCTGACGCCGAACAGTTCGTTGAAATGAATAGCCCATCCACTTAATAGGTGGTTTTGCTCGCAACAAAAGAGCAATTTTGTTAATACTAACTAATCGCTTTAATTACTGACCGCATTTCCCATTTTGTGGGATTATGTCGGTCAAATAGGGTCATTTTTCTTTGTACTTTAGCGTGCAAAGTCTTTATAATATACAAAACATACATAGACATTATGCCTGTTTTCCTACAGAATGGTAGGCAGAGGTCACGGATACCTATTTATCTCGATCTTTGTAATCTAGTTTCGCATTGACATATATTAACTTAGCATATTAGCTCTTAATACAAACTCTGTGGTTACAGGTTCTTTTAATTAGAAACGGATACATGTATATGATACATGTATATATTAATGCATATTGTATCAAACAGGGTAAAAATAATGTATGATATAAAAACGAATATTCGTATTTAAATACACGTCTTTACTTACCTATTGTGATAGGCACCCACTTTTGATCGCCACCTGGAACGATCTCGACAAATCTCTAGCTGACCTAACACTCATTAACCTTCTCAAACATGCTCTTCTGTTCTTCACATTACATACATGCGTATACATACATTATACAAATATAAGTTCAGGTCGGGTGAAACTCAGAATAAAGGCTAAAAGCGTACGAAAGTAAACGTAAATCCGAAACGCGTGTATTAACGGAAACGTCTGTTCCAAAATGTATATTTTCTTTCTCGCAAATTTTCTAACTCTTCAAGAAGGATAAACATAACATTATAGCTAGCTAGTAAATATGGTGTAAGCTCATTTGTTTCGCTCAAGCGCAGTCATTGTCTGGCCCTAGTCTGGGACGTTAAAAGAATGCTAATTAGCTACCGTTCTTCCCGGCATGTCGTAGAAGAAGACTAAGGGACTAGGGTAGACTGGGATTAATTGGGTAATGAGCTAGCAACCTGTCTCCAATCTTCCATTTGACTAGACTAAATAATGACCTAGGAGGCTAAATCTCCGAGGTTTTCTCCACCTCGAAAGGGATTGTTCGTGAAAGTATATGTCACTCATTGCAAGCTTGTGTTTGTGTCCGTGGGTATATGGTTTAAACTTTAAACCTTGGAGCAAATACCATTGGATGTAAGCAATAAAAATTTGTAATACATCAACTACTATAGTGAGGAAAAACATGTTGTGAAAGCTTGTCTATTCTTCGGGACATGTAATAGTCAGTGCTAGTTAATGGCGACACAGCTTAAAACCTTTCACATTGAGCACTGACTATGTAGTCAACATGTAGGTTGAAGTTGGTGATATTTACTATATCCGCAATTGCCGAGAATGCCACGTGAACCTTTAACTACTTATAAGGGAAAATGGCCAAGGAAGATGATTAATTTTTACATTGTGTTTAAATTCAATATTTCTACTGCCGAGTGTGTATAAGGAAGTGTATGAGAGTCAATAAAGTGAAAATCGTTTCTCAGGACCGGGATAGATGAAATGAAAATCTATTATTCAATATAAGTATCATACAATCATTTTTCAACAAAAAATAATGTCATTAGAATAAACTGAATCATAAAAATAAAGATATTCAATTAGACTAATTACACTCAGGGGAATTCGTAATCTCTACCTACCCCTCTACTGGTACTCAGGCGTGATGTGCATGTATTCTACCCTTAGGTAACTGTCTTTCCACTTCAAGGTAACAATTTAGTCTCAGAACTATAAAAACTTTATTTTACAACGTGACAGCACTTGCAATTTGTGAAAGTTATGATAGAAAGCTACATTGTTGCAATTCTTACCTCTTTTACCTTGGTCTGAGACGTGAATAGAATACTAACTAGCTACCTTTCTTTTCAGGGATGTGTTAGGTAGAAACTAAGGGACTTTGAAAATGAAATATATTGGTGGAAAAGCTTTAAATCTGTGCAAATTTAATATAAGAGACATCAAAATCCTGATAATTATCCCGAAGTTTAATTGAGAAACGTAAGGCGTTAACAGAACGTCTACCCTGAAAAAATTAAAAGTACGTAATTATACTTATCTAGACATACAAGTACTAGATATATCCCTATTAAAAAGGTAGTAATATCTATTAATTTTGTGTAGCGTATGTTTGTTTTTGTGGCTGTAAAAAAAGGATTTTTAATGCTACCAATAGAGGTATAAGTAAGAGAAGATACAAACATTTATATATACACACCTCTACGTTCCTAAGGGGATAGGCAGAGAATATATATCGCCACCTAGAACAATCCTGACAAATCTCTCTTGTTTCACTAATACCTATTAAGTGAAGAAGATATACAACTATATTCTAACAATACCCTGACGGAGTATAAATTAGTAGAATATTCGATATAAATTTATTTACAGTATTATCGAATTTATTGTGATCGAATCCCAAACTCAATAAGTTAATAGTTAAGTCAATTAATTCGCTCAAAGGCTCAAGTAATAAATGCCAAGTTAATAACTTTAACTTATCAAAGTATTAAGGCAGCTTACCATTAATATTTAACCGTTCTAAGCATATTGAGTTAGTGGATGTTACTTGGATCTTAGTTAGTCGGGGACTTTAGAATGTAGCTTTGTTTTCAGGCTCAATACATTATATATAATTGGGCGATGGACTAGCAACATCTTGCTAATGTGCCATATGATATAACAACACCAATATTTATAAGCCAAAAGTGAGCTTGGAAATATTATCGTGTTTACGAGGTTCTGTCCACCTAAAACGGCATCGAATTATATTAGTGTATAAGTGTGTAGTAGTAAATCTTATCAAACACTGTTTTATTCTTTCTTTTACATAATACTAAAATATTATGAGTTAATCATTTAAAAATATAGCTTTTATACGGGTCTCACTAAATTTGTTTTATAAAATTTTATTATTCATTCTTCGTAACCTAAGTCACAGGACTGATTCCTGTGTCTTAGATTAAGAGCTTAAGGGTAAATATAATCTGTAAAGCAATGAGCTTGTAATATATATGTATATTAACCATATTCTACTGACTCACACAATCACTATTGTTAGGTAATAGCTTTCATAAGTAAAGACATGATTAACTATCTATCACATTGACTACTGGCTAGCTGATTAAGACGTGTGTTTGACGTGACGTGAGATTACTAATTGTGGAGATGGACACACGAAGATTTAACTATATAGCAAGATATAATGATCATAAGTTGATATATGAATGAAAAGACAAATGCCTTCACAACCATTAACCCATGCGAGGTAGTCAGAGGTTCAGGTTTCCGTCTCTGAATGAATCGCAGAGGTAGTAATTCTATGGCCATCTAGTACCCACGTGTTGACCAGATAGTCAGTACTCAATCTGACTGTTGGTAACCTGACCAGACCAGATGTCAACACGTGGGTTCGTGGGTGGTGACCTTCGCTGTTGTGGAGATGGAAACCTGAACCCGTGACTACGCAAGGGTCGTGAACGCGTTTGTCTTTTGTATAAAAGTAATAATTGCTTGCTCGTTTGATCTTCAGTACGTGTTGTGCTCAAACTTCTTTACATACTAAACTCTTACTTTCCAGGAATAACAAACGCTTACTTAACAACAGCGGAGTAAGGCAGAAGTCTGGAAACAACTTTGCAACTAAAGGCGCTCGACTGATTTACATTTAATCACTTTTTGAACATCGAACTTAGGCGAAATTAAAACTGACACATGTATATGTAAAACATACATACGTATAAAACTTTCATTATACATACATACACACATTATCACATACATACTTATAAAACGTTTGTCATACATACATATACATTAGCGTCCTTTAGTCCCTTTTGAGGTGGACTAAAAGACGAACGTATTCACGGCTATTAACCCCAACGGTAGAGTCATAGTTGTAAGACAACTAGTGCCACTCAATATATTTCGACGTTCAATGAATGTACTGTTACTGTGCTTATATTGAATATAATCTTTTGACTTTGATTTTGACAATGAGGTAGTCAGCTGTCAGAGGTTCAGGTGTCCCTCTAAAGCATGATGGGATGACAGGTAGATAGTTAGCTGTCTATTTAGATCCCTTAACTAGCATGGGATGGGGTTTAATTTGTTTCAGTTCAGTGACATAAATAGCGAGAAAAATATACTTATCGCGTGAAAATAGAATTTTTCATCTTTTCTAAGAAAATGTGTAGTTTCAACAATACCTTTTTCTAGGAATTTGAATATTTTTGTAACTTCAATGGATCTAAATAGAGATAAGAAAGTGGAAGTGTTTCTATATCTAGACACATTTTAATTCTATCTCACGTACTTTTATCCTTTTTGAGGCCAACAGAACCTCGGAGATATAATATCTTCTAGGTCACTTTTTAGCATAAATATTTGAGTTTTAATGTCGTATGGAACATCAGTGACAGATTGGTATTCCAACGTCTAATAGATTTCATTTAACCCGAGTCCCTTAGTCACTTCCGCGACATGTCGGGAAGAACGGCAGCTAGTTTACATGCTTTTTACGTCCCAGTTAACATAGGACTTAAACTACATATATTAAAGATTTTTACTATAGTACAGTAAGTTGAATCAATACATACATTCATAAAACTTAAAAATACGGTGTTCTCAGAGATATAATTACCCATTTTCGAAATTGTAGAGTTAGTTATTCTATGGACATGTGTGCCTATCTATGCCACATTTTAGTCTGATATTTAGCACCTAATGTGACAGGTATAACTATGTTGTCATATACAAAGACTGTCCAATTACATATAAATTCACGATGTTGAACATCACTGTAGAAGTTCATTTAGTAAATTAACTTTTCTAATCATTAACAATCCAAGGACGACAATTAAACAGAAACCTTTTCAAAATGGCCTCGAAACAAAAAAGTTCATTTAACTTACGAACAAATAAAGATTTTATTCTCTTTTGCAACTTAAACATTATCCCGCTCTAGTCTGGGACGTTACAAGAATACTAACTAGCTGTCATTCTTCTCGGCATCTCATAGGAGGCAACTAAGGGACTAGGGTTAATGATATCTATTGAGTGATAGACTGGAAACCTGTCACCAATGTTACATATGACATAAGAACCCTAATATCCATGTTAAAAAGTGACCTAGCAAATACCATCGAGTCTCACAAGTTCTATCAACCCCGAAAGGGACTTAAAGACGCGAATGTACATGTTTGTACAAACAAACACCTTCCGTCTAAATAAAGTACGAGATCACACCCGAGGGTGCGATGTGTCAAATATTCAACTCTTTGAAACACTCCCTCTGTTGTTAAGATTGATCCCTTTGTGTCGTGAAAGGGTTGCCCTTTCGGTCTTTTTTCGCCGAAATAGGTATCACGGTTTCTTAAAGGCATTCAGTTCGTTCATTCATTCAGTAGGGATTTGAAAAGTATGTAAGCAGTTGTCATAATACTATTGGAGATACTAACCAATTGAACTAGCCACATGCTACGTACGTACATTTAAGAATTGTTATAAGGGTACTATTCAAATTTAAGAAATATATGCCTATTAGAAATAGATAAATAGGCTAAATACATACTAAATATAATCAATGACCAGACTGGAAAGCAGAAGTAAAACGTTGTAGTATGTACATATATTGCTTGTATGGTATATAATATAATGGCTGTTCATTAATTTCTTCAGCAATCCTGTGCTGATAGGGTCTTGAAAAGCTGATGGTTTTGGCAGTTGATATGGTATGATCCACACATGAGTAGGTGAACTACCGACTATATGTATGCAACCTTTCCAATAAATATCCTTTTAGCACTGTGCAAGATTTTAAACAGTAGCATTAAGCTACATATTATCCGTATTATTAGCGTTATGATGACCCGTTGAAATTTTAGGTAATTATTTCTGACATGCTATAATCAGTATTAGTGAATGAGAATAGATTCATCACCTATAACATCTGTGGCCGTATAGTAAAGCATAATACTTCAATATGATAAGGACGGCAATTCAAACTGTGTTTACTTCACAAAAGGGACGTAAACTAAAGCGTATATCTTTATTCACAGTAACTTTTCTAACACTAAGAATTCTACGAGTATCGAACAAATGTGACTTGAAATTCTTATGCTGTACTGTTCCTTGCATGATATCCATGAAGTTTTCCGTCTGAACACGTCCAATCTTGTAAATAAAATAACATTCGGTCTGGAAATTTCGATATCTTGCGAGAGCGTGTAACGTTTCAAACTTAGTATTCAGCTGGAATCTAAATTTAAAATGTATAAATATATCCTCTGTTTGAAGTACTGACACGAATTTTTTAATCATGTTTGGTTTAGTTAGTTACAATTAGACTCAGAAGGTCTCAAATGCGGAAGTACTTCGTCGAATAAACGACGACCTCCGTGGCGCGATCGGTTAGACACCAGAACGCTAGTCGTGGGGTCACGGGTGCGATTCCCGTTGGAGGCAGAGTTGAGAACAACGCTTTTCTACTGTTTTCCAGTCTGGTTGTTGATTATATATGCTATATATGTATTTATCTATGTAAAGTATGTATACATTTCTTAAATATACGTTGAAGGGTACTAGCCTTAACACAAGTCTTAAATGTACTTACCAAGGGGCTAGTTCAATTGGTGTAATAATGTCCAAATATTATTATTATTATAAACCGTTCTCAGCCAGAGCTACTGCAGACTGTCCAAAAAAAAAAGTTGCATATCTCGGACATGTTTTAAGACATGAAGAACCGGAAGACCGGAAGAAGAGGTGTTGGACGAAGGAAAAAGTCGTGGCTCCGCAACATACGAGAGTGGACGGGAATCAAGAGCGCCGCCGAGTTGTTCCATCTAAAAGGGATCGGACTAAATTTGCCGAAGTGACTGCCAACCTTCGTTAGTCGGAGAGGCACCATCAGAGAGAGAGAGAGTTACAATGTAGAAAGTCAAACAAATGGAACGAATTATTATATTAAACGCGTATTTCCGTAATGCAATTGTAACCACCTGCTTTTGTTTGGCATATTTAAAGCCCTCTTTAGAACGGTGGTTTTAGATATTATACAAACGTGAATTTCGGTCTACCCCGCATTGATAATAGCCATGAAGTCTACGCATCTAAAATCCTTGTCCATAGGACAAAGAATTGTACCAACCGAAAAAATAGACTGTGATTTTTATATTTTTTCTTCTTCGTTATTTTAATATATCTTTAAGTATGTGTTATCTCGTATGACTGATATTTTTGGGTTTTAATGTAAAAAAAAACTAGCTATAATTCATGCATTCGTAACAACATAGTTTTTATTTTTATCGAGCAATATTGTCATCATATATAGAGCCAGTTACAAATTACAAATAAAAAGTATGTATTTTTATTTTGTCATACACCAAAGAAGAATTTCTATTTTCATTCCACTACAATACTTGTTTATCGGGTCATAGATAAAAGCCTCTAAAACAGCTGTTATGAATATTCCGCCATTTTACTTTGCATATTCATTCCCTAACATCTAAGATGACAGCAATTTTCATTCCAGACGATCGAATAATAAATTTTATTTTGTTTAAAAGACTCAAAGAGGTTTTAGTCAAAAGAGGTTATATTGTGGCGAAGATTTATTTTGTTCGGGGCCAAAGTCGATGAATTTATTGTTTCGATACAACTCTAAGCTTATTTTGGAAGTTTAGCGAATTTTAAGCTTATGGAAAAGATGTTAAAGTATTATTGTATTTGCTACAACTTTATGTTAAAATATAGAAAGTAATTTATGTTAAAAATGTTGAAAGTGAGATTTAGTAACTTTATATAAAATAATAATTTCTAGTACATAAGAAAACGAAACTTATCACGTTTATTTTACAATTACTAATACTTACATATACATTCACATCCTCTAAACTCTTTTGGGTTGGACAGAACTTTGCTGACGATGTCTTCAAAGTCCCTTTTTAGCATGAATATTGCGGTTGTGATGATATGTTATATGCAACAATGGTGGCAAGTCGCTTACCCATCGCCTAACAGGTTCCACTGACCCATTGCCCCTTGGTCGCCTCATACGACATGCCGGGAAGAATGGTAGCTAGTTAGCATTCTTTTTACGTCCCAGACTAGCACGGGACTACGTTTACTAATACTCGATTAGTAATACTTCATAAAAATATTTTTTGTTTGATATATCAAGCCGTCTCATACTAATAAGGCAATTTACTAAAGAAAAACTGACAATAGTCAAGTGGAGATGATTTATGACTCTCAACGTCTCATTAGGGGTGCATTACCCGTGAAACACATTCATAGGCATACATTCATTATTCATTCTTCACGTGCTTTAAGTCCTTTGGGATGTAAAAAAACCTAATAACATAGTAATATAACATAATAACATAGCTCACTCTTTAAGCATTCACAGATATCGAAATTGTGATGACATTGATATGAACAATTTGACGTCAGATAACTCATGTATTAAAATGAAATGATATATGATCCATATTTGTAATAATTGAAGTTAGAAGTACTTATAACCCGCCGAGTGTGTATGAGGAGGTATATAAGTAGAATGAAGTGAAAGTGGTTTGTCAGGATCGGGACAGATGGGGATCCGTGATCTCTGTCTACCCCTCTACAAAGAATCAGGCGTGATGTGTATGTATGCATGTATTGAGAACTACAGGATACAAACAACACACATAAGAATAACTTAGAACAAACTTAACTTGTCTTAATGACGTGCTGCAGTTCGATTAAGTGACGGCGTAAATATTTACACGTAATCAAAACTAAACTCTCTTCCATTCTACTACAAGTTGGGAAGAAAAGCAGCTAGTTAGTTCTTTAGAATATCAACTATCACGAGATTTACATACATATACATTTACGTCCTTTAATCCCTTTCGGGGAAAGAACAAAGACAAACGCATTCACAACCATTAACCCTTGCGGGGTAGTCAGAGGTTCAGGTGTCCATCTCCGCAATGACGAAGGTAGTTTATTATTGCGTATAATTCGATGCATTCATTAAACTTCATTTCCATTGGTACATGCTCAAGGGGGATATGAACCCTGTACCCACTGATACAGAGCCAAGCCCCAAACAACTGAGCTACTTCGAATTATTAATTTTCGGGGAAAGAACCTCGGAGATATTATATATCGTAGGTCACTTGTTGCATTAATTGGGATTGCGATGTCATAATTCTTGTAACATAATACTATTAAATTAATAACTAAATATGATTCCTTCCTAAATATTTCACATGCCTTTACTTCTCTTATTCTATTTGACGTTTAATGAAAATCGGCGGATTTACTGAGCCCGCGCTCCGTAGATTCCCGCCGAGCTGGACGCCATTTGGGATCTCCACGGCACACACTAATTGACTAACATTTAATTCTAATTGATAATTTTAATATAATAACTTAATCATGTATAACATTTTTCTATTTAATTTTGTATAGTATAATTATTCATCAGTTGTACAACCTCCGTGGCGCAATCGGTTAGCCATCGGAACGTTAATCGTGAGGTCCCGGGTTCGATTCCCGGTGAAGGCAGTGTTAAGAACTATGCTTTTCTACTGCTTTCCAGTGTGGTCGTTAATTATATATATATATGCTGTATATGTATTTATCTATATATAATATGTATATATTTCTTCAATATACGTAGTACCCTTAACACAAGTCTTAAATGTACTTACCAAGAGGCTAGTTCAATTGGTGTAATAATGTCAAAATATTATTATTATGACGTACGCAGAAGAAAAACAGCCAGTTAGCATTTACCTCGGAGATATAATATCTCCTAAGTCACTTTTTAGCATGAATATTGGGGTTGTGATCTTGAGTCTTATTAAGCTTCAAAATATAAGTTCTAGTAACATTCTCGACTGTGATTTATGATTCTAATCGTCTTGTAGGAGTGCATTACCCGTGAAATACACTAACGTCTTATTCAAACATTTCGACTGAGACAGGTCGAGTTGAGTTGAATTATCGTGACACATGTCTGCATGTGACAGTTTATTAAAGTAGACGCTATTTAATGTGGCGTGATTTAAATTCTGTAGCTCAGTTGGTAGGGCCTTGACTCTTGTATCTTGTATCGGGTTTAGGGTTCAAATAGCGCTTTAAATTGTACCTATAAAAAAAAAAAAAATTTTTTAACCCAGGAGCGTAATGAAAGTAGTAGATAGTAAATTAGTAGTGATTTTCTATGAGCATTTTCGCAATATATGTACATATATTCACCGACTACGGTAGGGCAATACATCGTGAGGAACCTACTAATTACTAAGCACAGATAAAAGTTGTTGCTTGTAAATTGCGTCATGTCTTACTTGTCACATTTAATATTTGTCTACTTTGCAAGGGTAGTGTTGTGAAATTATTTGTTTGTTCTGTATGTCTTTGTGTACAGTTACAGTGTACAGTTTATTAACAAAATTACATTTAAGGTGCCGTGATATATCGGACGTAGTTTGCAATTAAGGGATTAGGGTTAATTGAATTAATTGGATAATGAGACGGAAAACTCATGAAATCTTGCTCCCATCCTTTACGAAATGTTCTATTGTATTCTGAGGTTCCATACACACTGAAACTATTAATTACTTAATACATTTTCGTAATGAAATACATTTGCGTAATGCATCGAATACTACGGTGAGGAAAAACATCGTTAGGAAACCTACCTGTTCCCCAAATAGGTAATAGTTAGCTTGTAAATGGTGTCATGGCTTATCTGTTACTGAGTACTGACTGTCTGGTCAACACGTGGGTTCGAGGTGGCTATAAAATTACTAGCACTGCGATTGCGGTGATGGAAACCTGAACCTTTGACTTTCCCGTAAGGGTTAATGGTCGTAAATGCGTTTGCCTATGCTGTTTGTATTGGAAATTCACTAGGATTTCTATGTTTTATATTTACAAAATGAAATATTCATATTCATTTAATGGAAAGGTTTTTCAAAATAAAACGACGAGTACGTGACTGGGAATATAGAAAATATATTTTGCTTGAAAACAGATTTGATGTTGCAACTGTGTTGTTATTCTTCTGTAATCGTATTATTTTTTTTACACAACCATTTTTTACCATTTTTGCATGGTAGTGGTTCTTGGTGCAATTTTCACAAATTCTGTAGTAATCAACTTTCGGGAATGGTGAGGGAAAACATCAAAAGAAAACCAGCCTGTTCCCCGACCAGGTAATACCAAGTTATAGAAATAGCTACTGTCCCATTGAGTACCTTGTACTGGTTAACTCGTGGGTTCTAGGTGGCCATTGAATTAACTTTTGATTGCATGAACTCTACTATACTTCAGAGAAATAGCCATTATCGTGCTAAAAAATTCATGTATAATAACAGACTATAGTATAATTCTATTCCAAAAAAGACAACTACAATGTTCTCTCACCATAGTATATAGTTTTAAAATGGCATCGATTATATGTGCTACTAACTAGAGTTTAAAGAGTGTCCGGGACTTGTCTGGAACGTAAATAAAATGCTAACTAGCTGCCTTCCCTCCCAACATGCCTTAGAAGGTTACTCAGGGACTACGTGTCCATGGAATCTATGTGGCAATGGGCTAGCAACTTGTCACCTATTTTCCATATTAATATCATCACGACCAAAACGAATCAAAGGTATGTATACTAACTAGAAGAGCAGATCTCTAAGTTTCAAATTTCAAATTCCGTCGTCATTCTAACCAGTCTAGGCAATTTCCTTCTGGACGATTATTATTTAACTTTGCTCAGGCTATTATTGGATAACGGCTACAAATTTCCGTCACAGTACAAAATGCTACTATAGACATCTAGAGTTGAGATTAAGTACTATTCTAATATACAGCAGTTTTGATATCAATACTAAAAGTTATGGACACTAAGAAAAGACAATCGCGTTCACGACCATTAACCCTTGCGGGGTTCTGAGGTTCAGGTGTCCATCTCCGCAATTGCGAAGGTAGTAATTCTATGGACACCTCGAACCCACGTGTTGACCAGATAGTCAGTACTCAACGTGACAGGTGGTCAGCCATGTCGCCAGTTACAAGCGCTAACTATAACCTGTTCGGGGAACAGCTAGGTTTCCTCACGATGTTTTTTGTGGCAAAAGTTATAGAAGTTTTAAATATACATACGTGTGTAAGGAGGTGCTTGGATCTCAAAGAGGAAAAAAATCTTTTTTCAGTATCAAGAGAAATAGACAATCGTCTGGCGGAGATGGTGTGTATAATAATAATATTTAGGATGCTACTGAACCAATTGAACTAACCCCTTGTTTATTTTAATTAAGACTTGTGTTAAGAGTACTAGTCGATGTATATTTAAGAAACATACACTTACTATATATAGATAAATACATATATAGCATATATAATGAAATACAAAACTGGAAAGCAAAATAAGAGCGTAGTTCTTAACTCTGCCTCCACAGGGAATCGAACCCGGGACCTCACGATTAGCGTTCCGGCGGCTAACCGATCGCGCCACGGAGGTCGTCAAATGATGTGTATAATTTTAATATTTCAATATTTACGGAACCAATTGAACTAACCCCTTGTTTATTTTAATTAAGACTTGTGGATGTATATTTAAAAAATATACACTTATGATATATAGATAAATACATATATATGTATAGCATATATAATGAAATACGAAACTGGAAAGCAGAAGAAAAGCGTATTTATTAACTCTGTCTCCACCAGGAATCGAAGCTGACAAACCTCACCGGGAATAGCGTTCATGTATTTAATCATTGACGACGATTTTGATGACCTCTGTGGCGCGATTGGTTACGCACCTGAACATTAATTGAGGTCCCGGGTTCGATTCCCGGTGGAGGCATAGTTAATAACTACCCTTTTCTTCTGCTTTCCAGTCTGGGTGTTGATTATATATGCTATATTTGTATTTATCTATAAATATAATTAGTATACAGGGTGGCGCATTCAAAACGGTCAGTATGGGAAAGTCTGAAACTATAAGAGATACGAAGATTTGTTCTTAGGAACCATGTCACCGATTTTGATAAAACTAAAAACTGCATTCATACTTTCTTTGAAAAAACAACTATATCCAGTACGGGAATCGAACCCGGTTCCTTTGAAAAAATAAATTGGCCCTTTTTACTTTTTCTTTTTAAATATCGATTGTGTAGGTCTTAAGCTGTAAATGACTGTATGAAACATGGTGTCGAAAATGAATAAAATGCATTGTTTTGGCATACTGTAGTTTATCATAGTAGGTTTTCTAAGTGACCACCGTTGTTTTCAATACAATATTCAACACGTTTAGGTAACGATTTTACTATTGAATTTTGTATTTTCATGTGGTAAATTTGCGTTATAATTTTGACTTTATAGCTCTTTTTAGGTCTTCAATGGTGTCATAGCTTGTTTTGTAAAATTCATCCTTAACGTAATCCCATAAGAAATTTTCTAATATGGTTGAACATGTCACTTTAAGTGGACTTTTCAATAGATTGATAGATTGTTAGTTTTTGATTACTGTGATAACAAAACCTCCTTAAAGGATTAATGCTATGCTAATGCCACATGATATGGTGTATGTAACAAGTAGGGAAGTACAAAACTACAAACAGCCATAGTGACAATTTTAGATGTCTGTTGAATATTGTTACGGTGTATGTAAACTACTATGATAAACTAAAGTATGCCAAAACAATGCATTTTATTCATTTTCGACACCATATTTCATACAGATATTTACAGCTTAAGACCTACACAATCGATATTTAAAAAGAAAAAGTAAAAAGGGCCAATTTATTTTTTCAAAGGAACCGGGTTCGATTCCCGTACTGGATATAGTTGTTTTTTCAAAGAAAGTATGAATGCAGTTTTTATTTTTATCAAAATCGGTGACATGGTTCCTAAGAACAAATCTTCTTATCTCTTATAGTTTCAGACTTTCCCATACTGACCGTTTTGAATGCGCCACCCTGTATATTTCTTAAATATACGTTGGCTAGTACCCTTAACACAAGTCTTAAATGAACTTACCAAGGGGCTAGTTCAAATGGTGTAATAATGTCCTGAATATTATTATTATCATTTGCCCCGTTAAAAAGATCGTATCAATCAGTGTTAAGGAAACTTACAACAAAGTACTTTAATTCACAATGATTGCACGTAATTCCTTTAATATGACAGACGAACGTCCGTTTGTAAGAATTTAACTGTATGACAAACGAAATTTATGCGCATACATCCTGTCACAGAAAACGTCTCTCGACTGACACATTGTAAGCCCCAACTTTGTACACGCCATCTCTCGGATATGAATTGAAAACTCGGTTCTTTGGAACAAGACGTTGCAAATTTCTTTAGGTAACTTTGTAGGTTATATAGGTACATATATTCACATCTTAGTATTCTTTTCATGAAAAACTTGGAATTACAATGTATGCAAGATCTACTTTAAAAGAGAAGTTCAGATATATAATATATTCTAGATTAGAAATAGGATAAGTTACCATCATGATGACGTAGATATATAAACTTTTATTAGAAAAAACTTTATTTTAAATTTTTATTTAAAACTTTTATTTCACAACTACAAGACACACAAAGACATAATACAACTTATAAATAGCAAAGATTTTAATACAAACACACAAGTAATTCTTATGTTTGACTTTGAAGTGTAAAAAAAGTAATGTACGTTTCTAAAAGATTACTAGCTTATATATTATAGTAGATTTCATCAAAATTTTGTTCCTATATCATACTGGGAAAAACGGCAGTTATTCACAGTTAGGGAATTAGCTTATTTTACATATATTCGTTATCGCCTCGACTAAAGGACTAATTTGAAGTTATTTATCAATGGGCTAGCAACCTGTCCCTAGCATTTTATATTATTAGTATGTTAAAAGTGACAAATCAGATATTTTATCTCCTATGTGCTATTTTAAACTGATCATTTAGAAAATGTGAACGTATCGACATACGTTAATGTAATAATAATAATAATATTTGGTGATTATTACACCTTACACTAGCCCATTGGTAAGTACATTTAAGACTTGTATTAAGAGTACAAGTCAACGTATATTTAAGAAATATATACTTATTATAAATAGATAAATACATATATAGCACATATAATCAAGGACCAGACTGGAAAGCAGAAGAAAAGCATAGTTCTTAACACTGCCTCCACCGGGAATCGAATCCGGGACCTCACGATTAGCTAACTGATCGCGTCACGGAGGTCGTCAATGTATACATGTGAATGTATACATGTTAGTTCAAATACGTAACAGATAAGAAAGAAAACAAAAGCAACGTATTCATTTCACCTAATACAATTTGGTTCTTAATACCATTTCCATGTTATTTCTCACCTTGATACAGTAACAACATCTTCCTCAAACACAGAGTAAGTCATCGCAAACAGATAAAGAAAATAAAACAAAGTTATCAAGGAGATTGCTTCCTTATTTTTCCTTATAAAATATGCAGATGAAAGAGAAATACTTAGGTATATACTTAGGAATATTCTATGCAAAAATTTAGTTCACATTCTCTTGAATTTGAGCTAGTATTGAATTTGAATATAATGATATTTTCTGCATTAACTGAAACGCAACATACCCAGCTGAGTTGGAACCCTTTTGCTGCTACGATAACATGCACAAGTTTTATCCACTAATTTGTAACTTTTAATTGTTAACGTTTTGTATTGTGTATGTTTTTGTGACTGTAAATAAACGTTTATATTATTATTTACTTTTACGAGTATTAATCTAGTAATAACTGAACAGATTGAAATGAAATGAAATGTTTTTTATTCAACATGAGGATTATATAATCAAAAAATAATAATAAATAAATAAAAAAAAAACATTTCCACATGAAAAGTCACTAAAATTAGTTAATCTTAAAAAAATTTAATAAACCTAATCAAACTATTTCATGTTCTCATATTTATTTTGGGATGACCTTAGTACACATACATATATTCACGGTTTTACTAGGATATGCAGTGACTCCATCGCCATATCACAAATATTAACACGATCATGCATCCACAAACACTCCAATCCAATCCAAATATTGATGCTAAAAAGTGACCTATGAGATATTATCACGTGTCCGAGGTTCTAGCAACCAGGCAACCCAATTAATCCACTCTTAATTGGTAACTGGAAAACACTTATGTTAAAGTAGGTATCTAAGATGGAATAGAATCTATTGGGAGATGATTTAGGCATCTGTCAGCAATATCCCATATGACATCATATTTTCATAAAGATTTTTTTTGAAAAATTCGAGATTTTTATTTGTTGTACAAGAAAAAAGGACTTATTGCATATATGTATTTTATAAACAAATAATTATCTTTGCTACCCGACGTTTCGGTCATGTTAGAATGCCCATGGTCATGCGTGAAATATACGCAACGTCCCGTTTTCTTTCATGCTAAATAGTTACCTAGGAAATATTATATGTATATGCATGCTCATAGAATATAGACAACTCAATTTAATCTACTCGTCAACCCGAAAACAGGTACATTGGAATGTCTAAGATACCCTTTAAACCAGCACACCACCTTTACATCTCCACTTTTGACTTTGGCAGTGCTGATGCGACGATAACAGGCTTTACAAAGGGTCTCTAACTAACACTGAAATAGAGATGGGACAGGTTACTCTAACATACGTGGTGTGAGTTTTACGTGAGCGTTAATATGTGTAAGTTACTTTAAGATAATTTTAACTAATATTTAGTGAAAACTCAACAGTGTATTTATTAAAAGTCGATATTTATGAGTAGCTCTGGTTCGATCGTTATACCGATATAGTTCAATAGTTCATTTCACGTTATGATCAATTTATAGTGCAAGTTATATACAGTTCAAGCATCAAGGCTCATTCAACCATATAAATCATAATAATAAAGAATTCAACTTCAACTTTTTAAGAGGTAGTCTTTTAGATGTCAATTCAAAGCAATATTTTTTTTATATTCGAGAGACCCGTGTTGGCCGAGTTAACCCATGATCACGTCGTCAAGTAGCAAAGGTACTAATTTGTTTATAAAATACACGAGATAACATCTGTTTTTTTATACAAAGAACTTCATTGACAGTCACTTTGTTGAACAAAACTTGATAATTTCAGTTTTTTTTAATTTACATTAAGATACCTACAAACATAGAACTATATACGAGTATTTTGATATGACGATCTCCGTGGCGCGATCGAATAGCCACCTGAACGCTAATCGTGAGGTTCCGGGGTTCGATTCCCGTTGGAGGCAGAATTAAAAACTACGCTTTTCTACTGCTTTCTAGTCTAGTCGTTGAATATATAAGCTATAATATATGTATGTATCTATGCATAATAAGTATATATTTCTTAAATACCCTTCACACAAGTCTTAAATGAACTTACCAAGGGGCAAGTTCAATTGGTGTAATAATGTCGAAATATTATTATTTTTCATGTACGTATCGTTTCATACAAGCACAAAACTATAGAGGCCCAGCCCTACTAAACTCAGTTACAGTGGGATCAAACATAAACACGCTCCGCCCAAAACATCTGACTCATGTTTGCCCAAATCTAATACGGATGATATCACAATATTGTCTCAAACCGCAAGTCAGCTGCCTTAATATTGTATCAATAATATCAACCAAATATCACTTACGTAACGCATTTAATTATCGAAAGGTTAGTATGAATACATATAATTATGGGTGATTATTAAATTGTTTTTGTGGCTGTGAATAAACGCTATTCTTAATGTATTATATTGGCCTATAAGATGTTAGTTATTGAATTTCGTATTCATTAAAAATGTATTCTTAATTACAAATAGAAGCCTTATACTTAAACCAATCAAAACAAAACCTTATAACTAGTATAACGTAGGTATATACCGACATTGAGCCACAAGTATAATAAAAAAATTATAAATAAATCTTAACGAAAAGAAATGCCTTTAAATTATACTTACAAAAACTATTCGTAAAAGCTTTCAAAAATAACTTATTTTTATGTATATCAACTCCAGCCGTGAAAAACTCAGTTCTAAGTCCCATAATAGTGATAAGTTTATCATATGGGCTAAAATGCAATAATATTTAAATATGACGTAATGCTAAATATGACGTAGATAATCAGTTTATTCATAGTACTATCTATCCCAAGGGGACAAGGAGACGTAAAATGTGACGTAGAAAATCTTTTTAGGGTTCTGTATACCCCAAAGGGATTGATAAACGTGAGTAATTACTGTTGTTTTGCTTTCATATTATTCAATCGGTATTCCATTGAGGGCAAAATTGTGTTACATTGCAGGTTTAGAATGGAACGAATACGTTGTTCCATGAAGCAAACATGCAATGTATACGACTGAGGCTACAATTTCAATTCGATTTATCCCCTTTTGAGTACAGCTCAATATATATTATATACGTATAGAAATAGCTTTGAACGATAGTGTTATGTAACGATCTACCTTGCATATTAAAACTCTACATAAAAAAGCTACTTCCTTTATAAGCTTCTAGGTAGTTACATACGTATATTTTGAGAAGATTGGATATTTAGTCTTAAGAACTTAAGCCTTATTGATATGTTTACCTATCTATAAATATATATAACAAATAGGTATATATAAGATCATCTTTTTAAAGAATATCACTGATTAAACAAATGTATTATCCAAAAATTTATATGAATTATTTGTAGAATTCCTTCTACCCTTTTCATTTCTTCTAACGCATCATAAGTTTTGCTACAACTTATAAGATAGCGTGAACCTCAATCCAATACTAGTGAAACCTAGTTGAACCGAAGCTAAAGCTTTGAGGAGTAACTCACTTAACGGCTTTAAGTAACGGTTTGAGGTAGAGGCGAAGTTAAACGTAAAAGTTCTATAACTTAGGAAAAGGATTGAAAAGTGTCGTAAAAATAAATCAGGTACGGGAAAGTTGCAAACAAGATATTTCGCTTGCTCTCATTAAAATGGACAGTTTGCTTCATGAACAACTAGGATATTCTTCTATACCTGAGTTAGTTGTTGAACCCATTACGTATCACGTTGGATGCTGATTTGGTAACCCTTAATCACGTAGTGAAGCACCCATCCGGTTAATGTTTCTGATTTATAGTATACTCGTATGTACATATGTTGTAAAGAGACGAAAAAATATGCCCAAAACCAAACTATATCTATTTTACTAATTTCGTATAGCATAAACATACGTATTGAATCCGCGAGTTTCAGATTATAATGTATTTAGTAAACTTTTGAAGACTGGCGGACAAACCGCGGTCACCATTGTATATTTTTGCTAAGCTGGGTTTTTATATTATTTTAATATAGAGACAGATGAAATAATAATTCTACCACACATCATTAAATACCTACCGATTCTCCCATTTCTCCCACGATAAAGGACATTTTATCTGAAGTCTCTATCCACCCAAAAAGGCATTAAAGACTTTTACTATCTATCCATATATGTACATGTAATAATAAGCAACTTGTATAAACAACACTGAAGCAGGGCAGTGCAATTTGTTTCAAGCAAATGATTTCGCTCAAGCCGCGGCGAGAAAAAGCTGACTCATGTCAAATGGTGTTCATATATCAGAACTAAGCTTGCTTACTTGGCACAAAAAGAGGTTTACGAGTTTTAAGTGGCGCCATTCTTCAGTTTACATACATATTTTCACGTAAATGAGGTGTTCCCTATCGGTGTTGGCAATGAAACGCCAAGGCTGTGTAAAAAAAAACTTTTTTATTTTTTTTAAATTCTTTATTAAGTCATTCACCACTAAGGTTATGTCGGCTGAAGTACAAACACTGATGCCACGGCGTTTGAACGTCTTGTTATTCCATCGCCATGGTTACACCAACGCCGCCAGCCGCTACAACCGAATAAAAACGAACTCGAAGCTCCAATTCTTCTCTTCCTTGTTCTTCGGTTCGTTCCAGTTGAGGATTCAAATCTTATCCCAAAACGAACATATTTAGTCAGTTTGGCATCACAATTGACTAAATATTCAGCCGAAAATAATTGTTTGTATTTTCCACTTTCACTGAGCTGCTGACTTTGTTGACGCACCTTAGATATTATACTTAATTAATCCAAATATACAGACATTGTATCATGAGAATATCTTTTATTCATAAATTCAAATTAAGTCATATACAATAAAACAAGGAATTAAAACTAACAAAATATTTACAAACTTAAAACTAATTAAAATAATTTAACTATAAATTAAATATGTCTAAAAAATTGTCGCTGTCATTGGAGCGCAGAGTACCCAATATGCTGGCATTGGTTGCACTACACTAGCACACACTGGTTGAAAACCTTAGTTTTCAGGCATTGTGGTAAAGACGACGTGAGAACATGCCTTAGCCTTCCAAATGCTGCCCATCCCAGCTGAATTCTTCTGTCAGCCTCCCTCTCGAAGATGTTTCTGCCAAGCTGTATAATTTGACCTAAATAAGTGTATTGGGAAACAACTTCTACGGGAGTGCCCCCAAGGGCAACCGGTCTCGGGACCACCAAATCATTAAACATGATTTTGGTTTTTTCTAAATTCATCCCGAGTCCGATGCGTCGAGAAGCAGCATCTAGTTCGGACAGCATTTCCTCCAGATCCTGCAGCGACTCTGCCATCAGGACGATATCGTCAGCAAAGCGGAGGTGCGAGATGTATTCCCCATTTATATTTATTCCCCGTTCAACCCAATCCAACGTTTTGAAAACATCTTCCAGTGCACTCGAGAACAGTTTCGGGGACATAACATCCCCCTGTCTGACACCTCTCTGCAATTGGATAGGTTTCGTGCCGTGGCTTTGGAGTTGAACGGTCATCATGGCGGAATCATAGATATGTCTCAGCACACTCACGTATCGCCAGTCGACCTGAGATCGCTGCAAGGATTCCATGACTGCCCAGGTCTCGACCGAGTCAAAGGCTTTCTCATAGTCCACAAATGCGAGGCAGAGTGGCTGGTTATACTCGTTAGTTTTCTGTATAACTTGCCTCAACGTGTGGATGTGGTCTATGGTGCTAAAACCCCGTCGAAACCCGGCCTGCTCTGGAGGCTGAAAGCTATCGAGCCTGGCTGAGAGTCTATTGGAGATGACCCTCGAGAACAGCTTATATATGTGGCTCAGAAGTGTTATCGGCCTGTAGTTCTTCAAGAGGGTTTTATCTCCCTTCTTGAAGAACAGAACAGCCACACCTCTGTCCCAACATTTTGGAGTTCTTCCGAAGAAGATGACACTATTAAAACTTCTCTGGAGCTCCCTCAGAACTGGTCTTCCACCAGATTTCAGGAGCTCAGAGGTGATTCCATCCTCTCCCGGAGCTTTTCCATTTTTAAGCTGTTTTAAGGCCATCTCAATCTCATCCATAGCTATTTCAGGCATGTCCTCAGTAAAGTGGCGTGTCAATGTGGCCCTTGAATCGGACGCGTCAGGAACCGGATTTCGGCATCGTGAGCGGTATAACTGGCCGTAAAAATCTTCTATCTCAGACAAGATCTCTGGTTTAGAGGTGACCATGTCTCCACGAGCAGTCCTCAACTTCGTCATATGGCTACGTCCCAGTTTTCGGGCGAATACGCGCATCCCACGATTTTGCTCGATCAACTCTTTTATGAGGAGAGCATTAGCGTTACGTAGGTCACGTCGTATTGCCTTCTTAATCTGTTTGTTTAGCGTAGCTGTTTGCAAAGGAGATGTCTGTGGAGTTTCTCGTCTTAACCTCATAAGGTCCAAAGTCTCGTCCGAGAGATCTGACTTACGGCTCCCAGCTCGAGCCCTGCAGAACCGGCTCCCTTCCTCGCCGATTATTCTGGTCACATTTTCGAGGTCCTCGTCAACATTGGTCGTAGTCATAGTGGAAAATACAAACAATTATTTTCGGCTGAATATTTAGTCAGTTTGGCATCACAATTGACTAAATATTCAGCCGAAAATAATTGTTTGTATTTTCCACTTTCACTGAGCTGCTGACTTTGTTGACGCACCTTAGATATTATACTTAATTAATCCAAATATACAGACATTGTATCATGAGAATATCTTTTATTCATAAATTCAAATTAAGTCATATACAATAAAACAAGGAATTAAAACTAACAAAATATTTACAAACTTAAAACTAATTAAAATAATTTAACTATAAATTAAATATGTCTAAAAAATTGTCGCTGTCATTGGAGCGCAGAGTGCCCAATATGCTGGCATTGTATGATATTGCTTAGAGCGAAAGGAATCTATCAAGCGCTGAACTATCAATCTATAATTTTAACATACATACACACACATCACGTCTGATTCCCTGTAGAGGGGTAGGCAGAGAATACAGATCCCCATTTATGGCAGACCACTTTCGCTTCGTTGACAGTCATACACCTCATACACACGGCGATTATAGGTACTTCTAATGTCACCCTTTTTCACTATGGCGTTTATCTGACTGTCATATGTCTTATTGGGCCGGCCCCTACGTAACCGCACTTCCACTTCACTCACATCCTCTTGTCAATCTACTATCATTCATATACATAATAATAAATTCTTTCTTTTATAATTTATTTCTTTTATATTATAAATTCTTTTATAAGCCATTCATCGCTAAGGTTAAAACGGTACAAGTACAAATACTGATGCTATGGCGTTCGCACTTTTTGTTATTTAGTCATCATGGTTACTCCAACCCCACCAGCCACTAAAATCGAAGAAAAACGAAGTCGAAGCTTTCTTCTTTTCCTTGTTCTTCGGTTCGTTCCAGTTGAGGATCCAAATTTTATCCCAAAGCGAATATAGTTAGCCAGTTTGACATCACAATTAACATAATATATATATTCTTCGGAGAATTATTTATTGTATTTTCAACTTTCACTTTCGCGAGGACTGCTTAACCCTAAGCTCTGGACATTTGTTCTACTTCCGGGAAGGAGACTGCAAGTCCCAGGGGGCGTAGGCTTCCTCGTCAACAAAGTCCTCTGTAACAACGTTGTGGAAGTGTCCAGTGTGTCGACAAGGGTGGCGTACATCATTCTTAAGCTCTCGGATCGGTACTCACTCAAAATGATCCAGGTGTACGCCCCCACATCGGCACACTCAGACCAAGAGGTAGAGGCCCTATACGATGATATCGAACGGGCCTTGCATCATACCACGTCCACTCACTACAACGTTGTGATGGGGGACTTCAACGCTAAAATTGGTCGAAGGGAGAGTGGTGAATCGAGGATTGGACCACACGGCATTGGCAGTCGGAATTCCAGGGAACACATGTTGGTCCACTTTCTAGAATCGCAGGGGCTGTATCTTATGAACACTTTTTATAAGAAAAAGCCCCAACGGAAGTGGACCTGGAAAAGTCCCGATGGAAACACCTTTAATGAGATCGACTTCATCATGGCGGATAAAAAGCACATATTCAGGGATGTCTCTGTGATCAACAGGTTTAATACCGGAAGTGATCACCGCATGGTAAGAGGCACCCTGAATATCAATAATAAGCTAGAAAGGATACGCATGATGAAGTCCACGCTCCGACCGACCCGACTGCAAATGGCTGCTGGTTCATCCAAGTTCCAGTTGGAACTTCAGAACCGCTTTGCCATTCTGCAGACTACGACCAATGTTGACGAGGACCTCGAAAATGTGACCAGAATAATCGGCGAGGAAGGGAGCCGGTTCTGCAGGGCTCGAGCTGGGAGCCGTAAGTCAGATCTCTCGGACGAGACTTTGGACCTTATGAGGTTAAGACGAGAAACTCCACAGACATCTCCTTTGCAAACAGCTACGCTAAACAAACAGATTAAGAAGGCAATACGACGTGACCTACGTAACGCTAATGCTCTCCTCATAAAAGAGTTGATCGAGCAAAATCGTGGGATGCGCGTATTCGCCCGAAAACTGGGACGTAGCCATATGACGAAGTTGAGGACTGCTCGTGGAGACATGGTCACCTCTAAACCAGAGATCTTGTCTGAGATAGAAGATTTTTACGGCCAGTTATACCGCTCACGATGCCGAAATCCGGTTCCTGACGCGTCCGATTCAAGGGCCACATTGACACGCCACTTTACTGAGGACATGCCTGAAATAGCTATGGATGAGATTGAGATGGCCTTAAAACAGCTTAAAAATGGAAAAGCTCCGGGAGAGGATGGAATCACCTCTGAGCTCCTGAAATCTGGTGGAAGACCAGTTCTGAGGGAGCTCCAGAGAAGTTTTAATAGTGTCATCTTCTCCGGAAGAACTCCAAAATGTTGGGACAGAGGTGTGGCTGTTCTGTTCTTCAAGAAGGGAGATAAAACCCTCTTGAAGAACTACAGGCCGATAACACTTCTGAGCCACATATATAAGCTGTTCTCGAGGGTCATCTCCAATAGACTCTCAGCCAGGCTCGATAGCTTTCAGCCTCCAGAGCAGGCCGGGTTTCGACGGGGTTTTAGCACCATAGACCACATCCACACGTTGAGGCAAGTTATACAGAAAACTAACGAGTATAACCAGCCACTCTGCCTCGCATTTGTGGACTATGAGAAAGCCTTTGACTCGGTCGAGACCTGGGCAGTCATGGAATCCTTGCAGCGATCTCAGGTCGACTGGCGATACGTGAGTGTGCTGAGACATATCTATGATTCCGCCATGATGACCGTTCAACTCCAAAGCCACGGCACGAAACCTATCCAATTGCAGAGAGGTGTCAGACAGGGGGATGTTATGTCCCCGAAACTGTTCTCGAGTGCACTGGAAGATGTTTTCAAAACGTTGGATTGGGTTGAACGGGGAATAAATATAAATGGGGAATACATCTCGCACCTCCGCTTTGCTGACGATATCGTCCTGATGGCAGAGTCGCTGCAGGATCTGGAGGAAATGCTGTCCGAACTAGATGCTGCTTCTCGACGCATCGGACTCGGGATGAATTTAGAAAAAACCAAAATCATGTTTAATGATTTGGTGGTCCCGAGACCGGTTGCCCTTGGGGGCACTCCCGTAGAAGTTGTTTCCCAATACACTTATTTAGGTCAAATTATACAGCTTGGCAGAAACATCTTCGAGAGGGAGGCTGACAGAAGAATTCAGCTGGGATGGGCAGCATTTGGAAGGCTAAGGCATGTTCTCACGTCGTCTTTACCACAATGCCTGAAAACTAAGGTTTTCAACCAGTGTGTGCTCGTTATGACGTACGGTTCTGAGACGTGGACACTCACTGCGGGACTAGCGCACAAATTCAAGGTCACTCAGCGTGCTATGGAACGGAAGATGCTCGGGGTTTCTCTGGTAGATCACATCAGAAATGAGGTGATACGCCAGAGAACTAAAGTAACCGACATTATGAAAAGAATTAGCTCGCTGAAGTGGAGTTGAGCTGGTCACGTATGCAGAAGGACTGATGGTCGCTGGAGCAAAAAAGTCCTAGAGTGGAGACCGCGTCTCAGTAAACGTAGTGTGGGGCGCCCCCCGGCAAGGTGGGAAGACGACCTGCGCAGGTTGGCCGGCATCGAATGGATGCGAACGGCCACTGACAGGGAGAAGTGGTGTCATTTGGGGGAGGCCTATGTCCAACAGTGGATTGATACAGGCTGATGATGACAACTTTCACTGAGCTGCTGACTTTGTTGTCGAACTATAGACAACTGATCATTCACAATTGTATCGTACGCGGGTTCACGACCATTAACCCTTACAGGGTAGTCAGAGGTTCAGGTGTCCATCTCCGCAATTGCGAAGGTAGTAATTCTATGGCCACCTCGAACCCACGTGTTAACCAGATAGTTAGTACTCAATGTGACAGGTGGTCAGCCATGGCGCCATTCACAATTATTAATAAGCAATTAATCCAAATGGTTCTGTCCACCCCCAACGGAACTAGATGGAGATAATGTATGTATGTTACGAGAACAAAAGGTTCCAAAGAACTTGTCAGGCTATTCAGGTCCTTATTGGGGACAAAGATAAATTGATTTAATGATTTATAGCCACATAGAGCCTACTTTTCACCAAATAATAGAGTTTCATATAAGAATACTTCTATAGTATCTACTATTCTTTTAAATTACTATACAGCAATAATAACAATTAATAGTTAAGTAGTGCTTGTAAATGGTAACATGGCTTACCACCTGTCATATTGAGTACTGGCTAACTGGTCAACACGTGGGTTGGTGGCCATAGAATTACTACCTTCGCAGTTGTGTAGATGGACACCTGAATCTTTGACTACCCCGCTTGATGGTAGTTAATGCAGCACCTGTAAATGGGATATAAGCCACCTTCGTCTATGTACTATAATGCACCTGTATAATAAAAAGTATCGAAGTATGCCCTTTTCAATCCAAGTCCCTACATCTTCTTTCCAACCGCATTTCTCCTATATCATACAATTCCTTATTCCGAAATCAATAAGGGACTTGTAACATTTTATCATGTAGAGCAAATCAATATGAGAATATGTTACATAGGTACTCGTATATACCCACAGGTGGGTGATTGGCAATTTGTCCCAACACGGAAAAAGGGCAGGTAATTGAGGGCCAAATAAACAATGTTTCTCTCTCACCTTAGGAAATATTTTCCTCCCTTCAAGAAAAGTTGTACGAGAAAAAATACGAACTGGAAATATATTTTACAAGCACTAATTATTACCTGTTCGACGAACAGGTAGGTTTCCTCACGTTGTTTTCCCTCACCGTATAATTCGATGCATTTCGTAAATGTGTTTTTATTACGAAAATGTACATAGAATTCATTAAACTTTATTTTCTTTAAACGGGGTTTGAACCCTGTACCCACTGATACAGAGCCAAGTCCCAAACAACTGAGCTACGTCGAATTTGAATTATGTATGAGGTGGCTAAGGAGTACATGAAATATACTGTGTTGTTCACCTATATACAATTCCGAAATGCAGCAACTACAGTAAAAGCAAACATTAAAAACAAACCAACTTATTTTACGTTTTAATAAATAGTGAGTACATACTTGTAAATGGCAACACAGTTCACAATCCGTCACATTAAGTAGTATATATTTGATTAACAACAGCTTAACTCGAGAGTTCAAGATAGCCATAGAATCTAAAATTTCGGACATACGCTTGTATCTGACTACACCGCAAATGTTTTATTACAGGTTTCTGATCATGAAATATTTAATAATATATATACACACATACATAAATAAGATAGATATAGACATATATAAACACCTACATATAATAGTCCCGTACATTTCTTTTTCTTTTTTTTATTCCTTCCAACACTAGCCTTAACATAAAAAGACAGATTCCTTTTTCAACCTTTTTATATCTACCTTTTTGCCAAATCGTTCAGTAATTTGTCTCGACAAAGCAGTAGGTAATTGGAAGGTTCAATAAAACCTATTGCTAGTCACTTGACGACGTTTTCGGGCGCTGTTCCAATAATGAATTTGATTTATTAACGAAAAGAGAGAAAAACCTGCCTCGGGCATTGAATAAAATATTACTGTAGATACTCGTACATACATACACATATACACGCCTCTACGTCCCTAAGAGGAAAGGCACTACCTACCAATAACCACCTGGAACGATTCTGACAAATCTCTCTTGCTTCACTCACACCCATAAATATTCTCATGCACGCTCTTCTTATTCTTCACGCTTCATACATTCACCTTGGGAAGAATGTTTCCAATCTGTATGGTATGTTCTACGCGGCTCACCTCGTCCAACTCGACCTTACACTTGAACTTTATAAATTCAGTTAGTAATCCTCCTTTCATCCATCCAACGAAAATACATATATAAATGATAATAAAGTGTTATTATTATTATTAGGTAAACTGATAGTTATAAACGAGAATTATGTTAATACTAGGTCTTTGTTTTCTTTTGGTTAAATGTCGTTGAAGATTATTTCAAAGTGAATTTACGTGAGAACATAATGAAGAAACCTACCTGTTCCCTAAATAGGTAACAGTTAGTGTCTGTAAATGGCAATACGACTTATCATCTGCCACTTGAGTACTGACTATCTGGTCAACACGTGGATTCGAGGTGGCCATAGAATTACTACCTACGCAATTGCGGAGATAGAAACCTGAACCTCTGACTCGCAAGGGTTCATAATCCTGTACGCGTTTGTCTTAGTTTTGTATTATTATTATCAGGTACGCTGATAGACTAGTTATAAACGTAGATAAAATTGTATCTTGTTTAAATGTGGTTGATGGTTATTTGAAAGTGAATGGACGTGAGAACATGGGTTCGAAGTGACCATAGATTTACTAGTTCTGCATTTGACCAATGAGATTATAGTATGTCTCCTAATTTTTATTACTATCTCCATTTTTCTCTCCACCCAAAATAAAATCGAAGGACGTGAGTGAATATGTAAACAGGTATGTGTCCAAATACTCAGAGAAGAAGCATTAAAGCCATTATTTGAATTTGGAATCATTGAAAACCTTTCAGACACATTCAAGTGTTCTTGACATCATGTCCAATTATTATAAGATGAAATCGTTACGGTGTCTTATACCTATGTATACTGTTACTCATACATTCTTACATCCTTTGCTATATTGGGACATAAAAAAAATGTGAACTAGCTGCCGTTCTTCCCGGCATGTCGCAGAAGGCTACCAAGGGGGTAAATGAAAGAATTGGGCTCAATAGATGCTAAATATGCATGATAAAATGTTACCTAGGGATTTTATTCAGTCTTCGAGGTTTTGTCCATCCCGAAACAGACTAAAGGACTAAATGGATGTGTATGTTCGTGTGTATGTTCATAAATAATATTGGTATATGAAGCGAGTAGAAAAATATATACATAAATACACGTCACGCCTGCTCTGCAATCGGCGGTTATAGTTACTTCTAACGTCACCATTTTTAAATATGGCGTCTATGTGACTGAAATATATCATATTGACCCGGCCCCTACGTAACCGCCTTTCAACCTCGAAATAAATAAACGGGTATAAAATGAATTATTTGCGAAAATGGTAATGCACTCTTATTAAAGTACAATTATTATTGATTAAATGTTTCAGTTTATTACAGTTAATTTTATTAATTATATTTCTCTAATTAATAAGTAAGTGGACTTATCGAGTAAGTTTTTATATAATAAAGTTACTTTTATTATTAACTCGACGTTTCGGCTACGTTGCAGTTGCCTTGGTCACGGGCAAACTGACTAAAACTATTATAACTCTCTATTTAGCAAATAACAAAAGATCATTATTATAAGCTTATAACATAAAAATACCTACCCACATTACCAATAACTAGAAAACTCTATCAATAAAATAATCCACAATTTATCGTCCACCAGTTGAAAAGCCAATAGAAAATGGCGATAAACTCTCCTATTCATCTCGGAAAATCGTTTTTCTATTAGTTACTTAGTGAATTCACCTTTATATATCGAGACTCAATCCCTTTGGATAAATCACTTAAGTTATTTCGTTCTGTTGAGAAAATAATCTTCGGGTTACGCTAAAGGTTGGGTTGGGTTTGGTGGCTATACGACGGATAATATTGGAGCAATATGTTATTATCAAATAGATAGATGATATATTGAAAAAGCGTAAAATATTGAATCTGTGACTACTGACATTTCTTTTCTGCAGGTTTACTTTACGAAATGCCAATAATTTAATTTTGTTTTTTAATCTAAACAAATTTTATATGGCTGATCTGAAGAAGAAAAAGAAACATTTTTCTATACAAATTATAATTAGATTTGAGTCAAATAAATCGTTGTGAAAACATGCCCATTTATCTAGGTTTCTGTCGAATAACCAACCACCTTAGCAGTGACATAAAAACCTGTCACACGAGTAGAAGTCGAACTCGTAAATATTCGATATTATTCCTCATTTCTGCGCCCAACGGAGCGAAACCATATTTTAAAATCGACGAATGACGAATCCCTTTTACATGATTAGAGTATAACACAGAATCCGTTAAAAGGTTTTCTGTGTATGTGTTAAAACAAGAAAGTATTCTTTCGTATCCCTGCTAGCTGGGACGTAAAGAGAATGGAAGATTCTCTCGAAATGTCTTAATGACTAAGGGTCAATTGAATCTTTTAGGCGATGGACTATCAATCTATTAATAATACATCTAGTTAAAGATAATGAAACGCTAAAAGATGTGGTAAAATCACCAAAGAGTGATACACAAATTAATAAAAGATCATTAATATAATGAATAGGGTATGTAGGATCCACTGTGTCCTACAGGAAAAGAGGTGTTCGTCCAGGCTAATGGCCTGACTTGGAAATTTCTATATACGATCTTGTTTCCGTCAAAAATTTCAATTGCGCGTTCTAGTATAGGATGATTTTTGTAATTATTATTTTATTCTTGCTGGCGTCATCTGTGGTAATGATGTTTTAACTAATTGCAACTTAGGTTTACTTAGGTTTCTCTATGTCTGTGGCGCTCTAGAGGTCGCCACAGGTATAATAAGCACTTAATAATACGTTTATCGTTTAAACATGTTCTGAAAGAGTCCCGTTCGAAGTACTTATAACTTTCAGTATGTATTTTCGCGGTTTATGGATTTTAATAAAGGGAATGTGGTGCGATAATTGAAAATGGGCTTAGGTGATCTTTGTAGGAAGATGGATGTGATTTGTATGTTAGTACATACATACATATATACGTTCACGATCGTACAACCTTTTCGAGGTAGTCAGAGGTTGAGTATCCCACATCAACTAAGTGAAGATCTTTGGTCACCCGTAACTCACTTTGTACCTGTTAATCAATACTCAACATGACTGGTGGTAAACCAAATCACCGTATACACATACTGACTATTGCCTATTTGGGAACATAGGCTATAGTCCTTACGATGATTTCCCTTACATATGTATCTATGTATGATTTTTTCTTATGTAAGTATGTGTTACTACGGCTGTAGCCCAGTGGGTAAGACCTCGGACTTTGTATGAGAAAGGTCCTAGGTTCGAATTCCGAGTCTGGAATGTACCAATGAATGAAATTTAAATATGTGTTTTTCATTTACGTACATAATTTACAGTTGCTAACGGTGAGGGAAAATATCGTGAGGAAACCTGCCTATCCCTCAGGATAGGTAATAGTCAGTGCCTATATGCGGCGATACGGTTCACTACCTATCACGTTGGGTGCTGTCTATCTAGTGATACGCGGGCTTCGAATGACCCATACCTAACATGCCTTCGAAATTTCGGAGATGGGCATTCAAGCCTCTTACTACCCCGCCATAATAAAAAAGGGAGTGTGTATACACAAGTCGTGAAGCGTATGTATGTAAGTATGTGTTGTTTAATAATCTTACACTTCACATATTTTGCAATATACACCAAAGCACTGCAATATGCATGGAGTGAAAAATACCTTTCATATGAGAAAAGCTCAGCTTATTAATAACAGGAAAGCTCGCAATAGAGTCATAGCTTGTAACCTACTTTCCAATGAAAAACTTATTAGCGTAGATATGAGGACTTGCTTATAAAGAATATGACTTTTCTGCAAAGATGTGAACATATGTAGTTTTATATGCTTTTTTGTACATTCCAGTGTGATCGTTTTTTATGTATTTATCCGTCTTTAATAAGAATATATTTCTTACTATATTATTATATTGACTAGTACGCTTAAAAAAAGTTTTGATGGAACTTATCAAAGAGCTAGTACCAATGTGTCCCAAACATTAATATTCATATACTTACATAGGTATTATTACATTAATTCCATGTGGGGCAATTCGGCTGATATTAATTCAGTATTTGTGCTGCAGAAGAGGGCCATTCGCTCGATCTACCGTATGGGCCCTCGTGAGTCTTTAAGAAATGTGTTTAAGACAATAAATATACTGACTGTGGCTTCTCAATATATATAATATGATAACTTGGTCTATATTAAAAAAAAATGATTACAGGCTTGTAAGAGACATGCATAATTGTAACACACGTAATAAAAATAAATTGTATTATAATGGCTCTAGACTAAAAAGAATAAACGATTCGTTTATGGGCCTGGGCATAAAAATGTATAACAAACTTCCAGAGTCTATAAAGTCCTTACCTCTAGACAAATTTAAAGTTTGCACTAAAGCGACGTTGATCGAGAAGGGCTACTACAAAGTGAAAGACTTTTTAAATGATGTTATGTGACGTTTCATTTTTGTGTGGTCATGGCTTCCCATTCCAGTTCTTATTGGGACTTCCCTTAAGTTTGTTGTTAAACACTATTTAATTTTGTTGAATGTGAAGCTTTGATCATGTTCTAATGAATTATTATTAAGTTTAATGTACACATAATCTGCAGAGTTTCTTGGCACTTCTTCTCTGCAAAGATTTTCTTTACGAAGTGCCATTAGTTTTATTAATTTAATTTGATTTATTTTAATAATTAGTGTATATTAATGACATATTTTTTATAAAAAAAAGTGATTTTATGATCCTTATATAGAATAAAAAGATTTTCATTTCATTTCATTAATAATTATTTGTTTCTTTACAATATTTTTCTATTTTTAATATTATATTTATATCTTGTATTCTGTTATTGATAATATGTCAATAAAGGCGGATTTCAAGTGACCCATACTTAACATGCATTGAAATTTCTCTCATTGAAAGCCTCTGACTACCCCGACACAATAAAAAAGAGAGTGTATATAGACTAGTCGTATAGACTAGTCGTAAAGCGTATGTTATATTATGTTATATAAATACAAATAATAAGTATCTGATATGGTAACGATATAATTATTAATAATACCAATTATGAAAATATGGACCTACGAATCGTAATTGTAAATACTTGAACGAGACAAGGTCATTTATTTCAGAGACATTCTAATTCAGTAACAGAAGCAATTAAATTTCGTAATACGATACTATACAATTTCAACATAGTTTTTTAGATACATTTTCAATTGTTTTAAATTGACATTTCAATTTATGTTAAGAAAATGTTAAAATACAATTAAATATACATCAATACATACATATAATTTAAAGCCAGGTTAAAAAGAATATCACATACATTATATCTCCTTGATCATTTTTAGCGTTAATATTGGAGTTGTCATGACTAAGATATGGAACTTTGGTGGTAGGTTGCCAGCCCATAATATAGTAGATTGAATTTACCTCTTATTCCTTAGTCGCCTCGAATGTCGTGCCAGAATGATCGACAGCTAGTTAGCATTTTATTAAGGTTGATAGGACTTTTTACATTAATACGTAGAGTAAACCATACATATATACAAATCACGGCCATTTCCCTGTAGAACGCAAAGATCACAAATCCTCTTCCAACCATCGCTTCATTGTCAACCATACACCTCCTCATACACACTCCGTGGATATAGGTTTCAATGGTAAAACATACAAATGTATGTAAACTAAAATGTTTAATATAAGTCTTGACTATACTTACTTCAATTTGTGTAATAGTGTCCTAATTTATTATGAAAACGCCCAGTCATCTTCAGAATATAAATTCTCATTTACGGCGTATCTAATGAGAAAAGAGATTTGAGAACCTAATATACTTACTTAATATAAAAACTATAGTCATTATACATATGACGACCTCCGAGACACGAACGAGAAACCACCTGAATGCTAAAAGTGAGGTCCCGGGTTCGATTGCCGGTGGAAGCAGAGTTAATAACTACACTTTTCTTCTGCTTTCTATTCTGGTCGTTGATTATACATGTATCCATGTAAGATAAGAATATGTTTGTTAAATATACGGTGATTAGTACCCTTTAGACAAGTCTTAAACCTACATAGCAAGGGGCTTGTTTGATCGGTGTTAAAGTTTAGTGTCCTACAATATTATTATTACATTGCTTATTAAGTCTTAAGTTGTTTAGAGCTAGGGCTTATATGAATGTCTTAATGAGACAATTATAAAGAAATCGCGTGAAAGCAATTTTGAGATGTGATTTTGCAAAACTGTTCTTAGGTCGCAGCGCGGGTTGTTTCACTAAATGCGCATATTTTGACATCAGCTGTGGTACAAGATATAAGCGGATAGCAGGTTGAACCTTACACTTATATGTACATATTACTCGCTTCAAATTGACGTTTTGATGCCACAAAAACCATGATAGATATATAACCTAGGAGCTTGTTTCTGTTTATCTCGAAAGAAGTAACCGGAAAAATATCTAAACGATGTAATCATCAATATTTTTTTGTTGTCAATGTCTTAGTAAACATAACATCTACAAGTTAATCTCCAGCATTTATATAAAAATACTGCTGAAATTAATAAAAAAGATCAGTGAAAGACTCCCTGTTTTATAATATTGGACCCTTGATCAATAATTTAACTACCTTTCTACTATCACAATGCTTAGTTCATTGTAGACACTGAAACTCGATTAAATTTAAGATCTTTCATATACATAAAAACAAAAACAAACGCATTCACGACCATTAACCCTTGCGGAGTAGTCAGAGGTTCAGGTTTCCATCTCCACAATTGCGAAGGTAGTAATTCTATGGACACCTTGAACCCACGTGTTAACCAGATAGTCAGTACTCAATGTGACAGGTGACATATATATGTTTAAATGCACTTTCTAAGTGAATTCCTTTCTCCTTACTTACCCTACCTATTCCATTACAATACTCCAATCAATTAACACAATATTATCGCTGTAACCTCTACCTTGGACCACACCCAGGCACGCCATTTAATTCCGCGCCAGTCGTCCGCCGCCAGTTAATGTCACTGTCTTTATTACTAAGATGCAAATAGTTGCTCAGGAAGAGAAGAGACCTATTATGCATTGCTACCTCTTGGTATTTCACTTGTAAGTAGTCTGAGTTTATACGAATATTACTTACTTATATTATAATGGTATACAAAACAAAAATAGGTATATGTTATTCATTTAATTCTGAAATGCACGTCACCCTAACAGGTAACCTAATGTGTAAAAGTATTTATACATATACGTATTGTTTTGTATTTTGGCGTATCTCTAAATTCGGATAAGGTCAGTTGTTTGGAGCTTGACTCTGTATCAATGGGTACAGGGTAAACCTCGACGCATGTACTAATAGAAATGAAGTTTAATGAATTTGTATGTACATCTTCGGAATAAAAATTCATTTGCGAATTCAACGTATTTCAGTAGTTAATGCGACATAGCTCAGTTGTTAATTTGACGTAGCTCAGTTGTTTGGGCCTTGACTCTGTATCAGTGGGTACAGGGTTAAATCCCGAATACTACGGTAAGGAAAAACTTCGTTAAGGAACCTACCTGTTCGGCGACGTGGCTTACCACCTGTCACATTGAGTTCTGACTATCTTGTGAACACATGGGTTCAATGTGACCATAGAATTACTACCTTCGCAATTGTGGAGATGGACACCTGAACCTCTGACTATCGCAAGTGTTAATGGTCGTGAACACGTTTGTCTTATCTATTAATCCCCAACAGCGTAGATAGACATACTCTTTTACTACTTTCCAAGCGATAACGGTCGTGATTTTTAGGATATTTATACCTTAATGTCCAAAGTAGAACTCAAATTTAGAACGAACAACTCCAATTTGAACAAATTGAACTTTTAATGTTGCTATCAAGCATATTTCATGTCAAGTGCTAATCTGGGACTGAATAGTATGTGGCATAAATAAAAACATTTCAATTCAATATTTACTACAGAATGTTGAATTTGAAAAGGTGAGTGAGATAGGCGAAATTAAAAAATATATCATTACTTTATAAACATTGTTTATACGATCGTAAAATATGACGGTGGAGTCACCTGGTTAACTTTACTAAAAATACATACACTTTTTATCACATTTTCATCACGCCTTAACAAAATTACCTTGGTATATTAATCTCTTGTGATTTTACTATGTTCTCATAAGTAATAAGCTTTTTCTAAACAAATAGACAAACCAAAACTATTGCTTTTCACTAATAATACATTATCTTATATTAACAGACTAATCTTGACAAAAAGGATGTAAGTATCGTTTATATTATACTAGCGACCCGCTCCGGCTTCGCACTTCTGGCTATTTAATGGATGTTATTATACATATAAACCTTCCTCTTGAATCACTGTATCTATTAAAAAAATCAAAATCCGCATCAAAATCCGTTGCGTAGTTTCAGAGATTTAAGCATACAAAGGGACATATGGACAGAGACAGTGACTTTTTTTTACTATGTAGTGATTTACCTTTAGAAAAATAAAGATACAAAATATACGCTTCTCGACTTGTGTATGCATACGGGGTAGTCAGAGACTTGAGCGACCATCTTCAAAATTTCGAAAGCATACTAGGCAAGAGCCGTTCAAAACCCGCGTTTCTCTAGATAGACAGCACCCAACGTGATAGGTAATGAACCGTATCGCCTTATACAGACAATGGCTTTTACCTATTCCGAGGGAAAGGCAGGTTTCATCACGATGTTTTCCTCACCGTTATATACGTAATATAATGTTTGAATTGAATTCAGAAGTACCTATAACCACCGAGTGTGTATGAGTGTCAATGAAGCGAAAGTGGTCTGTCAGGGTCGATACAAATGGGTATCCATGATATCTGCCTAACCCTCTACAGGGAATCAGGCGTGATGTGTGTGTATGTATGTATGAATTCAGACCACTACTTCCTTACTTTAAGCGATCTTTATTGAATCCTCACACAGACTGCACTTAAGAGACATGAACTAGTACGAGCTCTATCTACCCCTTTTACCGTAATGGTCGTCATTATAGAATTTCTCATCCGGGCAACCGGATCAATGCGACGGGGAAACCGGAAAAATGCGATTGTTCTGCCGCCGGGTAAAGATAGCAGAAAAACTATATTAGCTTCAATAATAATAAATAAGAAATTTCACAACGATAATAAAATTCCGTGTAACAAGCTGGGAAAATAAATATCCCTGTAACAAGCTGGGAGGTACAGTTGTCTATGGTTGATCAATAAAGTTAGCAGCTCAGTGAAGGTTTAAATACAAATAATTATTTTTGGCTGAATTTTTAGTCACTTGTAATGCCTAATTGGCTAAATATGTTTGCTTTGCGATTATATTCGGATCCTCAACTGGAACGAACCGAAGAACAATGAAGAGAAGAATTGGAGCTTCGATTTCGTTTTCCTTCGGTTGTAGCGGCTGGCGGCGTTGGTGTAACCATAGCGATGGGATAACAAGAAGTTCAAACGCCGCGCCGTGGCATCAGCGTTTGTACTTCAGCCGACATAACCTTAGTGGTGATTGGCTTAATAAAAAAATTTAAAAAAAAGCTGGGACGTAAATATAATGGTAACAAGCTGCAGTTCTTAACTTTCTCGTTCTTCTTTAAATCCCTTCCATAGGGGACAGAATCTCGGAACTAAAAAATTACTTGTTTACCATTCATATTGGTGTTGCAAAGGGATGTATGTAACTTTGGTGAACAGCGACTAGCTCATACGATATATACGTAGATTATATACAGGTTATATTTCTTACAACATATATATAATAAGTATAGAGAGGTATAATATCTTCTAAGTCTCTTTTCATAAATATTATATTGCGATATCTTAATCAATACATTTTATAAATCCAAAATCCACATTATGACTGCTAACGCTACATGCATCTTATGGAAGCAGGGAGTGCAGTGAGACATTCAGTAGACGAAGACCCATGGGCCACTAGAGACCACCTCTATCCTTAAGAAAACAACTTCCTTATAATATTAATAACTATGTATACATTATTAGACAAGGCAAGGTGGGAAGACGACCTGCGCAAGTTGGCCGGCATCGAATGGATGCGAACGGCCACTGACAGGGAGAAGTGGCGTCATTTGGGGGAGGCCTATGTCCAACAGTGGATACAGACAGGCTGATTATGATGATGATACATTATTATAAAAATAGTGTGATAAGGGAAGGTTGCGGTTTGAAAGAAGATGTAGTGACTAAGATTGAAAAGAGCATGCTTCGATGGTTTGGACACGTTATGCGGATGAATGATAGCAGATTGACAAAAGGAATATATATGAGTGAAGTGGAAGGCCAGTTACGTAGGGGCCGGCCTAACAAGACATATAACAGTCAGATAGCCGCTATATTGAAAAAGGTGACATTAGGTGTACTTATAACCGTGTGTATGAGAAGATGTATGAATTCAATGAAGCGAAAGTGGTCTGTCAGGATCTGTTAAATGGGGATCTCTGCCTACCCCTCTACAGGGAATCAGGCGTGATGTCTATATATGTATGCATTTATATATACATTATTCTTTATTCTCATATATACATCACGTCTTTTAATTCCTTTCGGGGTTGGACAGAACTTTTGAGACTTCCATTGAGCATTAGATTTTATTTTCCCTAGTCTCTTAGTTGTCTCGTGCGATAAGCCGTGAAGAACGGCAGCTAGTTAGAATTTTTGTGCGTTCCAGACTAGCACGGGACAAATATTTAGGTATATTTCAGTCGTTGGGGACTTAACTTTGTATGAGTGGGTACAGGGTTCAAATTATAAAGCATGTACGATGTAATTATTATCTATGCATATTTAATTTTTTTTTTTCGAGAGAATACTACAGTGATGGAAAGCAAAGCATTGTGAGGAAACCTACCAGTTCCCCGAACAAGTAACAGTTAGTGCTTTTAAATAGCGATATGGCTTATCTCCTTTCACATTGAGTAACTACTATCTGGTCAAAACGTGGGTTCGAGGTGGCCATAGACTTACTACCTTCACAATTGCGGAGATGGACAACTGAACCTCTGACTACCCCGCAAGGGTTAATAATCATGAACGCGTTTTGTTTTTGTTTTTATATTTAAGTATGTTACAGATATGAATGAAGGAAAACTTCGTGAGGAACCCTACCTGTGTCTCGAACAATTTATAAAGTTGATTATGTGTTTATTTGTTGCCATGTACTAACCATAGTCTACTTATGTTACTATTTCGAAAGACTTCTGTGTCCCCTAGTGATAAAAATCATTATGTTAAGCTATGAAAGCCATTAATTAAAGGTATTAACCCAGCCCGGATACAGTGGCGACATAACGGCCATTTTACTACTCGCGACTGAGCGTCAATTGATTTGCCATAAATATTGTAGGATATGGGCCGTAAAATCTGCTTATATTTGCCAGTCACGGCCATAACTGAATTGGTCAGAACAGTGCCTGTTATGTTTGGTAATAATCCATGCGCTTTCATGCCACATTGGACGTTTAAATTGAAATTAATTTGATTATTATTAAAATTGGGCTGTTCTAACAGTTTGAATGCAAAAATGATTTGTTGTGGTAAATAATATATAAAAGACAGTTATTGCTAGTCGTAAATATAAATAAATTATTTACTATATTTATGATAAATGGTGGTTACTTTTTTTTATTTTGATTGTAAGGCGTGTAAAACGAGTTACAATCGTCTTAAGATTAAATTATATAATGAACATGTTATGTTCTAGACTGACTCCGAAAGCATACACACACGAAAATTTAACTTAGAAGTAGTAAAGAAACTTAAGCTTAAATCTTTATAGTAAGTAAGAAACAAATTTGATTTAACAGTACTGTATCTAAAAAAGTAATAATTACACGCTTACATAAAAACTTCTGAATAACCTATCGTCCCATTTAGACTATTTTTGGGTTTATATAATATATAAGGAATTATATAAAAGTACATTTACGAAATGCGTTGAATACTACGGTGAGGGAAAACATCGTGAGGAAACCTACCTGTTTCTAGAGCAGGTAATAGTTAGTGCTTGTAAATGGCGACATGGCTGACCACCTGTCACATTGAGGACTGACTATCTGGTTAACACGTAGGGTTGAGGTGGCCATAGAATTACTTCCTTCGCAATTACGGAGATTGACTAACCTGAACCTCTGACTACCACGTAAGGGTTATAATGGTCGTGAACGTGATTGTCTTTTTGTAAATTATTCACTGTGTTTATGATGCAATTTTGCAAATTATGTATTTTTAATGGTGGTTAATTCAAATCCACGAATAGTACTGTATGCAACCAGTAATACACGGTTACCCGTAAAAGTTCGAGCCTCGAACAAAAAATCCTGAATAATTTATCATCCCATTAAGGTTATAATATATGAAGAAATATATTAATGAGTTATCCCGTCATAATTATTAAAAAAACGTAATTAAAACTTCTATTCCTTTTATTCCTTCTAACAAGAAGCCTGACAAAACCAGCCAGTTACATTGATAAAACTAAAATAAAAAATATAAAGCCACGTGCTAATTAATGCCAAAATTAATTTACGTTTCAAAGGCGCGTTACAAAAATAAACACGTCTCGCCACCGTAGTGCTTTCATTAAAAACGTTTAATCAAAACGTGTATAGGGACTCTAAATTTAAATGGCTGTAATTGAATAAGCTCTTAAGCCTTGTACAAACGAAATAATTAAGAAATAAAATTTTAGGACTAGACGCCATTTTGAATGGGACTCGAATAGCCTAATTTTATTTACAAATACAGAAATGTAAAAGTAATTTATTTTTTTGTTCAACACGTGTTTGAAATATTATAGTTTTAAGAGATTCGCGATTTATACTCATGATTAATAACTAACGTCCCGTTAGTTTATTTACCCAATAAATTATAATAATAAAGGTAATTTTATTATACAAAAACTTACGCGATAAGTCCCGTTAGTTATTAATCATGTGTTAGAAATATAATATTGTGTAATTCGAATGATACATTTGTAATTAATACATTAACATATAAATAGTACAACGACCCGCTTGTCTGGTACGAAAAAGAATGCAAACTAGCTGCCATTCTTCCCGACATATCGTAGGAGGTAATTAAGGGACTAGGGGTAAATGGAATCTGTTAGGTGATTAGGCTAGCAACCTGTCACGAATGTTCCATATAACACCGCTACACCAATATTCATGCTAAAATGTGACCATGGAGGTATAATCGTCTCCAAGGTTCTGTCCATCCCGAAAGGGATTAGAAGACGTGAATGTATATGTATGTAACGTAAAATTATTTATGAAAGTTAGTTTAGTTAGGTTTTGTATTTGAATAAATATATTATAAATAAAATATTAATTATTTCGTATAAAACCATTTTTCAAGAGTAACAAAACCAAATTACATTGATCTCTGTTTTAAAGTTTTGATTCCTGCTAAAAGGATTACGCTAAATATAGTCAGAAAATCCAAAAAAATTTGAAGTCTTTGGGTCTGACAGCAATAAATTAATTGGTGCATAATTTCGTACGTCGGGCTTTAACCAAAAATTGATCTGGATCTGGAGGATTGGTGCAGCAGACATCAAGGTTGTCGTCGAGCAGTGTGCCATTGGCCCTAGGAGCAGGTCGTCAAGGAGACCACTCAAGCTGCGCAGCTGTCTGCGCACCAATTTTTCAAACATTGTTTATATGTATATATTGTTTATTGTGCTTTTTTGTGTGTAAACATGGTGATAGTAAGTGTAAATATTGTGAACGTTTTCGAGGTAAATTCTTTTTTTATAACAATATTTTGTAAAATAGTTTTCTAATATCGTAATATAAGTAAGGGCTTGAATGTCCCAGGCACCCAGCGCGAGTGCCTCAGCGGGCTCTGGAGCATCCGGCTCCGTCGACGTGCAGTGCCCCCATTGTGCTCCACCACGATTCTTCAAAGGCAGGCGCGGTTTAAAGATCCACATTGGCAAAACTCATAAAGATATTCTTCCAATCACTACTTCGCACATAACTAATAGCCCGAATAACATATCATTAAATAATATTGCAGATTACATTGCTTCATTAAAATCATCAATTGCAATAGTAAAACGCATTCCCAGAGGAGCTCGACATGTTGTAGCACAATCATTAACCACTGTAGTAAGAAAAGTGGTTGAGCACAATGATTTAACTAGTTGGTTCGACCTTTTGACTTTTAGTTATAGGGTATTGCACTCGGATCGGAGCAAAGGTGGGTCTTTAACGCAAAATATAAAAGATAATTCACACAATTTTGGCAGTAACCTTCCTATTGAAAAAACAGTTAGAAAAAAGCTTAATCATATAAAAAGAATTGAAAATAAAATAAGTGATGGAGACCTACGAGGGGCATCTCAGCTTCTGTTTTCCACAGACGCGGTTGCCCCGGATACTCCGGAGACCCTGGCGTCGCTGCGGGCGAAGCATCCGCCTTCCTCGGGCTGCGCCGTTCCGAGGCCTGCTCCGCCGGGGCCGCAGCGTGCACTGGAGGTGACAGCAGGGGAGGTACTGGCCGGGGTGCTTTCCTTCAAGAGCGGTTCCGCAGCTGGCCTTGATGGGCTCACGCCACAGCATCTTAAGGATCTCTTGGGTGTTGCTGTCGGGGACGTAGGCGGAGGGCTTTTGGAGGAGATCACTCGGCTTGTGAATCTTATGCTGTCTGGTCTAGTGTGCGATGCGGTTTTGGACGTTTTGTATGGAGCGAGCCTCTGCGCCCTCCGTAAGAAGGATGGTGGAGTGAGGCCGATTGCGGTGGGCAACACAATTCGTCGCTTGGTTTCTAAACTATGCTGCAGAAAAATACAAGCAGATTGCTCTAGATATTTCCAACCGAAGCAGCTAGGTTTTGGAACCAAGGGGGGTTGTGAGGTCGCTGTTCACGCCGCTCGGGCTTTTCTCCACCATGGGAACGGAGATGTGCTGCTGAAGGTGGATGTTAAGAATGCATTCAACTCGATAGACAGGGCCGCCCTGTTAACACAAATTCAATCTAAAACACCGAAACTCTATAGTTATTTGCATCAATGTTACAATAATCCTTCAAAATTATATTTCAACGAAAATTGTATCATGTCCACCATTGGTTGTCAACAGGGCGACCCATTGGGACCGGCAATATTTAGTTTAGCCATACACCCACACGTTGAGGCTTTGGCATCAGGATTCAACGTGTGGTACCTGGATGATGGCACCCTAGGAGGAGACGTGAGTACTGTACTTTCAGATTTCGAAACCTTAATTAACGATTTTGGCTCCATAGGTCTACAGTTAAATTTTGACAAATGTGAACTTTATGTAAATCCAAAATTAAGTACTATTAGACAGCAAGAAATTATTTTAGACTTTAATAAATTAGCTCCAAATATCAAAGTTATAGACAGTGACTCACTTTTCCTCTTAGGAGCGCCAGTTTTAGATTCAGCTTACTCTAATTTCGTAAAAGAAAAAATATCTAAATTTAATGAATCTTCTTCTCATTTTTTTGATTTAAACCCACATTTAGCATACACTATTCTCAAATACTGTTTATTTGTACCTAAATTAATGTATAGTTTAAGATGCACTCATTTTTGGAAGTTCAGTCATCTTCTTAGTGATTTCGACTCAGTAATTATAAAAACACTTTCCAAAATTTTAAATTGCCCTATTGATGATCGCTGTTGGACGCAGGCTTCTCTGCCCATTCGGCATGGTGGCCTTGGCGTCCGCAGTGCTTCAGCAGTCGCGTTGCCCGCATTTTTGTCTTCGGCCCACGGGTGTTCAGAACTTTTTAAAAGAATTATGTCCCCATCGTTTGGACATATAGATATTTTAGGTTTGGCAGAAGCCAAAGATGCGTGGTCGGTTGTTGTCGGTCCCAATCAGGGTATTCCTGTCTCTGTTGCTTCGCAGGGGTTGTGGGATGAGCCGTTGTGCAGACAGGTTCAACAAAACTTGCTTAATTCTGCTCCTGCTCTGGCAGAACGTGCTCGTCTCCTTGCTGTTGCTAGGCGGGAGTCGGGATACTGGTTGAATGCGTTGCCCTCAGCGAAAATAGGGACTCTTCTCGACAGATCCACGTTCTGTCTTGCGGTGGCGCTGAGGTTGGGTGCTAGGGTCAGTGAGCCACATCGCTGTCGCTGTGGAGAGTGGGTGGACCCGTCTGGTTACCATGGCCTGTCTTGCTTACGTAGTGGAGGTCGCTTGTCCAGACATGCAGCATTGAATGACGTGATCCGCCGGGCTCTTGCCAGCGTGCGTGTCCCGGCAATTCTGGAACCGTCCGGGTTGCTTCGCGCCGATGGTAAGAGGCCCGACGGTTGCACGCTCGTTCCTTGGAAGAGTGGGATGGTGTTAGTGTGGGACGCAACTTGTGTCGACACATTGGCCCCATCTCACGTTTCTAAGTCTGCTGTCGGGGCTGGATCAGCCGCGTCTAACGCAGAAGGACTGAAGCGGAATAAGTACTCGAACTTGGGTCCTGAGTACATCTTCAGCCCTTTTGCGGTAGAGACTATGGGGCCATGGGGTCCAGACACTATGGCCTTCTTCAACGATTTGTCTGGTCGCCTGAAGGAGGTCAGCGGAGACCCAAGGGCTGGGGCTTATTTTGGCCAAAGGATAAGTTTGGCCATTCAGCGCGGAAATGCTGCCAGCATCTTGGGCACTCTCCCTGTTGGCAGTGATTTGGCTCAAATATTTTATTTATAGATTTATGAAAGTTATTTCTCCCCTAAACACTGAAGATACTTGTTAAGATCTCTTTGAGGACATAAGATCTTTGTCTACTATTCTAAAGATAATCGGGAATCTATACAATGGTGTGATATATATGTATAACAAACAGCATCATGTCAGTTCATATAATAATATAACAATATAATATGTTTATTTGGTAACTGTAACTTCAATAATCCCTGTATGAGTAGCTATATTAAAATATTCATAATAATCTTTATTCCAGACAGCACGGCCCAAGCGAAGCAGCGAAAAATAATTGAAAATCATTTTTCGAAAAATAAAATGCAAATGGAACAGAAATTCTAACATCTGGACTCAGATGGAATGTTCCAGAATGATTTATTCGGGAAAGTTAACACGAATATCCGAGCTGTATGACTGTTCATCTGTTCACGTGTTTTTGTTTGAAGCTTCGATTTTTATTCGGAAAATGTTTGCGAAAAATCCCAACCAATAAACCGGTCGAGTCACGGACAAATGAATAACTGAAATGATCGGCTTTTTTTCTAAATCCTGTAGCTATTGGTTTTCGAATTCGAAGTATCGCAACATGCTACAATAAGTATAAAATACTCTTACAGACTGTTATTATACGTACATTTTAATCAAACATGCACATTAGTGACAGGTTGCTAACCCATCCTACATATTCCACTTACCCCTCGTCCGGTAGTCACTTCTTACATATCTTGAACGACAGCAGCTAGTTAGCATTCATTTTAACTACCAAACTATCAGTGGGTGCCTATGTTAATATTAATGAGTTAAATAGTCTGTACTATAACTATATTTTTATCTTATTCATAATACTCGATACTTTTGCTTTTGTATGAGGTGTATGAGTGTCAATGAAGCGGAAGTGGATTGTCAGAATCGGGACATATGGGGATCCGTGATCTCTGCCTACCCCTCTACAGGGAAACAGGCGTATATTTACTTGTGTATGTACTTTGGTCTTTGCTATTTTTTTCCTTTTCTTTACTGCCAATTGAGAAGAGAAGCTATTCATTATACTTAACTAAATCCATGTTTATTTAAGTACTACAAGAATCCGCAAAGCCGAAAATGCGGCGAGTAATTTAATAAAAATAATTGTGACAACATTTCGGGAAATTAATGTAATTTATTTCCAACAATGGCTGAAAAGAAATCTAAAGCATCTTTGCAATCGCCCAGCCACGGACATGGACTAAATTATAAAGGACCATTGAAAAGAGAAATAGACTAATTTACATTCAAATAATTTTAGGAATGCTACCCGCAAAAAATAATGGAATAATAATTCCATCAATGCTCCGTGGTAGCGCGTTCACACAAGGACAGATCTAAATAAAGTAATAGCATTATGATTTATGACTTTTGAGGTAACAAAATACTAACGGTAATTACTACTTTGGTGAGTGTGTACATAAATTTTAGGTCATTTAAAATATCCCAATCTCTCATTCAGCTAGCGCGTAGTATTTTTATATCTATGACCCGGTATAGAACCTGGCGATTACCGACAGAGTTCTTATATGATATACCAAAAAAAAACCTTTCACAATATCATCGTTAGTGATGTAATAGTCTAAGACCCTACTGCAAAAGTAAACTTTGTCACAACTCATAACATCAGAATTTTAAAGAGGTTAGAATATTAATAATAATGAATATAGTGACAGATTTCCAGGCAATCGCACAAGACATTCCCTTTACACATTGTATTTTAGTCGCACTCTATGTATTTACTTCCTATAGATTAAGGACAGTCTGAACTAAGGTACATACATACATAAAGCTTAGCTATAGACTGTGTAGTGTACATGTGTAAGAATATTTATTACGAACGTAAAATAATTAATAACATTGCCTAGTGTGAACGCGAAATCAGAAAACAAAAAGCGAGAGGGTCGTTCCGATTTCAAATGATATTAAAACTTTCCACTCCAACTTTTCTGTTTTCAAAAAGCTGACTGAAACAAAAGAATTGACGGTTGATTCGATTTGCGTTGTTTACACAGCGTTCGATATTCAAACTTCGTTCTTACAATGTTTTGTGTGTCTGACTAAAATTGTAATTTGGAAATATAATTTACTTATTACTTACGAGTTTGTATGAGGAGGTGAATGTCAAAGATGCGGAAGTGGTTTATTAGGATCGGGACAGATTATATTATATATTAATCATTATACATATTTAGCACTATCCCGAACAAAAGGATTTAAATAGAAACAAAATAGTCTTAATTTGTGGCATGATATAAGTAAATAATATTTTTTTGGAACTAAATACGCAACGGGCTAGCATCAGTCAGAATTCCTAAAACCAAAACAACCAAAATGATTATATTGAATATAATATTGTAGGACATTATTACACTAATTGAACTAACCCCTTGCTAAGTACATTTAAGACTTGTGTTGAGGGTACTAGTCAACGTATATTTTAGAAATATATACTTATTATATATATAGATAAATACATTTAAAGCATATAATAATCAACGTATGTAAAAGAGACAAATGGGGATCCGTGATCTCTGCCTAGCCCTCTACAGGGAATCAGGCGTGATGTCTTTGTATGTATAATCAACGACCAGACTGGAAAGCAGAAGAAAAGTGTAGTTCTTAACTCTGCCTCCACCGGGAATCGAACCCGGGACCTCACGATTAGCGTTCAGGTGGTTAACCGATCGCGCCACGAAGGTCGTCAAATATTAAAGGTAAACAATATATGTATAACATGCAAAGTTGCGTTTACTTTTTAAAGGCTTCCCTTTACACTTTTATTTGCATCAACTCTATATTGTAAACTCGTAAACGTTGACACAACGACCTAAGCGTTGGCATCGCTTCGCAACCATTTGGTTCGCTTCCAACTCAACAGCTGGACAACGTTGAGCTACGTTGTTTTGTTCCAACACTATTAAAACTTTGTTGCCCGCCGAAACAAACACTGCAGTCAAGAGTGCAGATCAACATTAGCTGAAAATTTATCTACATTACACATTCACTTTAGACTTCCCGCGACCACGGCCTATGCAACTGGGTCGAAACGTAGGGCAAAATAAAGGTAATCAGATATCTTTATTATTTTATCGTGATATGATCCGGTCTCTCATAGTAAATTAAATGAATATAAATCGCGAGTGTTTAAAAATAACTATTACATACACATAAGTCGTAAATCATTATATACATACACATCACGGCCGGATACCTACAGAGGGGTAGGCAGAGATTACGGGTACCTGATATTTCTGGTCGTGACTAAACACTCTGGTAACGTTGATATCTATAGACCTCCTCATACACACTCGGCGCGGGTGTTATAGTCATTTTTAACAGAGGGTAATTGGCAGTTCTTTAAGGCGTTTTGATTAAAGACTTATCACATCATTGTGGATTTTAGATGACTATTAAAGCACTGATTCTCCAATCTTAGGAATCGGCACGTGTACCTCTGACTACCTCTCATATGTTAATAGTCGTGAGTATTGTATATTTACGTCCTTTTGTGACTATTAGGTTGTATAGAACGTTGGAGATATTATTAACAATGCTCAAGAAAATATCATTATTCCTAGTTCCTTAGTCGCTTCCTATCTTTTAAATTTCGTATTCTTGATCATATGTTAGTACAGCATGCTTTTTACGTACAAACATACACATTAAGCCCGTCTACTGAAGAGTATATAGAGATAAATAGAACATTTTTTTTCGGTTTCACACTTCCGCGTCATTGACAACTACTTACTTTCATATACAAACACTATTGTCTTAATTGAAATACCCAATTAACTGATTAGAGCCTTAGTTACCAAGTCTTATCGGGTGTACAAACTTAATTATTTTGAAAGCCCTTCGGGAAATATCGTAATGGGTAGGCTGGTATCAATTTATATTGTTCTGGGAGACAAATAAATAAAATGGTGAAGTTTTAATCGAAACGTAAACAAAATAATATTTAAGACTCTATTACACTAATTGAAAAAGCCCCTTCGTAAGTTCATTTAAGACTTGTGTTAAGGGTACTAGTAAATGTGTTTTTATGGATGTCAATAATAAAGACAAACGCGTTCACGGCCATTAACCCTTGCGGGGTAGTCAGAGGCTCAGGTGTCCATCTGCGCAATTGCAAAGGTAGTAATTCTATAGCCACCTCGAGCCCACGTGATGACCAAATAGTCAGTACTCAATGTGACAGGTGGTAAGCCATGTCGCCATTCACAAGCACTATTACCTGTTCGGGGAATAGGTAGGTTTCCTCACGATGTTTTCCCTTACCGTAGTATTCGACACATTTTATAAAATGTGTTTATTTTTGTTTTTATTAACAATGTTGTTGTTTTTAACAATGTGAATACAGGTTATATTACTTGACTTTGTGATAAAAATAGATTATACTGTAACCAATGGTTTTGAGTTTGCTGTCATCGATACCTATTATCCCGGTAATGTAGTAATGACGTTAACGTATTGTGATTATATTGCTCCTTTTATGAATAAAGATATTATTATTTAAGTAATATGTATGTTATATATAATTTCATAAAATCTATTATCAGACTAAAAAAACAGGAGGAAAGTAATTTACGAAATGCATCGAAAATTACGGTGAGGGAAAACATCGTGAGGAAACCTACCTATTCCCCGAACAGGTAATAGTTAGTGCTTGTAAATGGCGACATGGCTTACCCCCTTTCACATTGAGTACTGACTATCTGGTCAACACGTGGTGACCATAGAATTACTACCTTCGCAATTGCGGAGATGAATACCTGAACGGCTACCCCGCAAGGGTTAACGGTACTGAACGAAAAACTGAAGAAGTTGCTAATCATTTTACTAAGAAGTAGGTGTTGATTGAATGATTTTGAAGTTTTGATTGAATCTGGTGAAACGAATGGCTTCAGGACTTCAGATTTACATGGTCATTCAATCTATAGAGTTCTCCGAGAAGGTCGAATGTATCTTCATAATTAAAATTCAAAGGTCAAAAAGAATAAAAAATCCCAGAATGTTATCATCTTTCATCCTAAGAATAACATTGATTCAATTACGCCCAACAAGCGCCGTCAATGTACATGGTCCATTAATCAAACCTTCAATTAAAAGGTAAACAAAAGAATTGCAAACAAAAGACCATCGAGAACAAATGCAAGAAAATGGCGGCAACAAAAGAGTGGTGTAATGCGGTTTTTGTTTAGTGGAAGATTTCTTTTCTAAGCTTATCTAAGAATAACATCTTTTTTAACATATAAATTCATATTCAATAAGATCGAAAACAAAGTTTAGTTTAGTTGTTGGGGGCCTTGACTCTGAATCAATTGGTTTGCAAATATAATATAAAATATAAAGGATTGTTATTTTCTATAAAGATTCATTTTCACAATAACAAATACATTTTTGAAATGCACCAAGTACGTCTTCTAATAATTCTGAAACAACCTACCAATATCACGGAATAGATAATAGGTAAATTGAGTATCGACTATCTGGTTAACACGTGAGTTAGAGGCAGCCTTAGAATCACTAACTCTTCAATTTGCTCATATCTACACGCTTTCATTACACCGCGTTTGTTTCGTTTGATCATCAATCACTTACAATCTCCATACAAGTTGCACGTTGTGGCTAGTTCAATATGTGTAAAATCAACCCTTATACAAGGCTGATCTCCTTGATTAACCGATTGACCTACTTGCCTCTATCCGACCTAATAACTTACCATCCTGTGAACTTCGAACAGCGTTATTACATACCGCGAAACCACGGATTTGATCAAGTATTCTAGATGATGCTGTTTTACCTATGTGCTTCAAGATCTAGTTTGAAAACAGAATTAGTATATTAGTGCAAAATCTATGTATGTTTCGCTATAGATTGTATAAAGGCAGTATTAAGAGGAATTTGGTTATTAAATAGTATCAAAACGTGGTTTAGTGGTTAGTAAATAAGTTATTACTAAACTTCTTTATTCATATTCGTAATTTCAATTCAGTTTTAGATAAATTGAACTAGTACATTAGTAGCTTTCTACGACACACCGAACATGTCGAATTTTACAAATATCTCATTTATGGTGAACAATATAATCATGAGAACGATAACTGCCTATATATAGTTCGGTGTACTTCTTAGTAAGGAATAGTCAGCACCACTACTTTATTATGTTCTATGATATCATACATATTAAAGATACTGACGTTAATCCCTACCTAAGCCGAGAGGTATAACGACCGTGAAGTATGTGTATAAAACTACACAACTTTTCTTTTATAACTAAGGAAACCCCACTTTCACTTCACTAAGACTAGTGGATATAAAATCTCTCAAAGTAGCTTTAGACCCCTCTACGAGAATATTCAACTTATGTCTTTCCCATCTTCCTACATTATTGATAATAATACATAGTCGTGCACGCATCACGTCCGTAATAACGAATAAATATTCCACCCAAAGATTCAGATGGGAAAATATCCAATATCCAAATATGTTTTTCTGTACCCAACCACTGTTTATTGAACCCCGATTCCGCATGATTGATCCCGCACAGATCAAACGTGGGAATGTATCAAAGCATATTTTGCACTGGTTCCGTTAGGCTAACGTGTTGCCAAAATAAGAGGATAGGCACAGATGGTAATATTCAATCGATTATTTTGATGTAGTCGTAAGTTTGGTAGAATATTAACTTTTATACATACTCATATATACATAATCATTTCTTTCGCTTAGGATACCCACGGTGGTATAACTCTTCGGTTATATTTAGCAATATAGTTTAGTATGATAGTTTCCTTTATATGGAACTTTGGAGACTGGTTGTAAAAACATCAAATAGAATACAGTAACCCTTTGTACCTTAGTCGCCTTTTACAATATATCGGGAAGAATAGTAATAGTAGTAGTAACAGTAGTTAGGTAGAATCTTGTTTATATTTTACTAGCGCCCCATATTTTCGACACATTTTACGACATTTTCACTAAAACAACAACAGAATAAATAGTTCAGAAAACCTTATGTAACATTTAGTTTGAAGTTGAAGGAAACTTATACGAAACTTAGTTAAACTTAGGCTATTTGTTTTATCAAGATAACCCCCATAGCCTTATACATTATATGATTATTTCCCTACCTACAAAAAACACATTCACGACCATTAACCCTTGCGGGGTAATGAGAGGTTCAGGTTTCCATCCGTAATTGCGAAGATAGTAAGTAATTCTATGGACACCTCGAACCCACGTGTTGACCAGATAGTCAGTACTCAATGTGACAGGTGGTAAGCCATGTCGCCATATACAAGCACTAACTATTACCTGTTCGACGAACAGGTAGGTTTCCTCGCGATGTTTTCCCTCGCCGTATAATTCGATGCATTTCGTAAATGTGTTTTTATTACGATAATGTACATAGAAATTGATTAAACTTCATTTCCATTGGTACATGCTCAAGTGGGATTCGAACCCTGTACCCACTGATACAGAGCTAAGCCCCAAACAACTGAGCTACGTCGAATTAACTTCCTACCTACTATTTATATAAGATGGAGACCACATTTAATACAATTTGTTAATATTCCAGGAAAGTGTTAGCACTCGCGCCATCCTTTGAAATGGCTTTACAGGGAAGTGCAGTGTTGCAATCAGTCGCCAAAGCAGGGAACGGAGCGTCTTTGTGAAGGAACTGATGAATCCACGGACTGTGCACTTTCCGGTTCCTGGAAAATAACTGAATAACTACTGCTAGACCAGAAGAAAACACTTATATGGATATTCAGTGAAAGCTAGTAAGAGTACATACATACATACATACGCTTCACGACTTGTGTATACACACTCCTTTTTTTTTATGGCTAGGTAGTCAGAGGCTTGAATGCCCATCTCCGAAATTTCGAAGGCAAATGTTAGGTATGGGTCATTCGAAGCCCGCGTATCACTAGATAGACAGCACCCAACGTGATAGGTAGTGAACCGTATCGCCACATATAGGCACTGACTATTACCTATCCTGAGGGGTAGGCAGGTTTCCTGACGATGTTTTCCCTCAGCGTTAGCGACTGGAAATTATGTACGTAAATGAAAAACACATATGTATTTAAATTTCATTCATTGGTACATGCCAGATTTGGGATTCGAACCTGGACCTTAGGACCTTTCTCATAAAAAGCCCAAGTTCTTACCCACTGGGCTACAGCCGCTTACTGCGCTGCAGCCGCTAGTAAGAGTATTGGTGTTAAAGGTATAAGAAAACTCTCGATATATTTATCATAGTATTACCAACTAATATTCACAATTTATTGGCTAAAAATAAGTTAAATAACTAAGACTTTTCTCGAATCATACAAAGCAGATACTTTTATAATCAGATTAAAAGTAGATAGGCCGCGTAGAATATATACAGATCTGTACGTAGCGTGAAGAACAGAAGAGCATGCATGAAAATGTTAAAGGGTGTGAAAAGTGAAGTGAAGCAAGAGAGATTGATCAGGGTTGTTCCAGGTGGCGATCGATAGTCTCTACCTATCCCATTAGGGACATAGCGGCGCGAATATGTGTATGTATATAGATTAAAGCAATGGCCATGCTTTCTTTGATTATGGCAATGGTAAACGATCAAAGTGTGCAAACACCTTAGTTGAATCTAACTGGTTACCATATCACTAAGTATTTACGTAAATCCGACGTTCAAACATCCTTAAAACCAATTCAAAACTACCTAGAATTTCAAAGTATCTATACGCTACTAAAGTCCAATTCAAAATGGCTGCTACTTTGAGTATTTTGCCGATCTTTCACACTGAAGCAAATGTTTATAGCGGTCCCAACTAAGACGGGTACACGTTCCAATAATGAACCACTAGGGATGGGACGGTACCAAATCAAACCGAAACTCTCCGACACGTAGGCACCGGTAATTAGCTAGTTAAGATACGGCACGACTGTTCCTAAGTTTACCGAGCCAATCCCTAGGGTATGGGGATTGAATTAGCCTTTAGATAGGTAATCATTTTGGCTGTTCAGCAGAATATTTTGTCTTTTTTATAAACTAGTACACAATATCCTATTTGACCTCCGTAGCGCGATCGGTTAACTACCTGAACGCTAATCGTGAGGTCCCGGATTTGATTTCCGGTGGAGGCAGAGTTAACAACTACGCTTTTCATCTGCTTTCTACTCTGGCTATTGATTATGAATACTATATATGTATTTATCTATGTATAATAGGTATATATTTCATAAATATACGTTGACTAGTACTCTTAACCCAAGTATTAAATGTATTTAGCAAGAAGCTAGTTCAATTGGGGCAATAGAGTCCTTGATCAACTAGTGTAATTGTCTCCTAAATATTATAATTATTAAAAATTTATATGCTCGTAAGTACATGTCATTGCTTAGTGCAAGGAAAATGATATCTCTGTTTAAAATACAATTTATGCCTATATATGTACAGGTACATATGCAATAGAAATAACGTGAAGAAACCTACCTATTCTTCTAGATAGGCAATAGTCAACACTTCCAGTGAAAAATGGAACCAGTCACGTAGAAAACTGACTATAGTCGCATCGAAGTTGTATATTACATATTTCAGTGCAAGCGAACGACAAAATAAGCTCTAAAGCACCTACATTTGAACTGGACAAGCTTTCAACAATTCTATTATAAGATTTCACTCGGGGCCGGTGCAGCTATCGATCTTTCTGCCATTCGATTACACAGTTCCATGGAGCTTAGAGTTTTCAGCTGCTGAATTTTGCAATTCAGTTTCGGTATCACGTTATTAAGACGCAATGCTAGTAAACAGTTATTACTTGCATGCATTTACGAAAATGATACAGGATATATTTCTTGTTGAATTGTTCCTTGCATGCAAGTTACAGTAGTATATAAATTAGTTCTCCTAGTTGTATAGTGACAATAAGATCATGTCTTATTGTCACTTGCACAAACAAGTTACAACCTAAAGTAGGGTTCTGTTATAGATGCGTTTGCGTGCATTATAACGTAACACACGTTCATGCATATTGCTACTTAAACTCGCATTCAAGTAAAGGTTGTTTCAGAATGCAAAGTACACTAGTATAATAGTATGACATCATACATACGCGCAAGACTTCAATAAAATATAAACGCCCCTTAGTGTTACTTGCACCTTGCACAAAAGTTACTGCCAATGGAAACGCTCCTTAAGAGTTTTCACGAGAGGTGAATTTCGAAAGCAGTTATGGAACCAAACTGTTATTAGAAGTGGATTTAGTTACTCTAATCCTAAAATTGGAAAGTAGATGGAGTGTTTGGACAGGTTAATCGAATGGAAATGTTCGTACCAATATTAGTTTGGAATATGTGTATTTAGCTATCCTGTGCTATTCTGGGATTCATAAAGAACGCTAACTAACTGTCGTTCTTTCGGATATGTAATCAATTCGGCGAGGGTGAGAATATCGGTGAATAGCAACTTGTCACCGATGTTCAATATGACATCACAACCCCAATATTAATGCTAAAAACTAACCTATAACTCCTAGTAAGTCCTCTTTAAGTGTCTGACCACCTTGAAAGGGTTTTAAGGACATGGATGTATATTGTATACGTGTCTAGTTAGATGAACGTAAACGTTATGGATATGTGTTTAATAATTGCATAATGTAACATTGATTTTATATGAGACGGTGTGGCAATAGTGGTATAGCGAAAATAGTTTCACGGATTTAAACAAAATGGTAATCTGTAATCTCTACCCATCACTGTGCATATCCTACCCAAGATGGGTTATATCAGAGTTTGGGTTATTATATCAATGAATTAATTTCCGAGGCTTGTACTTATCGAAAATAGACTCAGGTATGTTAAGGTGGTTTGGGTATAAGGAGCAGATGAATGAAAGGAGGATTAGGTTAGGTTACGTAAGGGTTACAAAATGTATTTATTAAGCCAAAGTGGAAGGTAGAGTTAGGTTGAGTTAGGGGTAGGCTGCGTAGAACTTATACAAATAAAATTTGAGACATTGTTTTCAATGCGAGTGTAAAGAGTGTGAAGAAAAGAAGAGCATGTATGAGCAGGTTAATGGGTATAAATGAAGCATGAGAGATTTCTCAGGATCGCACCAGGGCCCTTACTCCACTAATTAACTTTGACAGCCACTCAACTGCGTCGCTATAGCGATACTTCTGCGTCTCGGCCGTAAAAGTGGCACTCTGCTAATATTTTGACAGCCACACTTGTGCCTCAATATCGATATTATAGCACTTCAGTGGCACCTCAGTGGCCACTCAAGTATGGAAATGTCAATAGTAGAGTACGAAATATAAGGATATTGAACTGACATTGACTGACGTTTGGTTAGTGGAGTAGCTTTTTTTGTACTTCAGACGCAGATGTAGTGTCAAATTACGGCCACTGGAGTGCCACAATATCGATATTGAAGTAATATTGTGGCTAAAATGAATTAGTGGAGTAAGGGCCCAGGTGACGATCGATATCCCGCTGGGGACATTGAGGCGTGAATATCTCAAAGTATGTGTTTATCATTTGCTGTAGAGACAGTTTCTTTAAGACGTTACATTGATATTATTAATCGTAATATACTAAGATACGAAGGCCGCATAGGATATCTACAGATCTACTTCTCAAGGACCCGCTTAGAATGATGGAAGCGAGCGAGACGAGGGAGATTCGTCAGGATCTGTCAAAGTCACTATCGATTCGACGAGGGAAGTACAGACATGAATATATGAAGGAGTAAGATTTGTGTCCATAAAATTGTGTTACGTACAACCCATAAATAAAATAAGTTATGACGAAAAGACGTTCCATACTTTAGGTATAAGAACTATATCTCTGACATTTACCTTAGGCTTGTCAGATGTTTGACTGACAACTAAGAACATTATGTCAGTCTTTGACCACTTTTAACTCGGTAACAAAATTACCAATATCAAGGCCAGCCTTCCTATTTTGAAGATGTCTACCATCCGAATAAATAGGCTCAATTTATACCGAAAGCCTCTCAGTTAATTGGCCTGTATCGGTTTTGATTCCAGTCCGAAAGCGGATCCCAAATCAAAGTGATGCTCTTGCATGCTCATTTTGGAATTTAAGGTTGCTCTCTTATGAGTTAAGCTACCAAATCACTGAACCCTTGTGGGTTAGGCAGAGGTTTACGTTATCGCACGAGGGAAGCTGTAGAATCATTGAACCCTTGTAGTTATCGATTCAAATGTTTGTTCCCAAGGTACATAATTAGTGATTCTTTGAACACCTTGAACCCACGTGTTCACAATTTTTTATTAACATTAGTGTTCATTGCATAATAAATAATAAATAATGGCTAATAATAGTTTTAAGAGATTCGCGATTTATACTCATGATTAATAATTATTAACGGGCCTTATCGCGTAAGTTTATATATAATAAAATTACCTTTTATTAACCCCACGTTTCGGCTACGTTGCAGTAGCCATGGTCACGGGCAGACTGACCTGACTAATAATTATTAATCATAATGGCTAATAGCTAAAATATACAGTTATTTTAGAAAAATACCTTTAATAAGCGCTCTATGGTATGGAAAATACCTCTTCTTTGGAACAAGTAACAAATGGTCAGTCTCTTAAATATCAACACAGTTTATTACCTTAACAATTTGACTCATAAGGCAAAAACAGTGTAAAGATAAAGAGTATTACACTGTTTTTGCCTAATGAGTCAAATTGTTAAGTAAGTCATATATAATTCAATAATATAACAATAATTATTGTTGTGTATGAGTTAATGAAGCGAAAGTGGACAGATCTTTGCCTACCTAGATAGGGAATATGTTGTCATGTCTATTTATTTATGTAAAATTATTATTAACATTTAACAGCAGACTCGTCGACTCACAAGCACCAGCTTTGCATTTCCAAGTTTAGAATCGTGTTGGGACTGGCAGCCGTCTATAATCCGATTTATTGGCCAACCTACCGAAACGGTTCTTCACTGAACACCATTAATATATTAACTGGATAATTGATATACTCAACAATTATCCATACGTATAACTCATACTTTAGAGGATATTTGAGCCAAGGCAACCCCTAACATGCAAAAATTAGAAGAATATTAAAAGATATATTATCTCCTTTGTCACGGAGATAATATATCTTTTAATATTCTTCTAATTTTTGAAAAGGTTTTTAAATTTTTTAATATGTTTAAACAATATGAACAAGCATACTATTGACATGAAATTTAAGGTCTTGAATATCAATTGCCAAGCTTATTCAAATAGATTCAATTTACCAGTAGTCCTTTTATTACCTCCTACGAAAATGCAACTTTATAATACTACCTATATTGCAGGAATTGACTTCCAAACTTCTACCTACCCCATAAGAATTAATGGTCGTGAATGTTTTTATCTATTTGCAACTACTTTAAATACCCATATTGCTATCTATTTATCTACCTTAAAACTGCAACCTTAAAACATTAACATTACTTTTTAAAAACCACAACTTTCATTATCCTAATTGCGGGTAGAAATTAAAAAATGCCTCTGCACTCGTAGCTTTGAGATAATATACTACGACACACTTCGTAGCTAGCATCTGGTCGCGGTTCGTAGCACGCTTCGTGGCAATTATCTTTATAGCCTCGTAGTATTACGTATTCGCTAAATGTTGAGAAGACTTAAATGTAAAAATGTTTATATGGAATTTATGACATACATACATATATGTATGGGGAATCAGGCGTGGTGTGTATGCATGTATACGTGTCAATTCACGTATTTTTATCCTTTTCAGAGTAGACAGACCTTTGGTAACATATCTCCTCGGGTATTTTTAGCGATAATTATCAGAAGATATGGAATATAAGTGAAATTTAGATAGCCTAATTAAATCACTCGTTTACATACGTATACATTCACGCCCCTTCCTTTAATCCCTTTCGGGGTAGACAGAACCTTGGAGACACAATAATGTTAATGGTATGTGCCAGTGTAAGAAAGTATAGTATAAAACCTATTTATATACACAAACATACGTATATATCACGACTGCAATGTATGAAAAGAGTAGTCAGAATCACGACCCTACTCCGAATAGTTTCAATCGCAATACCTATCCCGAAACACATTTTGTCAAAGCCTTTCACAGTGACAAGTATTTACCAGTAAGTAATTACTCAGTGCCCGTGTCACTCCCCAAATGGCCTCAAAGCGCTGTCAGCCCTTTTCAAATAAAGCGTTTGAAGTTACTCCTACTTGGAACCCATTGATTTTACCCAGAACGGAAATTCATGGGTCAGTGGACTGCGTAATACATGGAATGGGAACCTACGATGTACTTTCATGTATTCACGTCCTTTAATCCCTTTAGGGTGGACAGAACTTCGGAGACAGGATAATATAGTTTTGGGCAGGAAACAAAAGCGTTCATGACCATTAACAGGCATCAAGACGGTTAACTGTTTGGGGTGGTCAAAAGTTTGAATTAAAAGCTATTTTTTTTAATATAGTCACTACTAAGAAGATAATAGATTGGAAGACTATAGTAGGACAAAAGACAAACGCATTCACAATCATTTACCCTTGCAGGGTAGTCAGAGGTTCAGGTGTCCATGTCCGCAATTGCGAAGGTAGTAATTCTATGGCTACTTCGAACCCACGCACGTGGTGACTAGATGGTCAGTACTCAATGTGACAGGTGGTAAGCCATGTTGTTATTTAGAAACACTGACTATTACATGTTCGGGGAACAGGTAGGTGTCCCCACGATGTTTTCCCTCACCGTAATATTCGATGCATTTCGTAAAAGTATTTTTATTACGAAAATGTACACAGAAGTTCATTAAAATTCATTTCCATTGGTACATGTTCAAGCCGGATTTGATCCCTGTACCCACTGATACAGAGTCAAGCCCCTTACAACTGTGCTAAGTCGAATTATTTCAAAATTCAAAATAACCAAAGAATGTTAAAATAATATAAAAATAAAAAAACTAAAGTATAAATAACCATTAAGCTTCAACGTCGTCTAGAATTCTGATTACAAACTTCACAAGAATTCCAATATACTTAGAAAATTCAGAGTAGAGAATTGTTTATTCAAAATATTCTTTGTCTACGCAAAAACATTCACAAAGAAGAAAAAAGGAGATTTAATCACCAAGCAATCCAGTGGGACACTACGATAGACATTCATTTCTTTGCAGGATTCAGGATTGTGTAATTCTTAAGGGAACAATAAGGTACGGTGAGGGAATAATGAAGACACCTGCCTATTCCTTGGTTTAGGTAATATGTAGTACATACATACACATATATCATCAGATAGACGTTATATTGACAAAAGGTGACGTTAGGTGTACCTATAACCGCCGAGAGTGTATGAGAAGATGTATGAATGTCAATGAAGCGAAAGTGGTCTGTCAGAATCGGGACAAATGGGGATCCGTGATTTCTGCCTACCCCTCTACAGGGAATCAGGCGTGATGTGTATGTATGTATGTACATACACATCACACTTGATACCCTGAGGTAGGCAGTGATGATGGATTCCCATATGTTCCAATCCTGACAAACTACCTTCGCTTCATTGACACTAATAATATGATAATATTGTAAGATACTATTACACCAATTAAACTAGCCCCTGGCTAAGTACATTTAAAACTTGAGTTAAGGGTTTTAGTCAACGTATATTTAAGAAATATATACTTATGATACATGGATAAATACATATATAATCAATTACCAGACTAGACCAGACCAGAGAGCAAAAGAAAGGCGTTTTTAAACTCAACCTCCACCGGAAATCGATCCCGGGACCTCATAATTAGCGTTAAGTTGATTATATCTGTCATACTCCACTGTCGGGAATTGGATATGACTAGTATGTATGTATTTATGTATATAATGAAGGACATGATTCATCAGAAACGACTCAACATACTTACCCATTTAAGACTTAGCTACCGATATTTTCAATATTAAAAAGGTACTATCCAGCCGTCTATGGTTTGTCAACAAATTCAGCTCAGTGAAAGTTGCAAGTACATATATTTATTTTCGGCAGAATGGTTAGTTAATTGTGTTGCAAAACTGGCTAAATATATTTGGATCCTCAATTGGAACGAACCGAAGAACAAGGAAGAGAAGATATTAGAGTTTCCACTTCGTTTTTCTTCTGCTGTAGCGGCTGGCGGTGCCACCGTAATGGTATTTAAAAAAGTCCGTATATTACTTTATTACATCGATATATCCGAAGTTACTCAATATGGCAATACAGGTTGAACTTTATATTAAATTTTATAACTACGTACTATGAAAACGTAATAAAACCGTATCACTGAAACGCATGTCCATTATTTGCTTGAAGCATTTTGTTGACAGCAAATACGCCTCGGGTACTTTATTGTTAAAATGAATACTGCATACGAATGAATAAAATATATGAACGTTCAGGTACCTATGGCGGGCCTCGTGCTAACTGGGACGTAAAAATAATATAACTAGCTGTAACGTTGGTAGTGGATTAGAAAAAGTGTGAAATTTCACAATTGATAACAGAAAAAGTCTGCCCGTGACCATGGCTACTGCAACGTAGCCGAAACGTCGGGTTAATAAAGGTAATTTTATTATACAAAAACTTACGCGATAAGTCCCGTTAGTTATTAATCATGAGTATAAATCGCGAATCTCTTAAAACTATAACAGAAAAAGTGTCAAATTACGCTTTAAAATGGCGATATTTGTCACTTTTGCTAATCCACTACCAACTTCACACTGTTACTGATCTGATATTGAACTGATATTTTGCAAAAAGCATTAGTGGATTTGGGCCCCTGGAGAAATATGAGTCTGGGACTACAATAGACTGTAATTATACACACATCTATTCCCGTGCTAGTCTGAGACTTAAAAGGAATACTAACTAGCTGCTGTTCTTCTTGGCATGTCGTAGGAGGTGATTAAGAGACTAGGGCTAGATGGAATCTATTAGGCGATGGGCTAGTAACCTGTCATAAATGTTCCATATCACATCACAAAGCCAATATTTTTGATTTAATATGAACTATGAGATGTTATTTCTCCAAGGTTCTGTCCACCCCGAAAGTGATTAAGCGTTAGAATGACTTCTTTGATAGTTTACACTTCTTACCTATTTTATAACCTAATGTTACTCGAAAAGCTCTAAGTATCTTCATTACATTACATTTTTTATACCTATACGACATATTTAACATAAATACTCATAGTTCCCTCTATTTGTAAAATAACAAACAAATCATACATACACACGCCTTATTCCCAGTAGAGGGCAAGGCAGAGATCACAGAGACCGTCCCGTTCCTGACAAACAAACAAAGCTCATTTAGAAATATACATCAACAATAGTCGACGAACAATTACATGAGCATTTCACTTATATAAATATAATAGTTTAATAATCATTTAAGTTATACTATAAGCAAATTAATTCACACTTTACATACCTATTGTTTTGTTTCACAATAAAAGAACTTATTAATAATTTAATTTATACTAGACATATTATTTCACTCATTATATATTATGATATATTCAGAGCGTAACTTATCAATGCTAAAATAATAAACATTATAACTATAAACTTTAACTTCAAACTACTTATACAAATACATGTATACCAATCGTAACTACATAGTTTTGTACCTCATGTCTCTTGCTCCCACCTCAGGGATTAAGGAATACATAAGTGTATATGTTATGTGTTTGCAAAGGACGTTTTCGTATCACTTTGTTGGTTTTCGCTTTTTGTTCCGCGTTTTATTGACAAAGGACTGAAGAGGGTTGAAGTTACAATATTTCTATTGGTAAGGGTTTGTCTTGGTGAAATAGTGCTTTGTATCACGTACGTTTGGTAATACAGAGTACAATTTGACACAGAGGAGGTATAGGTTTTATATACCTATATTCCTTGTAGAAAGGTAGGCAGAGTTCACGGATCCCCATCTGTCCCGAACCTGACAAACCACTTTCGCTTTATTGATATACAACTCCTAATGCACGCTCGGCGATCATAGGTTCTTCTAACGTCACCCTTTTTCAATATGGCGTCTATCAGACTGTCATATGTCCTATTGGAACAGCCCGTACGAACCCACTCTTCCACTTCACCCTCATATATTCCCTTTGTCAATCTAATATAATTCATCCGCATAACATTACTAAACCATCGAAGCATGCATGCATTTTCAATCTTAGTCACAACGTCTGGTTTTAAACCGGAAACTTACATTATCACACTATTTTTAATTCTAACATTCAATGTGACTCCTAACATGCTTCTCAGTGACAGCGTTTCGACGGCATTGATTCTACTTTTTTACCATAGTCCATTAATTACATTGCACCCCAATATATATAATAAGTGAGCAGGAAGATGTTTTCAGGTCTCCAAGAATCTGTCCATCCCAAAAGGGCATAAAGGACGTGAATGTATCTATAACACTCATATACCTCCTCATACAAACTACATAGCGTAAAAATTGACAAGTATATTCAATATTGAAACATCTATTCATAATATTCACTAAAAGGGCAGCGCAATTCCCAAACAATGCAATTTCCATGACAACCGGAATTCTGGTCGAAACGTGACAGATTGTAGATTTGAATAAAACCAAAAGCTTGTTGCAACGCCCCCAATGTCGGAAATGCACCGTTCACACTTTTGGGAAAGAGGTGGTAAAATAAGTGTGGTATTCGGTCTATAATTTATTTATTGAAATATGTTATGTAAGGTAAACAGTGAGGGGAAACATCTTGAGTAAACCTGCCTATCCTTTGGTATAGGTAATAACCAGTGTCTGTGTAAGGCGATACGGTTCACTACCTATCACGTAAATATAAGATATAATATTCTGGGACACCATTATATCGATTACACTAGACCCTTCCTTAAGGGTACTAAGAAACGAAGAAATAATCAACGACCAGACTGGAAAGCAGAAGAAAAGCGAAGTTCTTAGCTCTGCCTCCACCGGGAATCGAATCCAGGACCACACGATTAGCGTTCAGGTAGCTAATCGATCGTGTCACGATGTTATTGTGTCAAAATATTAGTATTATGTGTAAAATAGTTAATAATCCGAATAGCACACACACAGCGCCCGCTCCTTTTGACTAAATCCCTAGTTTTATGCTCAAAACTGCTCTGCTCAAAAACAAACGTTAACAAGCCTTTGTTTTCAGGGGTTTTCAAATGAATAACCTTTTACATACAAATACACCTGTTAAAGGGCTGAATAGAAGGTTGATACCAGTGATAAATCATTTAGGTACCTATCACCAATATGTCAAATAAATGCCATCTTAATTCCAAAAATGACTCTTTTTTGTCATCCGTGACCGACTAGATATTATAATGTCCCTGATATTCCCTCCACCCCAAAAAGGATGAAAAGACATGAATGCATGTGTATAATTCCAAAAATATCAAGCTATCGATGACCAATGATAAATAAGCAAAATAAAAGAACATAAGTAGCTTTTTGTTAACCCATGACAACAACGTTACAAAGATCATACATTGGAGGGCAGAACGTTGGAGGTATAATATTTCCTCAGTTACTATTACTACAAATATCCGGATAGTAATTGAGGTTGAAACTAGATTGATAGCCCATTGCCCAATAGATTCCATCTACCCCAGTCTTTTAGTCGACTTCTACAACATGCCAACAAGATATGCAGTTAGTTACCGCTTTTTATCGTTCCGTACTAGTTCATAACAAAGGATATGCATATGCACGGCTATGCCTTTTTCCTTTTATCAAACAAGGCTTCAATAAACTTTTATACCCTGTCCCACTTCGCGGCGAATCAAAGCGAAACTTTAAATAGGTCGTTAGTGAGACTGTCGCATAACCTGCTTTCACGACTGAGACATAAAGGAGGTTATTTTCACTCGTTCTCTTCTTAACAAGGTACAGCGAACACCTTTGTTGCATTTAACGTGCTTGCACACGACTATTTTGGGGCCGATATTACGTAGAAATTTGTTTCATAAAATTCTACCTTTTTATTCTTTTTATTTCTACGCATATAAATGATACCTCTCCGCCCCTAAGAGCATAAACAGAGGCTATCGAATGCCACCTGGAACAATCCTGACAAATCTCCCTTGCTTTACTCAAACCCATTAATCTTGGTGTATTAACCATGCTTTTCTATTCTGCGTACACCTGCCTTGAGAAGAATGTTTCCAATTTGATATGTATACGCGGCCTACCCCGTATTCTTACTACACCTACTCAATACTCAACCTTCCACTTTTGCTCTATAAATTTCATTCATAACCCCTCCCTTTATCCATCCGCTCTATTTTCGTCACTACGAGTACATCTTCTTTCAGACCACAACGTTCACGAATCACACTAATCCTATAACACATTTTCTTGAGGGACTCCCAATCTATTTTTATTTCTATATATGTATAAACGAGTCTCATTTTATCAACGTATATACACGTATCATTTTGTTATTATAAATAGTTATTCAAAAGTATTCATTTTTTATTTCTTTGCATATGTTATATGAAGTACAAAAGAGATCTGTGTATGTTTTAAAGATAAATGAGATCAGAAATGTAAGACAAATATGTAGTCCTGATTATTTGTCGACAATCTTACAAAACGTAGTAGAAACTTATACATTTTATGCTTTTAATAACGATAAGAATATAAGTAACTTAAGATATTCATTCCTCGTTATATTAAACAGCTGATAACAATATCATCTAGTCCCAGTCCTGCACGGCACAGATATTTTTATCTACGTGTGTAAAGAGAAATATTGACATGCTTTCTCTTTGCAAATGAAACTTTTTGCTGCAAAACTTTCCTATTCGCAACTGCAGCCGGCAGAAACGAAATAATTGAATGATTATTCCATTTTCTTTTATTTTCCACGTTATTTTGTTTCGTTTTGCTGTTGCAGTTCGGAGAAACTTTATTTGGATATTCGATGGAAAAAGTCAAAAATGGTTTGTTGCGTAGTTATAACGTAGTTATAATATATATAGATTGCAAGGCTATTATTATTGATAATTATAATCCTTTATTGAAACCTCACAATACATTAAATGACACTATAGTACTGACGAATAATGATACAATATCAAATTAAATAAGAAAAATATTAAACACGAATAAGTTATTATTTTAAAGTTACAAATTAGAATTAAATGTCAATCAATTAGTGTGTGTTTGTGAGTGTGTTGCATCTAGCATGATCATGTTGCCAATTGGCAATAAGTTACTATACACTACAACAAACCTTTCAAGTGTTATGATTCCATTACAACGGAATACTTCAAATTATTTTATATTTGAATACTTTAGAGAAGTGCCGAACCTCTTTTCAAGATTCCAATTACCCCAAGTCCTTTATTAGTCTTCTACAAAATATAGGATAGAAGGCCAGCTAGTTAGCATTCTTTTAAATCCGGAACTACTACGGGAAATATTGTATGTAATATTTATAGAATAAAAAAACGGCGATACGGTTTACTACCTATCACGTTGGGTGCTGTCTATCTAGTGATACGCGGGCTTCGAATGACCCATACCTAACATGCCTTCGAAATTTCGGAGATGGGCATTCAAGCCTCTGACTACGCCGCCATAATAAAAAAGGGAGTGTGTATACACAAGTCGTGAAGCGTATGTATGTGTTTTAAAAAAACAAAACAAGTAGTGACAAGGCAGTGTAGATAATGATATCAACGTTAGTTCAACGCTTTGTTTCTCTGTTCGCACCAGTATAAATTGACCCTCAAGCCTCCAAAATATGTAACTTCAATAACAAGTAAGACGGGATCTTTGTCCTATCTACCTCCATAATGGCTCCCGCAAAACTTGTTGAGTCCAACAAATCTCAGAATCTGTAGACATCGAAACTTGTAACTGCTGTCGGTTAAAGATTGCTTCACAAAGGACAACCCTGCCATTGTATTACAAGCACTGGCCCACTCACAATACGGTCGATTTGAGAAATTAATTTCTGTACCTCGGTTCTGCTATTAGGTGTAATGTCATTTACATATATATATATATATATATATATATATATATATATATATATATATATATATATATATATATATATATATATATATATAGTCTATTCATCTACAGATGAAGAGATCCTCTTGTTATCGCTCCTTATAAACCACTTTTGGTTTATTGATTTCGGAACACCTCCTCGTACAAAATCAGTTACTGTAGTTATACGCATTTCTAACGTAACACTCGTCCTATATTAATAGTAACGTGCAGGCCTACGATAGTCTCGATTTAATCTCACCAAAATAACAGTACATAAAAATATGGATTTCGAGTCGACAAGATGCGTATAAACGGAAAATTTGATATTAAGAAGTATGACATTAAATTCTTATGGCATTTTTATTTTCTCTAATGGCGTTTTGTGCTTACATATTCTGCCAAAATCCAGAATCTGGGTTTCATCTTGTTTATTAATAAAACTCCGCTTTTAATAACTCATGTAGGTACATAAATACATTCAAATCTAGTATTTAATATAATATTTCAACATTATGTTCCCTTTTCCAATAAAAATTAGAATATAGCTTACCTTTTGAAATATTTTCTATCATTCCCTAACAGCAGAATCAACCAGTGCAGATAATTGGATGTCGTAAGGACCCTGTTAGGTGGCGATAAGGGGCATCCTCGTAATGATTCTGTTAAGTTCGCCCGCGCTGGATACTAATCGACCAGGTTATTGGACGATTTGGGACCTTAATTACGATTACACAAGTTGGCTTTTTGTTTGGCCACTTCAAGATGCTCGTTGCTAGGCTGCAAACAAACGATCTTCGATTGTTCGAAAGCAATTAGGTTGTGTATTTAGGAAAAGCGAATTAAGTTGTTCACTGCGTTTTTATCTCTCTAAAAGTCAAATGAGGAAACGAGAACTTTTGTTTATATTTCATATATGTTTATTTAAATACTTAATATGTTATATGCTTCAATTTACTGTTCTAAGTGTAATAAAAATGAAAACGATGCTAATTTCCAAGATAATATTGGTATATATCTTCTTAAATAAAATTCTTCTAAGCATTCAATGGTATGAGCTTATACAAAATTAACATATTGTAATGAGTTTAAATTAATGTTAAAATACCAATTTGCTTACTATATGTGTTAATTTTATCTTTTAACCATTTAAGCTATGGTTTTGTCAAAAAATATTAAAGGATTTCTCCTTAGAGATACAATAAATAGCCTCTAAAATCACAGATTGCTAGTTAAAGATTTTAGTATACAAGCTTGTATACTAAATAGAGAGTCACCCAAAACTATACTGGTTATCCGTTACGACTGAAAACAACTAAGTGAAAAATACATGCATACATACACATCACGCCTGATTCCCTGTAGAGTGGTAGGCCGAGATCACGATTCCCCATTTTTCCCGATCCTGACAGACCACTTTCGCTTCATTTACATTCATTCACCCCTTAATAAGTTATTTATTTCTTAATATGCCATTCACTTTACGGCTAAGTCAGCTATAAGTTATTTATAAGTGAAAAAATATAAATAAATTGCTCTTTGCATTCATTTTATTTATATTTCGAACAAGAAACCCGACTTATTTTGATTGTAGGTACGTAAAAATCACAGTAACATTTTCACAAGCAAAAAGGTTCGTTCCATTTACAAAGAGGCGAAAGACACAGTCCCTTATCACTTAAAAATTTAGCTTTCATTACCTCCAAGGTGAGAATGTTCTGAAGCAGTAATAAAAAGGAAAATATCGTTACTTTTCTCACCTATACAAACTTTTTTCGCAAACCTCATCGGGGCGTTTTACTGTTCTTTTTTTGTTTGCCATTCAAATTTTTATTCTAATTGTAAACGTGCCTGTTTTCTCCTGAGGTTTTCGAGGCAAGGAATCTCTAATTAGAGACCTTAGGGCCGAGATAAAAATTTCACGAATGGAAATTTGCGAAATTCAATTAAATAAAGTGGAAAGAAATTCTAATGGCTTCTCTAGTGGCAGTTTATTGGCTTTCTGAGTGATTGCTGAAGATTTATTCGAAGATTTTATTTATTGTTCCAAGTTTAAATTTGTTTTTGGAAGGACTTCTTATAAGTTTGCTATTGGATGCAAGGTTAATGAACATAAGTATTAAAAATATCTTGTTCGTGAATAGTGTTGTTTTTTTAATTATACTGATATGTGATAAACCTTTTTGGTTGGACAAAAACTCATAAAAATTATATCTCCTTGGTTAAATTTGAATCAATATGGGGGCTTGGTCAATTTATATACATAGATATATTCACGCCTCTACCTTCCTAACGAGATAAGCAGGGACTATCGATCGCCACCTGGAACGATCCTGACAAATCTCCTTTGCTTCACTCACACCCATTACTTTCTCATACACGCTCTTCTGTTCTACACGCTGCTAACACCTGCCTTGAGAAGAATGTCTGTCCCAAGCTAGTCTGGGACGTAAAAAAATGGTAACTATCTGCCAGTCTTTACAATCCCAAAATTTATGCTAAATAGTCACATCATTATTAAGGAGATATTGTCTCTCTAAGGTTCTGTCCATCCCGAAAGGGATTGAAGGACGTGAATGTATATGTAACTATTAGAAGAATGCCTCCAATTTCATCTGTATAAGTTCTACGCGGCTTACCCAGTCCAACTCTACCTTCCACTGTGACTTTGGTTTTATTTGCACCTCGAGTATTAACTCCGTAGATTTTATAAGCAAATAAGAGATTATATTGACGACCTCCGTGGCGTGATTAGTTAACCACCTGAACGCTAATATTAAGGTCCCGGGTTCGATTCTCGGTGGAGGCAGGGTTAAGAACTACGCTTTTCTTCTTGCTATCCAGTCTGGGTGTTGATTATACATGCTAAATATGTATTTATTTCTTAAATATACGTTGACTAGTACCCTTAACACAAGTCTTAAATGTACTTAGCAAGGGGCTAGTTCAATTGGTTTAATAGTGTCCTAAATATTATTATTATTATTATTCTTTAATTACTCAAGGGTATAATTCTCGTTGAATCTCAATTTATTCTCGATAAAATCATACTGAGTTGGAGCTGTTAATTGCTTTCCGAAATACGTTTTTGTGACCTCCAGAGAATACGTTTTAATCAAAATAGTTTTGGCTTTATTAAGACGCGTTTGGTGTGAAATAAATAATAAATTTATAATAAATGCCCATCTACATATATACGTTCACGTTCTTTAATCCCTTTCGAGGTGGAAAGAATCACATCTATTAAATATTTCCTAGGTCACTTATCAGCATGAATTATGGGCTTGAGATGCGATAATGGAACGTTGGTGACAGGTTGCTAGCCCATCGCCCAATAGATTCTGTTTATCCCTAGTACCTTAGTCGCCTCCTGTAAAATGTTGGGAGGAATGGCCTCTGTTTACGTCCCGACTAACACATGACCATATATTTACGTTAAACAAATGTGAAACAAATATTTCTCTTTTTTTCTACGACAATGAGATGCAGAGGTTATACTAAATAATTACTAAATTATAATTTTATACGTATGTTTTGTAATTATTCAGTATGGTTTAGGAGCATTAATAACACAATTAATTTCTTCTTTTTTTTCACAACAATTTATATTGACTATTTGTTATGAATATAACACTACCTTTTTGGGTAACGGTTGGAAGATAGACTTCAGAAACAGGCTTTTGTATTACGCCCTAATGTTTCATAGCAAAGATATAAGCATACACTTTAGATCTTTAAAAGAAATCGTTATAAAAAAATGTAGTGATTGTATGAAAGGACTCTACCATGATTCTCAAAAAAGATGCGATTAAATTACAAAAACCAAATTCACAAAAGAATCGCTGGCCCTTTGCAAGAAATTATAAAATACCGCAGACAAAGACGAAATTTTATACAATTGTGTTATGCATTTTCAAAGAAAGATAAAATTAAGGAAATTCCAAAGACTAAGCAATAAAAAAATATTTAAATGAATATCGCCATGATACAGTAAAACTAAAGTAACTTAAAAATAAAATGTTAATACCAAATTATTTGACAACTAAAAACTCGTCGTACATATAGTTACATTCTTTAGCATTCCTTCTGAGTTCACAATAATGTGGAACATAGCTGACAGGTTCCTAGCCCATCGCCCAATAAATTTCATTTAGGATAAGTCCCTTAACCCAATACGACATACTAGGAATAAAGGCAGCTAGATATAATTATGATTCTAGGTACTGCCTGTAATATATTTAAAAGATTGTTTGACTTTTACCTATTACATTGAGAGGTAGATGCGAAGATATAAATTATAATTATTGGGAGCATTTGAACTAGCTCCTTGCTAAGTATATATAAACTTATAAAAATTTTCAACGACTACATCAGAAATCATAAGAAAACTCCACTGGAATCGAACCTAGAACCTCATTTATTAACATTCACGTGATTAACGATTAGAATAACGGAGGTCGTCATATTTATGGAAATTATTTCCAAAACCTATTTACTTATATTTACCTCTAAAATATATGAACTCTATATTCGAATATTTATTGAAACAAGCAACGTATACACGAGCCTCTTCGTAGCAATATCGTAATTTTCATTAATTGCATTAAGCCAACTTTTCTCATAAACATACTCCTTCAAACCTTCATTTAATAAACAGTATGCCTATGCCAACATTTCTTTTTAAGGCCTAGCACAGATTAACGAATATTTGACTGTTTTACGATTTAAACTCGTAGTAGTAGAATGGTTTCTACCGTAATATGCAAATATATTATAGGAAATGTTTAAAAGACAATGGACTCTATAGTATTTATTGGGCTTAAAATTAGCTTCCTAGCTAGTATGATGTAGTACTTCTAAATGAAATTGAAATCATTCTAAAAAGTGACCTACAAGATATTATTATGTAAACCCTGAAAGGGAATAAAAGACTAGTGTAATGCAATGGTATTAAAAAATTTCACTTTAAAATGTTAAGATGAAAAGATATACTTTAAATTCAGGTGGTGAGGCGGTTTCGTAGGAATCGGCCCATGGGATCGGCCGAATAAGATGAATGAGGGTTTTTTTATACAATACATAGAAAAGGAGACGTTAGCAGTACCTATAACTACCGAATATATACAACGAGTTGTATGAATATCAATTAAGTGAAAATAAATTACCAAGATCGAGAAAAATTGCGATCCTTCTCATTGTAGTGACACCAATTTGTCTTTACATGTATATATTGTAAAGTAGTGTCAAATTTAATATATATTATAAAGTAGCGTAGTTAATGCTACGCCTGAAAACCAGTAGGTAATTCGCACAGGTAAATTGCAAATATGAAGCGTCGGTAAGTCAAGGGTGCTTCTTGACTTTTAATTAACACAACCCTCTTTAATCACCCTTAGAACAACGTCCTTTTATATGTGGTGCCGTGTTTTGTTTATATTTAAAGGCTATAACAATGTGTTAAAGAAAATAAAACATTGTTGTTTTATTAAATTACATTTTAATGACATAACCAAACAATATATACGAGTACTGGAAATTTACTACAATCTAGTTATTACAGCAGCTAGATATTAACAACCACTACCTGTCACATTGAGTACTGACTATCTGGTCACACGTGGGTTCGAGGTGGTCATAGAATTACTACCTTCGCAATTGCTGAGATGGAAACTTGGACCTCGGACTACCCCGCAAGGGTTAATAGTCGTGATCGCGTTTGTTTTCTGATTTTGATATTAGCAACTCAAACAAAATTTCGAAATATTCCGTAGCAATGTAAATTAATAAACATTACATACATCAAAAAATTATATCGTCATATCATATAAAAAATAATGTCATTAAAACGAATTTAATTTGACAACATAGTAAGAAAACTCGAAGCATGACCTCTGTCAATCCATTTGGACCAAATAAGTCGTATTCATGATTAATAACTAACGGGACTTATCGCGTAAGTTTTTATATAATAAAGTTACCTTTATTAACCCGACGTTTCGGCTACGTTGCAGCAGCCATGGTCAAGGGCAGTCCGTTAGTTATTAATCATGAGTATAAATCACGAATCTCTTAAAACTATAAGTCGTATTCACTCCCGATATACAAATTTTTCTAGTCTACTGCGTTACAAAACTGCATTCTACGTACCATACAACAAGAGACAAAGCTTCAAAATAAATGGCTTTTGGATAAAGATGGATGACACATGACGTTTCTATCCGAAAAGTATCACTGGATCGCTGCAGCTATTTGTCACGGTTTTATCTTCGTCAGCAGAACTCTTTAAGATATGATGAGGTGCTTTCACGGGGATTTCTGCTGGCTGTCTTTACGCTGGTTCTGTACGGTTGGTAGAGAAATATGGTACATAAAATAAATATATAATATATATACTTTATACACATATATTTACAACTATTTACTTCTCAAAGTAAATAGACCACGTGAGACGGTTGATAAAAATAAATAAATTGTTTTATTGAGTTCATGATATAGACTACATTACGTAAGAGGTGACTAAAGGTTTAAGGGTGAATTGTCTTTATAAGGTAATGGACTAAGATAGACTGTCGTCATTATGTCATATCAATGAATTGTCAATGATATCACAAATCCGACTTACCGTCTAAAGTACAAACCGAGAGCCATATTATTTGGTATTTATATTTATTTGTTACATTAAAAAAAACAGGTTATTTAACAAAAATACTAACAAAACTCCCTTAAGCCTGAAATTATTTGTAAAATTTAGAACTCAAATATTTATTTTATCAAATGAAGTCATTGTACAAATGCATCTATCGTGTCTTATAAAATTAACTGTGTCTCACGAATTTTTTAATATTGTAAACTATCACAGTATTGTACTAATATCATCATCATCAGCTTGTCTGAATCCACTGTTGGACATACATAGGCCTCCCCCAAATGACTACTACTAATATAACTATTTGCCAGAAACTGATATTTTTCTGCTATCGCTACCCGGTGGCAGAACAATCGCATTTTTCCGGTTTCCCCGTCGCATTGATCCGGTTGCCCGGATGAGAAATTCTATAATGACGACCATTGTAAAAGGGGTAGACAGAGCTAATGCTAGCTGAAATTGCATCAAAGCGTATAGCAATGTTATATGTAAGAAATGTTCTATTTACTATTTGGTATTGTCGTTAGTATGGGATGCGAATAGAAAGCTAATTAGCTGCCTTTTTTATTGGCACATTGGAAAAGAATAAATTGAAATGGTTTTTATTCATTATAAGGATCATAAAATCACTAATTGTGACACATGAAAAATTGACCTTAAAATTAGATAATATTAAAAAAATCTTCTAATTAATCATAAGACTTATGTGATTTATTGTGTTTTGCTAACTATCCGTCACTAATATTCCATATTAAATACATAGCATAAAAAATACGATATCTACGTTACTACGAAAGTTTTCAGAAGAGAACTTACTATATTTCTACGTTCTTTACATTCCAAAAGATTGCATCTTATATTTAAATATATACTTAGTTTTTAGCTTTAATATTAAGCTTTGAAAATACACGGTCAAACTTAGTAATAGATTGGGTTTAATTCAAAAAACCACAGAGGTCGTTAGCAGTGATTCGCGACGAACCTGTGGTATGCCTGTAGTTGGTCTTTGACATGCCTATTGTGGTTTGCCACCGCAACTATCCAAGTGTTTGTGAAGCAAATGCTAGTTCAAACACAGAGATGGGTACAAATCACAGGTTGTTTTGAAAATTACCTAAACATAGGTATTGTTAGACTGACTGTGGTTTTGTATAAGTTTCAAGAGCTTAGGTTTGATGTTTAATATAGTTTATTAGTTCTAGAATAATGTCAAGCTAGGGTTTAAACTGTTTACGTTATATTCAAGTCATAGAATAAAAAATAGTGTGATAAGGGAAGGTTATAGTTTGAAAGAAGATGAAGTGACTAAGATTAAAATGGACATGCTTCGATGGTTTGGACATGTTGCATACATACATACATACACATCACGCCTCATTCCCTGTAGAGGGTTAGGCTGAGATCACGAATACCCATTTGTCCCGATCCTGAGAGACCACTTTTCTTTCGCTTCATTGACACTCATACATCTTCTCATACACACTCGGCGGTTATAGGTACTCCTAACGTCACCCTTTTTTAATATAGCATCTATCTGATTGTCATTTGTCTTATTGATCGGCCCCTACGTAACCGCCTTTCCACTTCACTCATATATATTCTTTGTCAATCTGCTATCATTCATACGCATCACATGTCATGTTATGGTGGCAGGTATCTAGCCCATTATCCACAAGAGATTCCATTTAGCCCTAGTTAGTCTCCTCTTACAACATGGTGAAACGGCAACTAGTTAACAATCTTTTTTACGTCCCAACTAACACGGGACCAGAACATATACAAGTACGTATTTTTATAATAATATTAGGGACACTATTACAGGAATTGAACTAGCCCTTTGGTAAGTTCATTTAAGACTCTCGTATATCGAAGAAATATTTACTTACTTTATATTTTTATATGTATTTTTTATATGTATAGATAAATGCATACATCTTATGTATAATCAACAATCAAACTGGAAAGCAGACAAGAAGCGTAGTTAAGAACTACGTTTCTACATCCATCGGGATCGAACCCGTGACCTCACGATTAACGTTCAGGCGGTTAACCAATCGCGCCATGGAGGTCGTCCAATGTAATGTCATATTTATATACATATTATATTCCGTACCGTGTACACGTCGTACAGAATCTCGTTTGTGCTAAATTGACCCGCCTGAGCAATTACGTCGGGCGACGTCGCCTATAAACGTCATATTTAGTCTTAAGCCATTTATCTCTCAAGCTTTGAAGGTGGTTCATTAATATCGATAAAGACAGCTCAGTGTAAGCGAAAGGTGGGTTTAGAAGCGATTTAGTATCTACACTAGTGACCCGCTCCGGCTTTGCACGGGTATAAAATATATAGCCTATTCCACTATTTAATGGATGTTATTATGCATATAAACGTTCCTCTTGAATCACTCTATCTATTAAAAAAACCGCATCAAAATCCGTTGCGAAGTTTCAAAGATTTAAGCATACAAAGGGACATAGGGACAGAGAAAGCGACTTTGTTCTGTAGTGATTATACCTGTCCTGTGTTAGTTGGGACTTAAAAAGAATTTACTAGCTGCTATTCCTCCCGGCATGTTGTAGGAGGTGACGAAGGGACTAAGGGTAAATGTATATAGGGCAATGGGCTAGCAATGTCACCAATATTCCATTATAACATCGCAACCCCAATATTCATGCTTATAAGTGACCTAGGAGATATTATATCTCTGAGGTTTATTCTCGTAATTTTATTATTTTCTATAACTAAAGAAAATTGTAAGTAAAAATTTTATGTCCATTATTATAATTCATTAATCCGCTCTCCTTAACGTTTTGCGAGTGAAACAGCTACCCTATATAAATTAGAATAGGGTTTGATGTTGAATGATTAACTTAAGTTTAATATGACTTTGCTGCCGAGAAAAGGGGACGCGATGTGACTAAGGTGATGCTCGTCTACTTGAGAAATTACTTTATACAGTAAGTATGTTTTTTAAAGTTAAGTGATGGAAGAAAATAAAAGAAAGGAAAATGTTTAAAACGGTGATGGTTTGGAAATAATTTAGTGTTTGCAGCTTACTTAATATTCGATAATAGTAGATTTGGGATTGAAATTTGTTGATTGTGTTATCATTTATGAATTGTACTAGCCTTTACTGTTAAGGCAAAAAGTACGAGGAAATTCTGGCGTAATGCAAACCTCTTATGAATATAAGTCTGCTTAGTAAAACATAGCTCGTTTTAGTATGACATCCAAACCAAAGTATACTAGGTAGCTATGTAAATGTGGATTTCATTTAAACTTTTGTAATTATAACTTACATATTCGTACATCATGATATGAGATATTATCTCCTGTTACAGTAACTACTGTTGGCTTGCCCATATTTATTCAAAAAGAAAAACAAGTTCCTGACGATTAGCCCTTGCTGGGTAGTCAGAGGTTCAGGTGACCATCTCCGCAATTGTAAAGGAAGTAATTCTATGGACACCTTCTATGGACCACGTGTTGACCAGATAGTCAGTACTCAATGTTACAGGTGGTAAACCATGTCGTCATTTACAAGCACTAACTATTACCTGTTTGGGGAACAAGTAGGTTTCCTCACGATGTTTTCACTATAAATTAATAGCTATTTACTAGTACATAGCCTTAGTACTTAGTATACCATTTAATTGCACCGCAACTTCAGAAATGGATACAAGGTTGACAAAGCTCTATGGTTATATATGCCGCAAGATAATTAGGTGTTTCGGGTTTTTGCAAAAAAAACTAGGCATTTTGCGAAAACACGGATAATTAGACAATGGTAATCATATTTTCAATCATACTAAAAAATGTTAGGTTTTTTGCCAAAACACGAGTTGGTTTAGTTCGGACTTTCTGTAGTTATCAACAGAAATCTAAGTAGGTTGGTAGTTGTTAGATATTAAAATAATAAAAAAGCCTATAATTACAGCAACAAAAACATACACAATATAAAAACTTTACAAATAAAACTTGAGCATGTTATTGTCACAGCAAAAGGGTTCCAACTCAGCTGGGTATGTCGCGTTTGATAGAAAATGCAACGCTGGTCTTATGTCGGAACCATTGGAAAGCAATGTTTATATTTTGAAATAGAGTACAACTTAAATATTAAGTTGTTGGTAGTATATGATAAACTACGCCAGAAGCGAATCGCTTTTGTAATAATAGATTTGTTACATAAGAGTTGAAAGGAATCGATTCCATTGTCTAATTATCCGCGTTTTCGCAAAATACCTAGGTTTTTGCAAAAACCCGAAATATCAAATCATTCTGTGTCATATAGCGTATGTACATGTTGATACAATGATACAAGACCTCATCATACTTAGATTTTGGAACCCACTACACCAACAACTCATAAACGGAGGATATAGGCCAATAAAACTGGGAAACCATCACAAAATACGGCGTATTACCCGCTAAACGTTTTGAAATCTTCAACAGGCTATTATCGGAAATAAGAAAACACGCACAGACCCCAGTTATTGGCTCGTTCATTCATATACACAGGGTCGAAGGGTTGGAAAGCCCTTATTGCGAAGGCATAAGGCTCAAGGTTCTGTGGCAAGGTTTATTCTAAATCAGTGAACTTGTGCCCGTATTATGAGGCTGAAAATAGGACTCGACAACTAGGTATAAACGTATGTTTTGATATACTTATATATATGCTTTTATCTATTTGACATACATATACATTCACGTTTTTTAATCCCTTTTAGGAACTGAGATTTGTCTCGAGTCTGACAAACCACTTTCGTTTCATTCACATGCATAGACCTTCTCATACACTCTTGGCTGTTATAATACCTATAATAATTGGTACATAAAGTAAATTGAGCTTGTATACGTACTGATGCCGATGGAAATGAAATTTAATGAATTTCTATGTACATTTTCGTAATAAAAAGACATTTACGAAATGCATCGAATTATACGGTGAGGGAAAACATCGTGAGGAAACCTACCTGTTCGTCGAATATAATAGTTAGTGCTTGTAAATGACAAAATGGTTGACCACCTGTCACATTGTTTACTGACTATCTGGTCAACAGGTGGGTTCGAGGTGTCCATAGAAAAACTATATAGCCTCATAACCTCCATGAACACCTATGTAGTTTCTTTTATAAAATACCAGTAAACATTAAGTTATTATATTATAGTAAATGTTAGTATTTAATTATATCTAGACCAGTACAATTTACTCCACGTTTCAATTTCAATAAGACGAATATTTTATGAAACTTTTCCGTTAAATCTCCGAGATAAATCCGAATCATTCCACAACTCAATACGGAGGATTCATCAATCATTTCAGGCCAATTTATCAGTACACGCCGACTGTAACCAATCTTCTGCACGTTGGTAAGAGACAAAGATAAAACTGCCTTATAAAAGTACTTTTAAGAAATGTGTTTAAATAAATAAATACGTTGAATAAAGGAAAGATGTATATACCTATAACCAGTGAGTTTATAAGTGTCAATGAAGCGAAAAGGCGATGTAAATATTACTATCTATATGGATGAATGTACATAAAAGTGTTTTTGTTATTAACTAGTGAAAGTTAGGTCATATGATACGCATTTATTTATATGTATAAATATCAATGAAGTGAAATTGGTTTGTCATGATAGTGAGAGATGGGTATTCATGATAACTCATACATACATATATTCACGCCTCTATGTAGTATGGCAGAGACTATCGATCGCCAACTAGAACGATCCTGACAAATTTCTCTTGCTTCACTCACACCCATTAACTAACCATTAAATTCATTATATCTGCCTACATTTTCTAGATTACTTTCTCGCTACTTCTAGTAATGGACACTCAAGTCACTGTCTACCCCATAGATTATCATTGTGTTATTGTGTAGCGTTTAGATGTAAATAGGAAGGTGGTTACGCGTCACGTTCAGGGAAAACCACAGCCTGTGGGCACATGCGCCCGATGTTTTTGCCCCTCCTTGTTTATTAAACTTTGTTACTACTGATACTTTTGTACTGTACAGACGTACATATGCCCTACATTAGTTCAAACATATATGTATATATATATGATATGAGATGGTAAGATTGCAACCATGAACGATCCCGAAAAACCTTTCTCGCACTACTCAATCACATTAACTAAAATTTGAAGACTACCCGTCTACAGGGAAACGGGCGTGATGTGGCAAATAATTGATGTGTATTGTACTTCACTTTTTTATAAATTAACAACCAACACATACCAATGATATTACTTATTAACCCCTATATGTTATGTCGTTCTCTTATTTTCTTTCTTCGTAACAAAATACACAATAAGACATGATTTTCAAACCACACAAGTACATGTAAACATATAGTATGTAAGTTGTACAGGGAATCACGCGTGATATTGTGTATGTACATGTAAGCGTATGTCAGATATTGCATAGTCACACCCTCTGCAACTTGGTCAGGGCACGTTCGAAAACCACATGTAATTGGGACGAGCCGGCTGCAATTGGATAACAGTTCAGTCCACTGTTTATGGGGCGTGTTACGTGCTGAGACTTCTGATTGGGAAAGTATAGAAATGTTGTTTTAAGAGTTTATATGAATATAGGTGTAAGGGTTTATTATTTACTAGTGACCCGCTCCGGCTTCGCACGGGTATAAAATATATAGCCTACTCCACTATTTAATGGATGTCATTATACATATAAACCTTCCTCTTGAATCATTCTATCTATTAGAAAAACCGCATCAAAATCCGTTGTGTAGTTTCAAAGATTTAAGCATACAAAGGGACATAGGGACAGAGAAATCGACTTTGTTTTATACTATGTAGTGATTTGTTTTTTGACTCTACAGTTGCTTCTTTACAACTATACCGTATTGCGATACAATGGAATAGATGATTATGATTGTAACAGAGGGGGTAGATTGGATTTTTTGCTCATACATAAACAGAAATAAAAAGTCATGATTAATAACTAACGGGACTTATCGCGTATGTTTTTATATAATAAAGTTAACTTTACTAACCTGACGTTTGTATGTTTTTATTATATATAAACATATTATTATAAGTTATTAATCATTAGTATAAATCGCGAATCTCTTAAAACTATAGAAATAAAAAGTGGTAATAATAAAGGCAAATATGAAATAACACTTTACAATTGCCTATAAAATTACAAGCCGTCTCCTCTATCAGATATTTACTTTACCTGCCTCCCTTAACGCCTAAGTTAGTACCTACCTTAAAGCTCGTGTTAAAACCAGACTGATAATCAGAGAACCAGAAAAGCGTGGTTTGTTATGCGGCATCCACAGGGAATCGAATCCCGAACTTCACTATTACCGGATAACCGGTGATACCACGGAAGTCACCTCTCTTAGCCTCAGTACTTACTTAAATCCTTGAATCCCTTATCAGGAACATAGGGCTTACAAACACGCCACCTGAGTCTATCCTGCGCGATGACTTCAATCTCAGCCCATGGTAATTTAAATTTTAATAATTGAATTGCGCGTTCTAGGAAATTAATTTGTGTAATTATTATTTTATTCTTGGCGGCGTCATCTGTGGTAATTATGTTTAACTAATTGCAACTTAGGTTTACTTAGGTTTCTCTCTGTGTGTGGCGCTCTAGTTGTCGCCACAAATTCATCTCAAAAAGCCTAGTAAATCCTCATAATACCCGTAGGTTAAAAACCAGCATTGTTTTAAACGTTAAATAAGGGTATTTACCTTAACACGGATGGCTGAGTAACAAAGAATCGATGCGATGAATCGGCGATATATTAATTAATATATCAGTGCTGCCAATTTGTGTGATAATATTTGCGGTTGTTGACGAAATCGGCTTTGGATTTCGATGCTGATTTTGATAGTGGTGTTTTTGAGTTCAAAAGTTTTTCCAATATTATAAAAAACACAAGCTGTAACTCTAGCTTTTCGATTTTAGCAGATATTTTGCTACTAAGTATACCCAAGTCAAAGATAGAGCCATATATGTAAACACATTATAATATTGGAAAAAATGAAATGCCAATACTATCAGTATTTAACGATTTGCATAAATTCCGATTTGTGGTTTTAAGTATATATATATATATATATTTATTTATACTTTCTCGTTTCTTTATTCACGTACGTGATAATTTATCAACAAATTTCGCAATTACTAATTATTATTTATACGTACGCTATATAATTATTTATTTATTGTTATCAGAACTTACATCTACCTTTACAGGATGACCCTAATACGACTAAACATTGAATTTTCATGTGGAAATGTTTGATTTTATAATCCTCATGTTGAATAAAAAGCTTTTCATTTCACTTATATGCTAATATATATATATATATATATATATATAACTTTTATACTAAAACAAAGACACTATTTACATTATTGAAATCTAACACAAGTAATTATTTACCTATAACACAGTATATACATAGTGATTCTTGTAAATTCACTCAGAGCTCAAGCAAACAAATGCACCTCCTCAGCCACTGTGTTAAGATAATATAATGTTTTTTTTAAATTATACGTATTAATTTATGTATAATAATTCTGTATTTTTTTATAAATATACGTTAACTGGTACCCTTTTCACAAGCCTAAAATGAATATCTTAACCAAGAGGTAATCAATGTAAATAAATCAACAGTCTCCATTATATTATTACTTTTATTCTGATATGCCAGGAAAAAAGGTAACTTTGCTATCTATACAATTCCTAGGACTTAAGATGTGTATAATTGTATGATAATATCGATATACTTAAGATATGTATATTGTATGGTAATATCGATATTAGTAATCATGGATATAGTTTTCTCTTCCCGCCCACTCAAGTGTCAATGGGACGGGGGTCTCATAAATATGCAGTGGCCCTTAAGGTGCTGAAAGTCAACCGAAAGGGTCTTAAGGGTATTGCCTGCAAAAATTGGGTTACTATACTACTAACACATTGACATTTGACGACCGCCGTGGCGCGATTGGTTGAGCACTTGAACGCTAATCGTGAGGTTAAGAACTACGCTTTTCTTCTGCTCTCCAGTCTGGTTGTTGATTATATATGCTATATATGTATTTATCTATTTATAATAAGTATATATTTCTTAAATATACGTTGGCTAGTACACTTAACACAAGTCTTAATGAACTTACTAAGGGGCTCGTTCAATTAGTGTAATATTGTCCTAAAAAGTATAATTATTATAGTACATGTTACAGGACTTTACGAAAAGAAGTCGTCAAATTGGATAATCCTGTCAAGCCTCTTAAAGTGAATAGTCAGGAATGCTCTTCTGTTATTCACGCTATGTATATCTTATATGGCGGGTGCTTAAGTAGCTAAAGTTTTTATACCCTTTATTGTCTTTTTAATGTTCTACGTGGCTTTTCCCATCCAACTCTATCGTTCGATGTATCATTATATTTTATTATAAACTGTATCTGCTACTATACTACTAACACAAAATTATTTGAATACATGCGTCCCGTTTTCGTACATTTTAAAAACACACATCCCTAGTTTAGCATCTGGTTCGTATAATAAACGACCCTCTGACTATATCACACTAAAGGTTCGGAATATTTAAGATTATATATTTCTTCCTGCAATATCGTTACAGGTATTGTAGGTAAAACCAGAAAATTCTACATATCTTTGAAAGTTGGACGGGGTAGGCCGTGTAAAACTTATACAGATCAAAATTCTTCTCAGGGCAGGTGTACGTAGAGTGAAGAACAGAAGAGCATGTATGGGAATGATAATAGTGAGTGAAGCAAGAGAGATTTGTCAGGATCGTTCCAGGTGGCGATCGATAGGCTCTGCCTGAGGCGTGAATTTATGTATGTATGTATTTCAGCTAGGATTCAAACCCGGAACCTCGAACAAATTCATAAACGAGGTTGAATATGTATTTTGTACATGACAGGATTTAAACCAAAACATACCGTTGTATTATTATAGTATTATATGACACAATGAGTGCAAAAGTAAATACTCATATTACTCGCAAAATTAACGTCAAATTACTTGTTTTGAAGCTTTTGGTTGACAAACAGGGTAATTGGTTTACTGTTACATAGTTATTTACATTCGTAATAAGGGATTCGTGATTCGTGCTAATAAGGGAATCAGTACTTGTAAATGTCGACAAGGCTTATCACCTGTTACATTGAGTACTATCTGGTCAACGCGTGGGTTTGAGTAGACCATAGAATTACTAACTTCGCAATTTTGGAGCTGTAAACCTGTACCTGTACTAGACTGCAAGGATTAAGATCGTGAACACGTTTGTCTTTCTGTCTAATAAGGGACTAAAATTTATTACACTAAAATTACATGTTTACAACGTTTTGAAACTTCAAAACTATGATCGTGTAGTGATACAAAGATGTTTATCTTACATGTAAATACTAACATAGATACATATACACTCACGTCCTGTAATCCCTTTCAGGGTGAACAGAACCTCGGAGACATGAAAACTCCTTGGTCACCTTTTAGCACGAAATCCGAAATTGTGATGCCATATAGAGTATTGGTCAGGAATTGCTAGCACATCGCCCATTAGATTCAATTGATCACTAGTCTCTTAGTCACTTTCTACGACATCTTAGGAAGAACGGCACCTAGTTTGCATTTTTTCACGTGCCATACTAGCATGGGACTTAATATACTGTTTAAATGAACAACTGAATGAACGTCTGTCATTTCGTATATTAGCATTATTGCATTGATTCCAATTTGCAATCGTGAATATGAAATTATTATATTTTAAAGGGACACCGACCGCATTAATCAATTTCATACAAATTATGTTAATTTGACGCATGCAGGCAATTTTGCTCATTACGAATATGAATTATTTATATGCAGTTTTTGTGTGGACGATGGTAAAATTTAAATTTCATTGACGAAATGAATCAGATAACAAGCAGTGGAAATTTAACTATGTACATAATATATCTATATTCCAATCATTCATTTTTTAACAACAGAACAAACGTGAATTCACGTTACACTTCACGCTCACAAAAAAAGATATATTCATTCATTTGAAGAACATAATCCATGCATACACGTCACGACTATTATCTCTCACGGCATGGGCAGCTCCGCTTCGGAATAAGTCATTAACTAGTCATCCAGAACCCGAGAAAAGTCAATACGTAATATGTGGTAAGCCGTATCGTCATTTCCAAGGAAAATACTTTACCTACCTGTTACGATGAATAGGTAGGTTCCCTCGCGAGGGGGTTTCCCTCACCGTAAATGATGTTTTTTGCAAATTTATTTTATTAACGAATCCTACTTATTGCGATGCATCGGCCATTACCACTATTACACCAAACGTTTACATAGTATATAGCAAACTAGCGACCCGCTCCGGCTTAGCACGGGTATAAAATATATAGCCTACTCCGCTATTTAATGGATGTTATTATACATATAAACCTTCCTTATAAATCACGCTATCTATTACAAAAATCCGCATCTAAATCCGTTGCGTAGTTTCAAAGATTTAAGCACACAAAGGGACACAGGGACAGAGTAAGCGACTTTGTTTTATACTATGTAGTGATAGTGATGTACCACGACCAGAAATTAAACTAACAACGCGAAAGTTTATATTAAAAACCGTATGTATCTTAATAAACTAGCCGCAAATTCCCTCCAATTTTCCACGGAGCGTAGTTTAAATCCTTGTACTTAAACCGGGTAAGTTGAGGCAAAGAGGTTAATCCAAGCGGAATTTCGAACTTTCTTCACTCTTGTTTTATTCTCTAGTTGGAGAACTCAGTAACTCTTATCTGTAAGAAGGTATAAAGATGTATAAATAGATACTTACCTTACATAACCATTTACGGGCAGTTAGAAGTTCAGATGTCCAAAATCGCAATGGCGTAGGTAGTATTCTATGGCCAGCTCTAACCCACGTGTTGACCAGATAGTTAGCAGATAATGTGTACGTGTAACAATGTGACAGGTTATAGGTGTCACTATCAACGACCACTGACTTATTTTGTTTTTGGTGCATTGTCTAATGTAGTGTAAATCATCGAGTGTATTTAACATCGTATTTTTTATTACGTATAACCTAACCTGGAAACTCCAAATCCATTAGTACATACTCCGAAGTCTCAACCCATTGATACAGATTTAAGACGACTGAACTACGCCGAATTCTTATAGATTCATCTATATAGATGTATCTCTCAATGAGAATATTAAACAACTCATAATAATGTTTGTTTTCGTAATTCTTGAGCTTTGTTTGTTGTGAATATACGTTATTGTTATTATCTAAAGGAAAGTATATACGTGATGAATTGGGATTAATTTTTTTTTAGTAATTAGATTCATTTCTTCTAAATATTTTTTTACTGGAGTTTTATAAGACACTATATAATTGGCGATGGGCTAGCAATCGCCATGTCAATGCCATCGTAACCTTGTTAATAATGCTAAAGTTAACCGGACAGAAATCATATTTTTTCTGTCTCGGTGAACGCATAATACGCTATGTTATACGATACTTTTAATCTGAAATAGGCTCTACATAAGTACCTACCAGTTAACTAATACAAATTAATATCCGTTTCCACTATCCCATAGTTAATCCATCAACTAGGCTTGATCATGTTTGCGTTTGTCTATGTACCCCCGGCATACATTAGAATAACAGGAGTGAGTGATTAAATGACGTGAGCTGGTATGGGACGTAAAAGAATTCTAACTAGCTGCCATTCCGACCTTGTAGGGGGTGACTAAGTGACATGGGGTAATGGAGTTTATTGTACAGTCAACGCTAAAAGTGCAGTCCCAGTAACTTTTTGTAAGGTTTAAGTTTATGAGAACAAAAGACAATATTTTACATTTTAAAACTGGCGCCACTATGCATTGTTATGGCCACTATACGTCCACGTGCTTCGAAATGTAAAATATTGTCTTTTGTTGTTGTAAACGTAAATCTTAGTTTAGTTACTGGAGCTGCACTTCTAGCGTTGACTGTCTGTTGACTGTTGACTGTCTGTTGTTCATTAGGCTAGGAAGCTGTCTTTGATATTTTTAGTTTTAATATGATACCGAGAAGATATAATTATATTGATTTCGAATTTCTGTTCACTCCAGAAGTTATAAAAATACGTGAATGTATAAGTTAAACATCCATGCTAACCTGAGACTTTAAAAATCATAATTTGAGACTAAGTGACTGTTTATGTGAATAGAATTTATTATGTGATGGGTTAATAACCTGTCACAAATATACCATCACAACCTCGTTAGTTAGCTAAACTTGTCGAGGAGATATGTCTTTGAGTTTCTGTCCACCCCGAATGGGAATCAAATATGGTAGGAACTTTCAGTACTGCATACTCGAGGATAGTTGAAGCTTCCTTTGTCCTTCACCCCTTTGAGAACCACCGAAACTTGAAGTTCCGAGTTCAGTACTTGAAAGTTTGTTGTCATTCTTGAGTGTCTGTGAGCCGTATATACACACGCTACTTATTGCTTATGGTTCTGGCAGAATACATACACATCTCACTACATAGTAGAAAACAAAGTCGCTTTCTCTGTCCCTATGTCACTTTGTATGCTGAAATCTTTGAAACTACGCAACGGATTTTGATGCGGTTTTTTTAATAGATAGAGTGATTCAAAAGGAAGGTTCATACGTATATTAACATCCATTAAATAGCCAGAAGAGCGAAACCGGAGTGAGTCGCTAGTATATACATATACAGATATACAGGGTGGCGCATTCGAAACGGTCAGTATGGGAAAGTCTGAAACTATAAGAGATACGAAGATTTGTTCTTAGGAACCTTGTCACCGATTTTGATATAAAGAAAAACTGCATTCATACTTTATTTGAAAAATAACTGTATCCAATTCGGGAAACGAACCCAGTTGCTTTAAAAAAAATAAACTTGCCCTTTTCACTTTTTTGATCGATTGTGTAGGTCTTAAGCTGTAAATGTCTTTATGAAACATGATGTCGAAAATGAACACTTGAGTTTACAGGTTTAATCACTATATAGTAGAAAACTAAATCGCTTTCTCTGTCCCTATGTCCCTTTGTATGCTTAAATCATTTTAGTAGATTATGATGCGGTTTATTTAATAGATAGACTGATTCAAGAGGAAGGTTTATACGTATAATAACATCCATTAAATAGCCAGAAGTGCGAAGCCGGAGCGAGTCGCTAGTTGGCTTATAAAGAAATTGCTGTTCTATTCCTACTTAGACTGGTATGTTTTTACATTCAAGTGTTGTTCACACGGTTATTCCGCGTGTCATGAGTGGCGCAAACGTGCCATAAATATCGAAATGGGCTGCCAAACGTGTCATCACATTGAATGACTTGGAAGGGGTCTGATAAAGGAATGACTATTACTGGGTATGGGTTTTAAAGAAACGCGGAATATATAGATGTTTTAGTGTACACTTGATTACATGATTTCAATTTTTCATGTGAAAATGTTTTCTTTTAATTTTCAATATGTGATTTTATGAGCCTTATGTTGAATAAAAGCATTTAATTTCAATATGTAGGTCGTGTTCCTTACTTAGTAATAATTTGTAATAAATTAGAAACCAAGCGAATTTGGTTTGTCAGGATTGCGACAGATGGGGATTTGCAATCTCTGTCTACCCCTCTACAGGGAATCAGGTGTGATGTGTATGTATGTAACAATTATATATCTTACATATTTGTCCCTTATTATATAGATATATACAATTGTCCTATACTTCAAGAGTTTCTATAATCATATACATATTTTAAAGAATTTATTTTTAGAAAACATCTGACTCCACAAGGGAAAACGGTCGTATTGCTTATGTTGGTTGGTAAAAGGTAATTTAATAACTACTCTAAGGGACCTGACCTAGCCTAGTCCCAGAAACCCTACAGACTAAAAGTAATTATACTCTCTTAATTAAATATTTGCCTAAAATATAACATTAGCCGTAATGTATTATTATATCTGTGAAATTATGAAGTTCACGTCTTTATAATAATAGGAAGTGTTTATTTTTGTATAAACGAAAAATAACAAGGCACAATAATCCTTAATTACAATGAGAAACATACAATTACGTCCTATAATCCCTTTCGGGGTGGACAGAACCTTGGATATATAATATCTCCTAGGTGACTTTTCAGCATAAATATTGGATCTTTTGCGACGGGTTAATAGCTTATCGCCCAACAGATTCCATATACCTATAATCCCTTAGTCGCCTCTTACGACAGGCCGGGAAGAACGGCAGTTAGTTAGCATTCTTTTTACGTCCCATACTGACTCTATTACGATAACATACATAGATAAATGGTTGACGACCTCCGTGGCGCGATCGGTTAGACACCTGAACGCTAATCGTGAGGTCCCGGGTTCGATTCCCGGTGGAGGCAGAATTAAGAAGCTGCTTTCCAGTCTGGTCGTTGATTATATATGCTATATATGTATTTATCTATGTATAATATGTATACATTTCTTAAATATACGTTGACTAGTACCCTTAACACAAGTCTTAAATGTACTTACCAAGGGGCTAGTTCAATTGGTGTAATATTGTCCAAAACTATTATTATTAAATATAAGCTTCTACTAGGTTACAATACCAGAACTGATTCGTAGTGATTTGCCAAAAAATATAGCTTAGGGTAATGATATATGGTCCACTTTACAAGATGTATACGATGCATTTTTTACCAGACATTTCGCGATCTGGACCGCGGGGCTCTGTTATCCATAACTTGTGACTGATGGGTCACATCAACCACATTTGTAGCACATAGCCTGTTTGTTATATAGCCTATTTATTTTGTCTACAAGCGACTATACGAGTACTATATGTATATATAAATATATATTTAAAATTTAAAGCCAATGATAAGATACAAATAATGAAGAAGATATTATAACACACAAAAATGTATTTCTAATAACTCTATTTACTTCTACGGTGAAGGAAAAAATGTAGGTAAATCTATCCAATAATAATGGACAATAACTTAACACGGCGTCATGAAACGTCATTTGTCACATTGGATAAGAGCTAGCTGTGGTCAAAGTCCACTAATGCTTTTTGCATAATCGTAGTTCAATATCAGATCAGTAATACTGTGAACTTGGTAGAGGATTAGCAAAGTGACAAATTTCGCTATTTTAAAAAGAGTATTCACACTTTTACTGATAACAATGGTAAATAACTAACGGGACTTATCGCGTATGTTTTTATATAATAAAGTTACCTTTATTAACCCGACGTTCCGGCTAAGTTGCAGCCATGAGTATAAATCGCGAATCTCTGATACTTCCGAAAATTTGATACTTCCTTTAATCCAACCACCACCAACGTACTAAAACGAAATAGTAGACTTGAACCCAGGAGCCACTTATGCTTTTTTACAAAATCGTAAATCAATATCAGATCAGTAATACTGTAAAGTTGTAAATGGAATAGCAAAAATGGGTTGTTATATCGCTGCAGGGCAAATGTGCCATGGACAAGCGCTGATCCAAAGCCCTTTGGCAGATACCTTCTGTGTTAAACAATATTTCATTTGCAACCTGTCAATGTGTGTGTGTATCAGTTAATAAATGTTTTTCTATTCCATTTTACTGAACTAATCGGTAATTTTAATATAATAACTTAGTCGTGTATAACATTTTTCTTATTTTATTTTGATTGTATAATTATTCGTCAGTACTATTGTCTTTTAATGTATTGTGAAATTTCAATAAGTTTATTATTATTATCTATGATTTTGTTAAAACACATTAATAGTCTTTTGCCTGTGGTAAAGTGTGAGTTTTCAGGAGTCAAAACCCTTCGTAGCTATCATGATTAGACACTCAAATAACTATTCTCTTCACTCAAAGGAAATAAATCCCTGTTCTTGCAAAGTATGTTATTATGTATATGTATGATAGGGTACGGAATAGTGTAATTCGTGAACGTTATGGAACGAAAGATGTAGTGACGAGAATAGAGAAAGGTATGTTAAGGTAGCAAAATAGAGAAAGGTTTATTAAGCTGAAGTAGATGGTAGAGTTAGACAGGATAGAACTTATAACGATCAAATTTGAGACGTTCTTCTCAAGACGGGTGTACGTAGTGTGAATAAAATAAAGCATGTATGAGAAGGTTGGTGTGAGTGAAGCAAGAGAGATTTGTCAGGATAGTTCCAGGTGGCGATCGATAGTCTCTGCATATCCTGTTGGGGACGTAGAGGCGTGAATATTTGAATGTATGATTTAGTAAATAAAGTAAGCGGCTCCTATTATTGTACTTTTTATTAACAATAGTTCTATTCAGCATTCTGGTTGCCACCAAACGTCACATACCCAGCTGATTAAAACTTTTTTGCTGCGACAATAACATGCACAAGCTATACGCCCTAGTTTGTAAATTTAATTTGTAAAATATTCGTATTGTGTATGTTTTTGTGGCTCTAAATAAAAGCTTTATTATTATTATTCTACAATACTATTCTTTTGTATTATTTTACACTATTACTATTACTTAACTACCAATCCAGTTATTCAATCCACCATATTGTAATCGAACGCCATTGCAAACCAGATCTATTTTAAGCGAAGTTCGCTCCCCGGAAAACAACAATTCCGAATCTCTTCACGCTAATTGGCTGAAAGATAAGAGTCCCAATTCGCGACTTGTTTTAAAAGATTAACTCGACTTCAAACGGGGAAAGTTTATCAGATAATCCGAAAGAGCGCTTTAAGAATTGATTTTGTTTACATTTCGTTTGTTTCAGCCCTGAGAGAGCGGCGAATTTGGTTACGGTATAAATTGAAGGTATTTTACGCAAAAAAGGGAGTGTGTATAAAAATAAACAAAGCTTTAATAAAAAGGGAGTATGTATGTACAAGTCGTAAAGCGTATGTTATATATGTTTATTTTATATATATACATGTATATAGTAACATATTTTCATTTAGTTTCTATTCCTTTAAAAGGTAGTTAGAATCTTTGGGACGTAATTTGGTTTTTCTTTTACGTTGGAGTTAAAGTATCTCCAAGGTTATATGCACCCCGAAAAGGATAAGGAACGTGAGTGTATATGTATTCATTATAGGGGATCTGATGGAAAACAACATGGAAAATTCATCACAAAAATCTTACCCACGTTAGATTTTATCACAAGTCAATAAAGTTTCTCATAAAATTAGTATGAGTAAATGATTTTATGGCAAAGTTTTTTTTAATCGTCTCCTACGACATTCCGAGAAGAAAAACATCTAAGTAGATAGCATTCCTTCCATCTACGTTTTACCTATTTACAATTTGTATTGTATGTACAATCTATTTACAAGTTGTAATTTTTACAATTGGTATGTATTTCAATCTTTAGTAGAAATTGAATACAATGATAGAATTAATAATAGTGTAATAAGGGAAGGTTGCGGTTTGAAAGAAGATGTAGTGACAAAGATTGAAAAGGGCATGCTTCGATGGTTTGGACATGTTATGCGGATTAAACATAATAGATTGACAAAAAAAATATATGTGCTTGAATTGGAAGGGCGGATATGTAGAGGTAGGCCCAATAAGACATATGACTATCAGATGATGGTGATTAGAATGTCAATGAAATGAAAGTGGTTTGTTAAGACCGGGATAGATGAGGATTCGTTATAACTGCCTACCCTTCTACCAGGAAACGGGTGTGATGTGCATGTATGTATAAATTAATTAAAACTAAACTTTATCCCATTTATATTAACTGAATTACCAGTCTCAAACTATTTAATAGAGTTTAATACGACATTCTTTTCCAAAACGAAACTTTTATCTAATCGAAGAATACCAACCATTTAATATTGAGCTCCACTTATCGCTTCACCAGAGCATTTAGTTTGAGCACTTTTTCAAACTAGAGCTCATATTAAATTGGTTAATCGAATAGTGAGTATACCTCTACAGATGCTAGCCCGAAGCAATAAGATATTTATTGGCTCAATAATAAAATCGACAGTGACTGTAAATAGATTTTGTGATTTATAAAGACAGTCCTAGTCAGAGAACTACATAGATAGCAACATACATATATACACGAAACACTCATCTTTCTATAGAAGGGTACACAGAGATCCTGACAAACCACTTTCGTTTCATCCATACACCTCTTTATATACACTCGGTGGCATATTTGTCCGTAACATCTTATTGTTGCTACAATAACATGCACAAGTTATACTCCCTAGTTTGTAAGTTTTAATTGTAAGGGTTATGTATTGTGTATGCTTTTGTGTTTGTGTATAAACGCATATTTTTTACATTATATTGAACTCTAATAAAAAGGCTTATGATTGAGAATCGCAAAAACCATTCAAGAGCTTACAGCAACTCGATAGAAATGAAATAAATAGGGAACAAACTTCAGGATGGGGAATGACTGGTTTATTATGAATGAAAAGGAATGGAACGAACGAATGAATGAGTGAATTTTATGCTTCGATGCGTTTTGCAGGTGTTACGTTGAAATTGAAAGAAAAATCATTTTGTTCACACAAATACATATTCATGCGTGCTAGCATGGGATCTAAAAAGAGTGCTAAATAGCTACCATTCTTCCCAACACGCCATAAGAAGCGATTAAGGGACTAGGGATAAAATTATTGGGCAATGGGCTAGCAACCTATTACGTATTAAATCCAGCACAACCCTGATACTAATGGTAAAAATGAACAAATTTCTGTCCTTTCCGAAAAGGATTAAAGTGTATGAATATTTTTGTTTTTATGTTCTGTTTACCCAAAAAGGCATAAATAAACATTTGTAACTATAGTAATAGTGGATTGAAAAAAATATATAATGAGGGTGAAATGTAAGGGTGGTTACAGTTTATGTATGTCAATGAAACGAAAGTGCTTTGTCAGGATCGGGACAGATGCCGCCCCTCTACAAGGAATCGGGTGTGATGTGTATGTATGTATGTAATTTTATGTATTAATAACTAACGGGACTTATCGCGTATGTTTTTATATAATAAAGTAATATTATTAAACCGACGTTTCGGCTACGTTGCAGCAGCCATGATCACGGGCAGACTGACGATGCATATTTCTTCGCCTCCAACGCAGCGCCCTGTCAGATTCTTCTCCGACTACCCTCACTGCTACGTTTTTATTAATAACACGCGACCTACATTTATTATATAAATATACGCGATAAGTCCCGTTAGTTATTAATCATGATTTATACACTAAATCTCTTAAAACTATAATTATATGTATGAATATCAAAACAGACTCGCAGGTACAGTCAGCAGCAAGGACTATCAACTGAGATGGAAACCGTTTTCCACTCGGTTGCGTTTCTCACTCGCCCAGTTCACTTTGAACCTGGCTGTCCTTGTGGCACCTTACGACCCGAATCCCGAAGGGGTTAGCTTGAATAAGGAGTTAAGATTGATGGGTATGGGAGGTCAATAGAATGTGAATTAGAAGCTTGTGACTGAGAGGTTATAAGGCGTTTACTGTAGAATAAACAATGTTAAATAAACAATGAATTTAATATAAAGTTTTTTTAATTATTTTTTATGTACAAATAAAACTTTATACAATGGTTACCACGAATAAATCTACAATATGTCTAATATAGTACTACATCAATGTAGATTTGCTATTCAGAGGGGAAATACTATTAGTGTCTTTTGGAACCCTACCACTCTCTGGCAGTGATGATGATGATGAATTTTCATTTGTACTTTAAGTTTATAAAAAAGATGACAATAAAACTAATAATTATAAAATAAACTCTTAAAACTAAATTTTGTCTTTTGTCTTTCAATGAAGCAATACAAGTTTCGCTTTTAAATACTCCTCTCAATATTGCCTATCAGTCTCAGAGAGATTGAACTTTGCTTCTTGTTTGAACTTTGACAGTTTATATCCAATCCTGTATTGTCAGGAACAGTGTGGGTGTCACAATCGATCGCACAGACGAACTCTGTAAAGTAACAAGTATATCAAAGGACTGTTCTCCCTTTCGGGGTAGTCAGAGATTGAATTCCACCTTGAAATGGGCATTATTAGTCTTTGGCTTCACGAAATAAACTTTTTACCTGATAATATGCAGTGTCCAGCATGATAGACTATTTATAAGCCTTAAATCGCTCGATAGCCATTTTATACAAATAAATCAGTATCAATTATTAATGATAGTACATTGACTAAAGGAAGATTAATTAGATTTATTGAATTTTTTTTTAAATTAACTAATTGTAATGACAACTTTTCCGATGGAAATGTTTTCTTTTACTTTCAATAAGTGATTTTATAATCCTCATATTGAATAAAAAGCATTTCATTTCATTTCATTTAGAATATATGTGGGTAAAGTGGAGGGGCGGTTGCGCAGAGACCGGCCCTATAAGACATGTGACAGTCAGATAGACGCTATATTGAAAAAAGGGTGACATTAGAAGTACCTATAATCGCCGATCGTGTGGGAGTAGGTATATGAGTGACAATGAAGCGAAAGTGGTTTGTCAGGATCGGTACAGATGGGGATCCGTCATCTCTGCTTACTCCTGTACAGGAAATCAGGCGTGATGTATATGTATGTAAATCAGTATCCAACGCGTTAAGTAACCCATAGTACCATGTACACATAATATTGCCTATTTCAAAAAAGCAAGTTTTCTTCACGATGTCCCTCGCCGAAATTAACAGCACGTGGACTATCTTAACGGTTACCCATCCTGCCACTCCGTACGCCGGCATTGCTTAACATTGGTTAACATTGTTGTGTGAACGCGTTTATTGTCAGTAGCTGAGAGTTTTAAACTCCATGCAAACTCTGTATAGGAACATTATATTGCAAGAGGGAAGTGTTTCAATTATTTCTTAATTATTAAAAGTTGGGACTTGGCGTAATTTATGTCTCCAAATTAACTTTGTAGGCTTCTTTACTTATCTTAAAACACAGTTGACGAAGTTTGAAGGGTCGCGAGGTAGCAGTTCATACTAGGGGGTTTGTTTAAATAAATGTCAGGGTATTGTAAAGATAATTTATATATTTGACAAAGACAAACGCGTGTACGACCATTAACCCTTGCGGGGTAGTCAGAGGTTCAGGTGTCCATCTCCGCAATTGCGAAGGTAGTAATTCTAAGGCCACCTCGAACCCACGTGTTGACCACCGTCACCGTACATATGTATCTACTAGCCTAAAGTTTTTACAATCTTAATTTTTGCATATTATTCATATATCGATGCTGACTGTAACATACTACTGAAACTCAAGAATGAAATCCGTACAATACTTGATAAAGATAGGTAATAACACAATCTATCACGTTGCAACCTTTCATCTATGACCTATGATGTCTTATTTAAATAGTACGGTTCTTAATAAAGTGCTTGTAAGAATCGGGATAGATGGGTCTCCGTGATCTCTGCCAACCCAGAGGGCCCTGTAGAGTACAGGAAAACAGGCGTGTGTAAGTATGTATGGATTTAAAGTAATTGTTATGTATGAGGCTACACCATATCAATTATCTTACCTATGCTTGGAGGTAGGGAGGAGGATAGCTATGCTTGGAGGAGAAGGAAATATGTATCCAAGCTTCTTTCCCCCCCTAAAAGGGATAACTAACATTTTTCCAGCTTTAGAATGATAACTAACCTTTGTACATTTACTTTGTACATTCAATACAAGTAAGCATTTACTACCCTATAAATCTTTCCGTGTGAACACCGAAAATAATGATTACGTTTTCCCGAGATATTTATTTGGGTTGACTCTTTGAAATTCAAATCTGAGAACGATTTTAATTGGCAGCTGTGAAGGCCTTTATACTGACTTTGATGGCACATGGTTACTTCGAACTTATCTGGGGCCTAAGGCTACTAATGCGTTTTAGCACAAACGCAGTTCAATATCAGATCAGTAATAGTAAGTTGGTGGTGGATTAGCAAAAGTGTCAAATTTCACTATTTATAATCAAAAGTGTCAAATTTCGCTTTAAAATGGCGATATTTGTCACTTTTGCTAATCAACTATCAACTTCACACTATTACTTATCTGATTTTGAACTAATATTCTGCAAAAAGCATTAGTGGATTTGGGCCGCTGGAGAAATGTGAGTCTGGGACTACAAAAGACTTTAATTACACACATATCTAGTCCCTCTATCTGAGACTTAAAAACGAATATCACGACTTTAAATCCCTTTCGGGGTGGGCAGAACCTCGGACAAATGAAAACAGCTTCTTGGTCACCTATTAGCATGAATATTGGGGTTGTGATGTCACATAGAATATAGGTGGCAGGTTCGTAGCCCATCGTCCAATAGATTCTTTACACTTCTTGTCCCTTAGTCGCTTCCTACATGCCGGGAAGAACAGCAGCTAGTAAGCATTCTTTTGACGTCCCAGAATAGCATCGGATTAGTATCCAAAAATTAAAATCCATATCGATAGCAAAGTCAGTAAATATAAACTGTAGTGTAATTTCATTATTTCTTACCCTTGAAAATAGCACTTCATTTAACGCTTAATGTCGTAAATAAAAGGAAAACTATGCGATAGCATCTCCCCTAATAAGTTATGGGAGTTTGTTCAACCCTTTTTTTGTATCCGTTAAAGGGTTCTTTTTTTCAAGCGATTAAGGCATAGTGAATAGGGAAATATAGGTACATATTATGTATGAGTTTCGCAGTTACGGAAAGTTGTAGGTAGAAAGATAAATAAACGTTCAAGTTTATATGTTTCGTAGTTAAAAAAAGTTGTAGAAGGTAGATATAATAAAGATTTCAACTTGACAAAATATGTTCATATGAGGTCACGTTTAAACATTAATATTAAGGTTGTGATGTCATATTGAACATTGGAGACAGGTTGCTACAGGTTGGTAGCTCATCGCATTATAGATTACATTAGTCCTATTGTCTTAGTCCCCGCCTACCTAATACAGGAAAGAACGGCAGCTGGATAGCCTTCTTTTTACGTCCAAGACTTGCACGAGATAAAATAGGGAAAATTAAAAACTATTATTGCATATCCTTGCCAATGTTTTGATACGTTACCACAAGTTTTCAACTTTTTCCCCTTTCGTCCATGGATACCAGGAAACAAAGACCACTTGACACATGTCAAAATGACAGTTTGCGAAAGAGGCACTACAATGGCCTCTTGTTTTGACAGTTGGGAGAGCAGTTTTACTACTCTCTTTCAATGTAGCAAGAAATTCATGCTACGTTTACGATGAGAAAGTATATTAAGAAAACAAATCAACGCTTTCACGACCATTAACCCTTGGGGGGTAATCAGAGGTTCGGCTTTCCATTTCCGCAATTGCGGAGGTAGTCATTCTATGGTGAACTCGAAACCACACGTTGATTAGATAGTCAGTACTCAAAGTGAAAAGTACTAAGTCACAGATAATATAATACACTAAGTGTCACCTTTTGTGACTATTTTTTATCTACTCTCGAAACTCTCACACATATTAACCATTTACTTCATGCTCTTCTATCCTTTTTCGCTGCGTACACCAATTTAATTGTTTCCTTCAAAATTGTTAATTAAGTTGTTAATCAATTGAATCGGTACTTCGTGATCAGAGAAACGTCAAAACGGCCGTCATAGTGTGTCTCTAGTATCTTCAAGGTTCTGTCCACTTCGAAGAACACGAAGACATGAGTATATACCTAATATATATATATCAAATTCTTCTCATGACATACATGCATATACATTCACGTCATTTAATCTTTCTCAGGAAGTAGAGAACTTATAAGACACGATAATGTCTCCTAGATCACTTTTTATCATAATTATTGGGTATTTGATATCATACGGATATCGGTGACAAGTATATTATCGCCCAATTGAATCTTGACCAGGTCCATTGTCCGTTCGCCTTCTACGACATGCTGAAAAAAAGGATAGCTAATTAGTATTCTTATTAAGTTCTAGACTAGACCGGGACAACCCTGACTGGCAAGTTTATACTTTAGCAATATTATCTTAGTTAACTACCTTTCAAGTAAACACAGCTTAATCGTTCGATGTTTATGACTCCACCAGGAGCAAAAGTGAAACAATACTATTTTATATGGTTTAATCATGGGGTCCCATCCCATACAAATTTTTTCGACCAAAACTTGAAGCATCAATAGGTGGCGCTATAAGTCATCAAAGACCGATAAAAAAAATATTATTGAAAAATATTGCGATTTTTAGCTATATTCATACATAATTCACCATAATATGTGATAATATGAATTTATGTACTTACTAGTGAGTAATAGAAAGCGCGGATATCAATTTCATAAATAATAAAGTAAGTAAAATTTATTTAATCCTGCCATCTAGTCAATACTTGTAGAAGCAACATTTTTCTATTCGAAAGCAGATGTCGCTGTGTATTGGCGGTTAGTATAACTACCTATCAATAAATGTATTCAGTACAAATTACATAATTATGATTTCAAAAACATCTAAAATACAAACTCCACACTCTGGTCCGTCCTAGCCGTAAAACGTGTTAGGTGGGACCAATTAAAACAGAGATAAAAAATAATGAAAAAATTATCGGCGAGTATCATATACCCTACTCAAATTTAGATGGAGCTATTTCACTTAATTTAGCTAGCTAGTCGCTCTAGTATGGACAAATACAAAAGTGACCTCTATTATTGAGAAGATGCACGATTTATGCACGATTTCATGCATTCGATGTCACGCCATCTGTTTTTCCAATTTCGCTTCAAAAATAAGCGGAGTAAAATAAGAAGTTAGCACTTACCAAAAAATTTGTATGGGATGGGGTATCTGTACTGTATAGTATTATATTATCTGTGGTTTAATGAACTATTGCTGTAGCCAAGTGGGTGAGACCTGGAACTTCGTATTAGAAGTCCTAGGTTCGAATCCCTGCTCCGGCAGTTACCAATAAATTTTTAAAAGTTTTTTATATACGTACATAATTTATAGTCGCTAATGGTGAGAGAAAACAAAGCGAGGTAACTTGCATATCCCTTGGTATGGATAAAGGACAGTCTTGTATACAGCGATAAGGGTCACAACTTATCACGTTGGGTGCTGTCTATCTAGCGAAACGAGGACTTTGCGTAGCTCATACCTAACATGCCTTAGAAATTTCAGAAATGGGCATTCAATCCTCTCACAAAAAGGAGGTGTTTCAATATTTTTTTATTTATATATGCGTGTCTACACATAATACATATTATGTATATGTGTACTAGCTAGGTTTGACTACAGCATAATTGGCAAGCATTAGGCGGCAAATCTTGGTCTCATCGTTGGGGCTTCGTAATGATGTTTAGCCAATTCGCTCGCAGATTACCAGCATTTCGCTCGTTACGTGGCTTGCGTGTAGAGCGCCCTTTATTACTGGAGACACAAGCGTGGGCTTATGGCGTTTTTATGAATAAAACATACATTAATTATGTTATATACATATTGAACATAGAACACTAACATTGAGTTCTATCTGGCCAACACGTTTGTCTTTTGTCACATACATATACATTCGCGACCCTTAATTCCTTTTGGAGTGGAGACACTATAATATCTGATAGGTCACTTTTTAGCACGAATATTTAAATGGATTGCGATGTTATTCGGAACAATGGTGACAGGTTCCTAGCCCATCATAGCAAAAATAATTTACCCTGAGTCTCTTGGTTGCCTCTTACGGTAGCTAGTTAGCATTTCTTTTACATCACAGCTAGTGCGGAAGATAAAACATACATTTCCTTCAAGTTACGTTCCTTTAAGTTAAAGTTTTACATTATAAATATGATGAAAAGGGCTTTTTCTTCCAGGACCTATTTAATATCAGACCTATATAAGATACCTATACCTATTAAAATAACAAAATAATATACCTATTTAAGATCATGACTTATTTAATAGTTGTTTTATTTTATTTTTATTATTTTAAACGTATTAAACTGTTTCTATTATGATCTCGATTATTTTCAAAATTATATTTCTTCAAGACTCTATCAATGAACTTAGGACTTCATTATAATTTCCTTCTTTTGCACAGTCCAGTTTTTTTTCTGTCCTTAAGTATGATTGACTTAAGTACACGCTTACGTTACGTAATGGTCACCCTATGCACATATCATTATACGAGTAGGTATACCATTACGCACTCTCAACTCATTCACTGTACGGTAGAATTGTTTGTGTGTTCTCGAAGGCCCTATGACATATTTCCTTAGGGCGCAGCCCTCATTAATTATTATACGTTTTATGGGTTTATAACAAGACAAAGACAAAAGCCAAACGTGTTCACGACTATTAACCCTTGCGGGGGAGGCAGACGTTCAAAAACGTTTACGTTCAGGTCCGCAATCACGGAGGTAGTAATTCTATTACAACCTAAAACACACGTATTGACCAGATCCATAGTACTCAATGTTATAGGTGACAAGCCATGTCGCCATTTACAAGCACTAACTACTACTTTCCCTCACCGTAATACACGATGAATTTCGTGAATCTATTTTTATTATGAAAATGTACATAGCAATTCATTAAACATCATTTCCATTGGTACATGCTCAAGTGTGATTTGAACTCTGTACGCACTGATACATAGTCAAGGTCCAATCAACTGCGCTACGTCAAATTCAAAGAAACTTTATTTGTGACACATACGTAAATAGGGTGTATAATTATTACAATTAGTCTCAGCATGGGCTGCCTCTTCTGGCGTACGATTTAGTATCTCGATCAAAACCGAAATAACTTAAATTTTCACTTAACAAAGTATTACATTATCGCTATTAACTATTTATTTGTAATTACAATGTTATTAAACTCTTACATTCTTATTATTATATAACCTAATACACAGTGACAGTGCAGTATCATGTCTTTTCAATTGTTATAAATGTAAATGTTTCTGTACCTGTGCTGTTTTTTCTAAATATTTTTTTTTCTATTCTATTCTATTCTAATACATTTATTTAATCTAATAAACATTTTCATAACTTTTTTGCACCTAACCTTATTCTTATATAACATATCAATAGGTACTAGAACTATCAGTATTACTCAATATAGTCGCAATATTGTCGTTTCAATATAGTAGTTACTCTGTAGTAACATTTTTCTTCTAAGAACAACTTAACTTTTACTTTAAATAACAAGTAATCTTCACGTTTTCTTACATCTATCGGAAGTTTATTATAGAGCAGAGATCCAACACAAAACAGGCTCTATGCCATAAGAGCGGTGTTGGCTGCCCTACTGCAAAGCCTAGTCTTATTCCTCTGTTCTCGCCCACTAACACTGGATATATCAGAACAGATTTCTGAATTCTGTCTGACGAATAAAATCACTTCATATATGTACAAACATGGAACCGTTAGTATCTTGTACTCTTTAAAATACTTTACACAAGACTCTCTGTATTGAAGCAAGAACATGGCACGTATGCACTGATTACAACTGAGCTACGACGAATTTTTTAAAATTTTGAATAAAAATATACGAGTGCGTATATATATATATATATTAGTATTTATAAAATGTAAATGATATAAATAAACATATACTGGATTTAATCGCTAAACGCTCATAGTTGGTTAACCCCTCGTGTCGCCATGACACGGGGCATCGAATTTATTATCTTCGCAAACGAGAGTGTCAAAGAAAAACCGTGTAATTCACCACCCAAGGGAATGAAGTACATGGATCGCTTAATTTCAAACGAAATTGCCTCACGGCCACTTGTTTAGATGGGGTAGGCAGAAAAATATGCTAACAGAGTCGTAAATGTACGTCCCCTGCTAGTCTAGGACGTAAAAAGAATGCTATCTAGCCGCCATACAGTGAAACTTATAGAAATACTCATGAAAACTTAATACCACAAATTTAAAAAAAAACACATTCTACATTATAAACATTAGGAAACTTTATTTAATTACGTCAATTAATTGGTCCCAGACAGAAAATTCGAAATTTGAATTTTTTTTTGCAATACCATACAAAAAAACAAATTATTTTATTTCTCACTCGTGATGTGTCACATACACAAAAACATTCCAAATGTTTTTTTTAATTTCGTGGTATTAAGTTTCTATGAGTATGGAGCTCGATGTTCAGACCACTGTGCACCGTTATTCCGTTATGGAAGAAGGCGACTAAGGGACCAGGGTTAAATGGAATTTATTGGGTATTGGACAAGTAATAGGTTACCATTGTTGCATATGTCATCACAATCCCAAACTTCAAGCTTAAGTGACAAAGGAGATGTTTTCATGTCAGGTTTTGTCTATCTCGACAGGGATTAAGGGACATGTATAAACTACGAGCTTTAATTTTTATCTTAGCCTAAGCCTGTGTTATATGGGACATGTAATGAAAACTAGCTGCCTTGCTTACCGACGTATCGTAAGAGGTGACTACAAGACGATTTATTAAATATTTGGGAATCTTGGTGCTATGTCAAAACCAACACAACGCACTTGTGTATAATGGCTAAGAAATGAAATCCAAATTTTATCCCATCTTAAAGCGATTGAATAACGTTGTTGTGATGTGGTAGCCACAAATAAAACTATACACCAAGTTAGTCCCTTATCTCTTTCAGATATACAAAAAAATTTTATGTAATATTGTGTGATAGGGTACGGAATAGTGTCATTCGAGAACGTTCTGATATGAAAGAAGATGTACTGACAAAATTAGAGAAAGGTATGTAAAAGTGGTTTGGGCACATGGAGCGGATGAATGAAGGCAGGTTTGCGAAAGGTATTTATAAAGGCAAAGGTGGAGGTAGAATCGGACGGGGTAGGCAGAGTAGAACTGTTACAGATCAAATTTGAGACATTCTTCTCAAGGCGGGTGTACATAGCGTGAAGAACTAAAAACATGTATGAGAAAGTTAATGAGTGAACAAGAGAGATTTGCCACGATCGTTTCAGGTGGCGATCGACAGCCTTTACCTATCCTGTTATGGACATATACGCGTCATTATATATGTAAAAAGGGCAGATAGTAACACTTTATTTACGCTCCGGAACACGGAAAGTGCCTTCACCATCTGAGCCGCTAACGAATCGCTCCTAAGGCTGGACTTAGAGCTAATCTGATTAGGCAGCTCCCAAATTGAAAAGCGTAATTAAACCGCGTCACCTCAACGTTATTAAACCGGGGCAACGTTGGCACAACGTTGGCGGATGGATTTGGAATATAGGACAAATGTTTTCTATAATATATAGGATGTTTGCCGTGCTAATTTGGGACGTAAAAAGCACGCTAACTAGCTACCATTCGATTATATTACCTAGGTGACGTTTTAGCATGAATTAGGTTTGTGATGTCATAATGAAACATTGATCAGGTACACCTAACACAATCAGGCAAATGTTTTGACTGAACTTGTACTAATGTTGAATAAAAACATTTGACTTTGTTGACAGGTTGCCATCACACCATATATTCTATTTACCCCTAGTACCTTAGTCGCCTCCTACGACATGCCGGGAATAACGATGACTAGTTAGCATTCTTTTTACATCCCTGACCAGCATTGGATACGTAGATAATATTCTTTATTTGAAAATAACTTGTCTCATTGGTGAAACGTGGGCTTCGAGTGATTATTGAAGCTTCTAACTACTTCGAGAGAGTAAACCTTACACAGGTAGTTAGAAGATCCTATCAATAGTAGTCATAAATTACGTTATTTTACTCACCGTTATTGAACTATGTTTGTTATTTCAAATATTCCTGTAGGCTACGTCTAATCTTGATATAAAGTTTTTCTGAAACTTACGAATTATGAACATGTTTGTGTTCCCAACAACAAGCTTTATTTTTACAAGAAGCTGCAATAAACAATTAATGTCATTTACGATATGACATATGAATGAACGAGTAACATATTATTAAAATTTATGCAAAGTAGCTTAAGTTTTCAAAGAATATATGTCATACTTTTTTAACATGTAAAGTAAATTTTAACTTCTATGTTGATCCCAACAAGGAATGGAATGTCGATGCCGCAAGAAAGGGTGCCCATGTATTGAGGGAAATTTATGCACATACATTTTACGCAGATAATGTCCTACAGCTCAACCAGGCTTATGATCATCCAAAAATGCGAAATTGAATAGGTGGTTTGTTTTGTATGCTAAGCAGGAAGGGTGCCTCGGGCTATATGGGCTTATATAGGCATAAATATACGTCTTTTAATCCTTTTCGGGTTGGGTAGAACCTCGGAAACACGATACGTTGCGAGCATTGGTCAGTTTAGTATGAATATTGGGGTTATGATGGTATTTAAATAAAAACAGTGGTGCTAGGTTAATATGTAGCTTATTAAAACTAGATATTCCTGAAAATAAAACAAACAATAACGTCATCCCAAATATTATTAAGGGGCTCTAAAATGTTTATATTCTTTATATATTCCTGTAAAAATGACATGATATTGATAAATTATAATGAAGTCTTGATATTAATAAATTGAATCGTGGAACAAAATATATGTAGCCAGATGCTGTAAAAAGTGAATCCAGGAAAACAGTAATTATAAAATCTAGAATTTTCTAATAAACGTGATTCTGAACATTATTAAACATGAATAAATACCAAGATCCAAAATAAATCTACTTAGAGCCCTAAGAAATACATTATCTTAAAAATTGTAATTAGGTCCTGAAAAATTATATAGACCTGAACATTATATTATATTTTCTTTGTAAGCGCAATTGTAATTCTTGTTAAAAATATTGGGACAGGTAATAACCCCATCGCCAATAAGACTATCTGTAGTCCCTTAAAAGAAAGGTAGATAAGTAGAGATCGCGCCACATAAATTGGCAGTAGGCAAACTTGGAACTAAATTTGACGTTTCCGCCATTGCGTGTTATTTTGTATATATGAAAGGTTTTAGTATTACCAGCGTTGTGTTTTTTGCTCACTCTTTATAATTTTTATGTTTGTTAAGGGTGATTTTAATAAATTGATTGCAGGAGTTTCTTGTTAGTTCTTCTCCAAGCTAGGGTCTCCGCTGATCTAACCTCGGTAAAAAATATGTAAAGACAATGCTCAGTGCCATGTTTGAAATAGTTTTTTTTATTTATACTTAGATCATAAGATAACATTCAAAGAGAGCTTGTGATAGGGCCTATTTTAAATAAACATATTTTGACTTTGATATATTAATTTGTTTTATTTGAGTCTATAGCTCTGCAACCAAAGACCGTTACAAATGAATCCTATAATGTATCGAGCCGTATGGCACAGTGAGTGCTAGTTTTGGCGTGTTTACTGGTAACACTGAATTACGCGACTGTGGCGACGCCTCCAACTGCCACTTTATGTGGCGCGATCTCTAAAATAAGAATAAAAATAATGACTTCATCCTGGCAATTATAAAATAGAATTTCATTAGGGTAAATTTTGTATCCTGTATAACATGTTAATGTTTGTAGATATAATTTTTATAGTGCAGCCATATTTTTTAAGTGAAATTGTCATTTTTATAATGGTAATTACCCAGTCAGAATGAAAATTGAAGGTACCCGCCACATACGGTGGCAGTAGCCAAACTTGGAACTAAATTTGACGTTTCCGCCATTGCGTGTTATTTTGTATGAAAAGTAAATTTAGTATTACCAGCGTTGTGTTTTTTGCCCACTCTTTGTAATTTTTATGTTTGTTAAGGGTGATTATAATAAATTGATTTCCGGAGTTTCTTGTTAGTTCTTCTCCAAGCTAGGGTCTCCGCTGATCTAACCTCGGTAAAAAATATGTAAAGACAATGCTCAGTGCCATGTTTGAAATAATAGTTTTAAGAGATTCGCGATTTATACTCATGATATAAGATATAAGGGTGTGTATAAGATTGATTGCAGCTGTGGGAAATCCTATGTCGAACAGACTAAACGGTCTATTGCGGACAGAGTGAAGGAACACATAATATATGTAATATATAATAAGAAGGATAAGTCCCGTTAATTATTAATCATGTTTGAAATAGTATAATAAACATATTTTGACTTTGATATATTAATTTGTTTTATTTGAGTTTATAGCTCTGCAACCAAAGATCGTTACAAATGAAACCTATAATGTTT